>JACEFZ010027819.1:132500-317531 GCA_014155875.1 Cepaea nemoralis | reverse complement strand
CATGAGTAAACTGTTAATACCACCGGTGTCTATTTCGGATGTTCATGAAATTGGATTACCAGAGGTCCTACAGAGGCAAAGCAGTATCCGGCAAGATGGTTTCGGCAACGGGTGAGAAGTACATGTTTCTGACGTACCGTGCTGTGGTCTATCTTTTGCTGGGATCAGCTGACTGGGTTGCTGTCTGAGAGTTAGAGTCTACACACTTTATAGAACACGTCACACATTTTCTTCACATACACGTCTCATATATCGTTACACTTTTATTTTAATAAATTACTCTTTATTAATTTCTAGAAGCAAGAGTTGTTGAGTATGTTGCGTTTGGGGAAGTATGAGAAGGGGGCATAGTACGACAGTGAGAGAGTGATAGGAAAAGGTTGTCCATAGGCTGATGGAGTGTGTTGGACGGAAGCTGGTGGATTCTCCAGAATATTGCAGAGGGAAAAAATATTATAATGTGGGTGTCGGCTCTCTTCACTCCAGGGACGACACTGTAAAGGAGGACCCGACAAAAGGTAACCATAGCCCAGCCTACTCCACTGGCATTGATAGAGTATTTACCCTCGTGTTAAATTGAAATTACCGAGGGGATACATTCGAACAGTACCTGTGACTATGTGTTTTAATTATTTCAGCTAAAGTATTATTAATTTATTCACTTCAAATGACATATAACTCGGCAGTATGCTCCTGACGAGATGCAGCAAAATATGCCAGGCAAAAAATCTTGCAACATGTTGTTTGTGGCTTCTGTGTTTAAATATTTCCCCTCATTTTTGCTGTGACATTTAAGTTCAAAGCCCCGGTGTTTGTCTTTAGCAACTGTGAAATGGTCCATGACTAACATCCGCGTGTTGCCAAAGGAAGGGTGTATATGAAACCAAGGTATTCAAAGTTTGTGACGTCTACCCTTTCTTCATTGTTGATTGAACTGTTGGATGGCGTGTAGTTTTGTCTGCGGATAGTATTATTATTATTATTATTATTATTATTATTATTATTATTGTTGTTGTTGTTATTGTTGTTGTTGTTGTTGTTGTTGTTGTTATTTAAGTTCATAATTTTTCCCTTCATTGTGTCTTTTGACAGACAGTTGAGTTGAGTTGTTGATTTGAGTTTTTAAGTTGAGTCAAGAACTGACATCACAAAACTCGGGTCATCTGCAGCAGCCAGCGAACGAAGCGTCCTAATACTAATGGTGGTTTTACGTGTTAACAGACAAAATCACCTCTTCGGGTCCCTTAGCACCATTTGAGGAGAGGACCACACAACATAATTATTTACAGCAAAAATAGCTCCGGATCCCAATCCGCCATTGTCAAATGATACGATTGTGTTTTTTTTTTCGAATTTAAGCCTGACAAATCAAAGATACACGAACAAGCGTCATAGGTATTTTCTTGTGTAACCATAACGTGTATGTGTATATATGTGTATGCGACTTTTCTTTCTCACGCATATTTGTACGTATAGTCAGCGTCCCGTGGGAACATCGACTATTTTATTACCGTGCATGGCCGCGCCCAGGCCGTGGTGTTGCAGTTATTTCCTAAGGCAGTTTGTCTACTTTCCCAGTTCACCGAATATGATTCTTTGATCTGTATCGTCCCTCATTCATTTCATGTCACCATGCTTTCGATCATTCAAGCGAAGCCACAGCGGAGTGTCTAACGTTTTGTTGCTTATACGGGGTGGGCTTTGCAGGATGTAAAGCGTTGAGTAAGGAAGACAATTTACAAGTTTCACACACATAAAGCCTCTTTTACGTGCCATTAAGGCACCTTAAGGAGACACTGTTAGGGACATATTGTTAGGGGCTTAACGGCACAAGAGGATAAATGTGGGAGGGATTATGCCATCGGTCTATACTGCACCTGGTTCAACAACTGAGGCTCCAATTACGAAAATAATATTGTGTTACTTTTGGTGATTAAGTCGTGCGGTTGTAAGGAAGAGAGGTTATATATTAATAGCATATGCAGGATATCATGAAATGATAATAGGTAACACCTGGTTCAAACACCATTCACGACAATTATGGACTTGGAAAAGCCCTGGATATCATGTTCGCAAATTGACTGCACATTGATTCAAAAAAGTAAATAAATACAGGTGCTGTTTAGTAGGAGCTATTTTTAAACTGGTCTGGGATCCCAGGTCATGCTTGCCTGAAATGGGTATCAAGAAGTGTTCTGGAAAATAAAGCGACCTGTGCTAATGGGCACATCACTCATCGAGTGCCACTTTTGGTCTTTAAAGACGTTTAACTAATACCATATACCATATACGCCCCAATGCGTGGTAAAGGATTCTTTAACTTAACAAAAATATCAACGCAGACCCACGCTCATATGCGAGCGCGCACAAGCGCACACGCCACCCACAGACATATTACACCCACCGCTCGGCTTGAAATCAAGTTACGCCATTTTTATCAACACTGACGACATTTTCCGTGACTTTAAATTGGAATTGAGAGCGTGCGCTGCTGGTAGCGTTTATTCTTGGTAGCTTCGGCTCATCTTCTGTCAGGGTAGATCTTGCTCCAGATACCCTCTATTTCAACACTTCCTGAACCCAATTTCAACTGACCTAATCTCGCCATCTGTAATGATTTTCGGATCTTTCCCCTGTAAGCGTATTCCTCTTTGCTTTCAGAATTCGTCTTGCATGCCAGACAGTGATTAGCACTGCCAAATCTGTATGTTTTCTGTTCCTATAACGCCGCGGTGTATTCAGACGGTGATGTGTTTTATGCACAGCAAGTTATTACAGTTCTGATAACTTGTAATTGTTTTGTTTAGAAAACAAAGCCCATTGTGGTCTGGTGTGAGGGACCGTACCGTGGTCGAGACAGATCGATCTACAGCGGTGAACCTTCAATAGAAAAGGAACAGAGACGTTCAGCGTCTAGATATCGCGGATGTTGGTGATGGGAACATAGCTGTTATTTATATTATTAAAGGCTGCAGGAAAGGTTAGTTAGTATACCGATCTCTAGAATGATTAGACATAGGTTCACATCCACGGCAGAATCTTTCTTTCTTTCTTTCTTTCTTTCTTTCCTTTTCTTTTCTTTTTTTCTTTTCTTTTCGTTTAATCTGTTGGAGATAAAATAAAATACCATTCTTTGCTCGCAATGAAAGACAAACAATTTTCAAGTCTCAGCCGATGGCAAATCCACATAGAATGCTATACGGAATAATGTTAACAAATCCTTCTTCTTCTGTACTTAATTTCCTCTTGGAGTAGAGACACTCAACCAACTCAGCCCAGACATCCTTTTTTCTACTTCTTCTTAACATGAAAAAGTCCAACCACAAAATGAATATTTAATCCTTGTGTGAGTCTGTTATACATATGTGTGGATCCCCGTCAGTGCTAAGGAGTTCGTGCGAAGGAGTTCGTGCGCTGTCCTGCGAGACTACTAATGTGATCTATATGAGGGGATTATTGTACTTTATGCAGGCAAACATTTGTGTGAAAGGAAGCTGGTCCGTTACAAACTTGCAGTGTCGTTACGGCAAATGAGCTCTTGAACTTAATAGTCTTTTGTATGAGTTGACGCTAGTGTAAAAGCTACAACAAACCAAAACAGGGACCTGAATGCATACAGCTCGAGTGTTCCTTTTGAAATCGATCTTGTACAACTCGGCCACGTGTATTCAGCTACTTTTCTATCGCCAGTATGTGAATAGACTCTACCTGTACATTGAACAACTGGTACTGAGGGGAATCTTTTGTCACCTGGCACTTAATATTACATGCAACCTATTAAAAGGCAATTCTGGCGGATTTAAACAACACTTGCGCGTGGCCTTTGATTAGCGCCTTATTAGCATGTTCTGGGACCCCTACCCCATCTGTGCTATGAGATTATATTGTGCTCAGGTTCGGTCCTGCGATCCTGAAGTACTGAAGCGATTGTTGTTAGTGGGTTGTGAATCCTCTAGCAAACTGGTTTTAACTCTGAAATTGAATGTGTTGGCGTTCTGTTTCGTCTGAACTGCGGAAAGGGCTTCCATCTATCTGAGTGAGGTTGATGTAGATACTTTTCTTCCCACCCGGTACCGCAGCACCATCTCCAAGAAAGCTTTACTGCACACCTCTGTATCTCCTCTCCAAGCTCATAAACCAACTGGGTATGCAAGACCTGTCTGGAACTGCGCACTTGCGGAGAGGCATACAAGTCATGACACTGGGCAGCACATACTAACTTGCTGCGATTAGGTCTATGTTAGCCATGTTTGCCCCAAAGGTTTTGCTTATTCGTTTATCAATGGCTCCAATGCTCAAAGGGTTGAACCGCAAGATATGTTTTATTTGAAGCAATCGCACCTGACTACTACTACAGGCGCTGTAACACTGGGTGAATTAAACATCCTCGATCACATCACAGCTTCAGACTTGCATTGCTGATACGGCTTTCTTTGTTTTATTTATGTGTGGATGCACTAAGGAAATGGAAGGTGGGGGGCATTTAGCGCAAAGCTTCTGGTTTCTCTGATCAATCTAGGGACACGTGAAATGAGCTGTCTGTATGGTTACGCTATCTTGGTTTCGCGGGGACACACCTGCACGCAAATGTAAACTGGTTGTATTTTGGCGGCAATGTCGATTATAGTGAGCACGTGTACTGTCACTTTTGTAATGCACACCCCAGAACAAAGGCGTTTTGGTAAAGCTAGTTGCATGCCTGTTACAGAACGTTGCAGTCAACCCCGGCATGTTTTGGTTGTGTTGTGATTTACTAGGCAATTTTACATTCAGTAGGGAGTCTACCTCTCTGGCGCGGGGTTACAACACTTTCTCCGTAATCCCGTTTATCACGCAGAGTCGTAGCGGGCGAGAGCTGGAGGCGGTTCGACCCCCGCTGGTGACTGAGCCGGCCGCTCAGAAAGCAATGGCAAACTACTGAGCGTAATCTTGCCAAGTAATCAACAGACAACTGAAAGATGCTGGTGTTGACAGCGATGTCCTGTAAAGGATATGCGAATTTTAAAAAAAAAAGGAGTCTACGTGGCGAAGTGGTCAAGCCGTCTGCCTTGCATTCCGAAGGCCGTGGGTTCGGTACCAGATTGCGTGGTTCAAAGCACAAGTGCAATGTTTCCGTAGCCTCCTTAGGGGTCATCACTGGAGCAACGGACTTGTATCTTGGGCGATGCTGTCGGCAAGCGGCTTGCCGTTCTGCAGAGAGAGAGAGAGAGAGAGAGAGAGAGAGAGAGAGAGAGAGAGAGAGAAAGAGAGAGAGAGAGAGAGAGAGAGAGAGAGAGAGAGAGAGAGAGAGAGAGAGAGAGTCCTAGTATGATGGGGTAAAACTCAGTGCAATGAAGTCGACCCTCTTTGAGTCTGGTACTCTAGTACATTCAGTAGTTCACCATTGCTTTCTGAACGACCGACGCCTCATACCATTGAATGCAACGCAAGGCGATCTGCTTTCTAAACCGCACGCAGCTGATTTCGAACCCTAGAACCGGTATGACGAGGAATTGTTAAACCGGTACACAATCTCTAAGGCCACAGGACGCAGAATAACATACGTACAGCCACGAATAAACGCGCTTTAGTAACCAAATAAAAATAAAAATAAAATGAAATAGTGGGTGGGGAAGAGAGAGGGGGAGGGGTGATGCCACTTTTCTGAGAATCCCAGGCTGTGATCCTGTATCATAGCTGGGATTCTGGGGTAAATAGCACATTTATTTTTTTTTAATTTTCGTATCGTTGTTCTAATTTTATTTCATCTTTTCATTCTTCTCATTCCGTTCTGATCCCTTAGTGTAGTCATTAGTGTCTTCCCCGTGTTCATACGTTGTGTTTTGTGTACAGTATTTTTTTTGCTGACGAGGGCTAGTCGCCGCAACGTCCTTGTATTGTTCGTAATTCTGTTCTGTAAAGCTGCATTACTTTGTGTTATTTTATATTATTTGTTTCAAGTAGGATGCCAAGAAAAGCATATTGATATTTATGCCATTTGCGGTTATTGTCATCAACCCCAGTTTAATTGGCTAGGCAATTTTACGTTCAATAGTTTGCCATTGCTTTCTAAACGGGAAATCACGGATTCAGTCTAACTGGCCGGTGTGTGGAACAAACCCACTGCCCCGCTGTCAGCGCATGCACAATAAACCTCTCGCCCATGCTGCTATAGGGGCAGTGAACATGTTTCACAATTGTCCGACAAATCGGGTTGAGGGTTCGAAATTAGCTGCAGTCGATTTGACAGCAGACCGCCTTGCGTTGATCTCTAAGGTATGAGCGTCGGTATTTCAGAATGCAATGACAGACTGCTGGACGTAAAAATTGCCTGTAAATCAAAAAGAGCTAAATTGCTAGGGTTAGTTGCGACGTCATGTAAAGGACATTGCAGTTACCTTTTTAAATTGTCGGTTATTGAAACCTGCCTGGCAAATTCGGAGAAGTCAATCTGGTCCGTAATGATGGAAATATCAACAGTGTACGGGGCAGTTATCATTGGAGAAACAAGCTAAGAAATATGCTTTTCACAGATTCTGATTAAAGTGCCCTTAATATTCAGATTGAAGGCTTCCGTTCACGAATGTGGTGAAATAGCTTCCGGTATTTCCCGACTGGACAAGGTGGGCGCGTCTTTATATCTCTCTAACGGCAGGAATGTGGAAGGGGGGGGGGGGGGGGGGTTGACCTGCGCTTCCGGTCGACCCAGACTAAAATAGGTACCAGGAAATGAAAAGTATAAAGCGGCGGGCACTATGTTGATCAAATCAGCCACCGAGTGGAGATTGGTCTATAAACATGGTTCTAACCCTATATACCCAGAATACCTCAAGGCGTAGTATACACAGGTCACGTGTCTGACTGTTGGCCTCTTCTGCTGCCCACTCTCTTCAATGGTGCATAGGCCCAAACCACCTCACGTCAAGCTGTCCTGTCTTTGGCTGATTCCTGCAGCTCCCTCAAGGTGCTACCCCATATTATTCAGCACCCTCTTTAAGTATTTTTGTCCTGTGTTAAAAAAAAAAAAAGTTAGTTGCGTATCCTGTACAGGACCTCGCAGTCAAGACCAGCATTTTTTGCTATTGTGATATCTTGGCAAGTTTACGTTCCATAGTTTGCCGCTGAATTCGGCACCCATACCATTTTGTAAAAAACATAAACGCAAGACGGTCTGCTGCCAAATCGCTCGCAGCTGTTTCAAACGCGGGTATACGGGATTACGAACTGCGCCCGTAACACCTTCGCCACGGAGCCCGCTGTGTGTGTTTTTAGGTGTCCTCGTTTTATCTGTGGGTTCCAAGGAAGTGACTTTCTAGTTATACTATTATCAGTGATATTACTTTACTTATTTTTGCCCTGACACAATGTGCTGTGCGTCAATGACTTGTGGCCAGCTCAGAGATAATCATTATGACCAATACACATTGAAAGCGGACAAAAGACCACAAGCTCCTCAACCAGGTGCCCAGCTTTTGACAACAACAGTAGCCGCCGGTCAGCTTCCTTTGTTAATTGCTGTAGTGGTCAGCTGTATTTAACGGGAGTTAACTAAGCTTGGACTGCTGATGTTTGCCTGGTGTTAGCGTCTTAGAGATGTAGACACTGATGGTTGTCCTTCACACAGCACCTGTGTCCAGCTTAACAATGTCCTCCAGGTCCGGGGTTCGCGACTTGAACTGCGCGGACACTTGAGCATCGCCAGAGTGTGGCATGAAGATTATAAGATAATAATATACTTAACCCTTAGTGTTAAAGTTAGTTACATGTCCCTTTACAGGACGTTGCAGTCAAAGCCAGTATTTATTCATCGCTTGAGATTTGCTAGGACATATTTAGTTCAGGGTATTGCCATTGCTTTCTGAACGGCCGACGTGTAATGCCATGAACATCAACGCAAAACGGCCTGCTTCGAAATCTCCCGCGGCTTATTTCGAACCTTCGACTCCGTATGCCCGTGATTTATGGAATTGCCTCATTATCCCCGAAGCCATTCTCACGAACTTTTTAAAAAATTATTAATACATTTCAGGAAATCATGATTGACATCAGGACAATGAAATTCCTTGCTTCCGATTGACTTATAACTGAACATTCCACTACATGCCAACACACAGATGACCAAAAATGGCATTAACTACTGGGGAAAAAAATAAGAGAAATAAATTTGACTTAACCGTAGAGTAGTGGCTAGCACACTGATCTGCCGACCCCGCAGGTCGAATTCACACCGAGACGGGTTATTACAATTGACCCGGTCGATGCAGCCTAAACGGCACACCTGGAAATACAATGGGAAGACAAGGCGGTCGGCGTGATATTAGCCAAATGACCCCCGATGTGCCGATTGTTCTATACAAGTATGGGGCAAGCACTGTATGCCCAACACGTCTAAGACATGTAAAGATGGTCCTTTCCCCTGAATACCATGACTCTAGTCAAGCGAAGAGCCATCCAGTTTGTTTTCCCAACCTCAGACAGATAAGATAAAATTATATTTTATTTTAACTATTTACCCTCAAATGATGAGAAGAGAGGCATTGGAGAACATCGTGACACCTAGAAAGATCGAGGGGAAGAGAGGCTGAGGCAGGCCAAGAGAAATGATGCTGGACGGATTGAGACGGTGGCATGGAGGAATATCATCAGTAGAGTTGACCAGAACACCAAAGACCGAGATCTGTGGAGAGCCATGAACGCCTACGCCAGCCGGCATGGCACTTGATGATGATGACCCTCAAATATACACTCAATATTACAACTAATAATAATAATCCGCACATGACAGAACAGGCTGGAATACCACTTGTTCAATAAACGAAAGATATGAGATACCGATGAATGTAATTGTGGATCTGGTAAAATGACAGTTAGACATATGCTGCAGGAGTGCCCAATATATGCACAACAGAGAAAGATATTTTGATCCACACCTGCTTCATTTGAGGACAAATTCTATGGAGATTTCAACAAGCTCAAGTTCACTGCAGCTTTCTTTGAACTTATTCATATTGACGTCTGAAGGTGTACGAAAAAGATGATGAAACTAATAACCTACTTACAGTAAATTAGCACAACCAACACAATCACACACGGAAACAAAATATGATGGGAAGTTTCCCTAAGGGAATTTACGACTTGTACAGTGTTTCCTTCCAGTTGAATTCCCGGTAGTGGTGGAGCATGTGTTTGTTGCTCTAAGGTTGAATCAGTCTCATTAATATTTGCCCCAGTGATTTCTCCAGGGAAGTAGGAGCGACTAGTGTATATTAACCATTATATGATATTCATTTTATATTTAAATTTCCTGATACCCATTTTATATTTACAATTCCTGGTATTAATTTTATATTTACACCTCCTGGTACCCATTTTATATTTACATTTGCTGGTACCTATATTATATTTACATTTCCTGGTACTAATTTTATATTTACATTTGCTGGATCGACCTGGAAGTCCGTGTCATTTTCTTTAATCCGTCTGGGTGGGAATTCGAATCCATAACCATGTGATCGGCAGGCAGACAATCCAGCCACTGCACTACCTCCGCTCCCAGTTCTATGGTAAACAAACACGCATGCCCTGTGCAGGAAGTTGCGACCAACCCCAGGTTGATTATCTAGGCACTTTTACGTTCAGTAGTTTGCCATTGTTCCTGGACAAGAAGTCAACGCAACACTGTATATGGAACGAAGCCACTGCGTCGGCGCACAGAAGGTGTAAGCGCGATAAACAGTTCCAAAGGTAGTCGACTAGTATTTCTCTGATATGAACAATATTTTGTCAGCAGATATCAGCATTGATTTCAAGTATCGCTGGAAATGTTTGCTAGTTACATAAACTTTCTGTTTCCAACTTCGATGAAAATATTGACCATCGTTGATTGTGAGGACCGTTCTGATTACTGTTATCAGACGACTGGCCATAACAGATAGCAGGTGAATGAAACAGGAAGGCATGCTGAAACAGCGGTTGACAGGTGGCCCAATCGGGTAGGGAATTCACTACAGGTGTCTTTTGCCGGGTCGTGAGCCCACATTAAATGGCACGCGACATGTGTCCCAGATATGGACATTGCCGCGGCACGTGTCCTGACCGGATGCCAGTTAGAGGTTCTCTTTTAACAAAAATGAATTTTGAAAGTAAGCTTGGGTAAGGTTAAAAGGACGCGCGTGCACTGGGGATGGCGCGTGGCAGGTGCCGGACGGTCGCCCTGGGTTCACATGTCTGTGCCCCTACCTAACCTACCCTTCCATTCTTGTCAGGTGGGGGAAGGAAGGGGTGCTGCTTGAAAACAGCAGGTTGACGTGTTTTGTGACGGTCAAGAGTAGAGACCAGGTTGTCTTCATCTGCTTCCTATTGTGCCGGCTGGCCAAGGCCGTCACTCCTCTTGGCTGTCTTTTATGTTTTTAATGTGATAAATCTGCTATTTTGATAGAAGGGTGTCATGTTTTTGTCGTCGTGTAATATGAGAGGGTCTTGCGGACACTGTGATAACCGGGAATAACCAAGGGTTTTAAACGGAGTGCGCGCTCGAGAGAGAGAGAGAGAGAGAGAGAGAGAGAGAGAGAGAGAGAGAGAGAGAGAGAGAGAGAGAGAGAGAGAGAGAGGAGAGAGAGAGAGATGTCAGATACGGAGGTACGACAGAGAGAGAGACAAAGTGAAAGAAAGAGAGAAAGTGAGACAGAGAGAGAGAAAGAGAGAGTTGTTAGAGGCAGAGGAGAAATGAATGAGAAGAGAGAGACAGCATCAGAGAGATGAGGAGAGAGGTATCAGAGATGGAGGACGAATGAGCGAGCGAGATAGAAAAGAGAGAGAAAAAGAAAGACAGAGGGGTGATATATATATATATATATATATATATATATATATATATATATATATATATATATATATATATATATATATATATATACACATACATACATACATACATCAGCCCTCTGTCTTTCTTTCTCTCTCTTTCTCTCTCTCTCTCTTTCTCTCTCTCTCTCTCTCTCTCTCTGTAGGTTTAGAAGAGTGCCCATACTTCAAACATGTTAACCTGACTTTATGACGTAAAAGCGTGTGACGTAACACACTCGCAAATAAAGGACAAGAGGCTCACGCGTGGCTTCTAATGCTGTGGCACTGTGAGGGTCATGTGGCCAATTGGTTAAGCCACCCGCCTCCCGCTTCGTCGGTTCGTTTCCTGACTCCGTCATTCGGTTCCTGAGTGCAGTTTTCTCAGAGACTCATGGGTAGTTCTAGAAGAAACAGAGCTGGAGCTGGAGCTGCGGAGTTAGCGCTTTGTGCGTTTTCTGCAAGAGACCGAGCCATGCGGGGTAAAACTCGGCGCAATGAAGACCATCCTTTCGCCTTGAATCCTAATATACTAAGGTCACTACATATTAAAGTGGGGTGTCCAACTCCTCCGTGCATCTTTCCGTCCCAGAAAATGTATGTACATTAACCGAGGGCTATTTTAGTTGACTGGGACAACTCCAGGGATGTGTTGGTCTGAAACAAACATCCTGTACCTAATGAGGATTGAACCCGGGAACAGTGTGGTTACAAAAAAAGGGCCCTTACTACCACACGAACACCTCACAACCAGTTAAGTGGAATTGTTGCGGGCACATCTATTATTACCACCGCTGAACTACCAGTGTTGCTTTTACTGCACATACAATCACCACAGACCACGCCTATCACGACCACTACCACCACCGTTACTACTACTACTTCTACTACTGCTGCTGCTGCTGCTGCTGCTGTTGCTGCTGCTATACTACTACTACTACTAATACTACTACTACTACTACTACTACCTACTACTAATACTACTACTACTGCGTATACTACTATATACTACTACTACTACTACTACTACTACTACTACTAACGTACTACTACTACTATACTATCTACTACTACTAACTACTACTACTACATGTATACTACTACTACGTTATACTACTACTACGTATACTTACTGCTGCTGCTGCCGTGTTGCTGCTGCTGCCTGCTACTACTACTATACTACTACTACTACTACTACTACCTACTATACTACTACTACTACTACTACTACTACTACTATACTACTACTACTGCTGACTACTAGTGCTACTACTACTACTACTACTACTACTACTACTACTACTACTACTACTACTACTACTACTACTACTACTACTACTACTACTACTACTACTACTACTACTACTACTACTACTACTACTACTACTACTACTACTACTACTACTACTACTACTACTACTACTACTACTACTACTACTACTACTACTACTACTACTACTACTACTACTACTACTACTACTACTACTACTACTACTACTACTACTACTACTACTACTACTACTACTACTACTACTACTACTACTACTACTACTACTACTACTACTACTACTACTACTACTACTACTACTACTACTACTACTACTACTACTACTACTACTACTACTACTACTACTACTACTACTACTACTACTACTACTACTACTACTACTACTACTACTACTACTACTACTACTACTACTACTACTACTACTACTACTACTACTACTACTACTACTACTACTACTACTACTACTACTACTACTACTACTACTACTACTACTACTACTACTACTACTACTACTACTACTACTACTACTACTACTACTACTACTACTACTACTACTACTACTACTACTACTACTACTACTACTACTACTACTACTACTACTACTACTACTACTACTACTACTACTACTACTACTACTACTACTACTACTACTACTACTACTACTACTACTACTACTACTACTACTACTACTACTACTACTACTACTACTACTACTACTACTACTACTACTACTACTACTACTACTACTACTACTACTACTACTACTACTACTACTACTACTACTACTACTACTACTACTACTACTACTACTACTACTACTACTACTACTACTACTACTACTACTACTACTACTACTACTACTACTACTACTACTACTACTACTACTACTACTACTACTACTACTACTACTACTACTACTACTACTACTACTACTACTACTACTACTACTACTACTACTACTACTACTACTACTACTACTACTACTACTACTACTACTACTACTACTACTACTACTACTACTACTACTACTACTACTACTACTACTACTACTACTACTACTACGTATACTACTACTACTACTACGTATACTACTACTACTACTACTACTACTACTACTACTACTACTACTACTACTACTACTACTACTACTACTACTACTACTACTACTACTACTACTACTACTACTACTACTACTACTACTACTACTACTACTACTACTACTACTACTACTACTACTACTACTACTACTACTACTACTACTACTACTACTACTACTACTACTACTACTACTACTACTACTACTACTACTACTACTACTACTACTACTACTACTACTACTACTACTACTACTACTACTACTACTACTACTACTACTACTACTACTACTACTACTACTACTACTACTACTACTACTACTACTACTACTACTACTACTACTACTACTACTACTACTACTACTACTACTACTACTACTACTACTACTACTACTACTACTACTACTACTACTACTACTACTACTACTACTACTACTACTACTACTACTACTACTACTACTACTACGTATACTACTACTACTACTACTACTACTACTACTACTACTACTACTACTACTACTACTACTACTACTACTACTACTACTACTACTACTACGTATACTACTACTACTACTACTACTACTACTACTACTACTACTACTACTACTACTACTACTACTATTACTACTACTACTACTACTACTACTACTACTACTACTACTACTACTACTACTACTACTACTACTACTACTACTACTACTACTACTACTACTACTACTACTACTACTACTACTACTACTACTACCTACTACTACTACTACTACTACTACTACTACTACTACTACTACTACTACTACTACTACTACTACTACTACTACTACTACTACTACTACTACTACTACTACTACTACTACTACTACTACGTATATTACTGCTGGTGCTGCTACTTCTATGACCACTACACAACTACCATCATTTCTTTCACATCATTCTATTACAAAATCTACCCCCAACGTGTGAGCGCGCACACACACGCACACACACACACACACAACCCCCTTCCCCCAACCCATTCCTCTGGTGCTCTTGTCAGTACTCCTACTATAGAAACCGTTAACCGTTTGACTAACCGAATTATCATCATCAGATTATCTAAGTAACTCCCTGGACACTTTGTTTTTCTTTCCTACTTTGGCAGGCCTGTTTGGACATTGCTTCATGTTTTCTCTGTCTCTCACGACAACTACTAACAGGTTCACTGAAATCATGGGGCTATGAAGGCGGCCCTGCTGAGCGACGCTGAGTGGACCGCTTGTGTAGGATTGCGGTCAGCGAAGAAAGCTGACTGGCCGGCGCGTTTGTTGGATTATTGTAACTGGATTCAGCAGTTGTGTGCAGTAATGCTTTCCGTGGGTTAAATATCACATTGTCACTGTGAGAAATTCTATACAGTATTGGACATTTGGCTGGTGAGTAACAAGTGATAGTTTGTCTGTTGTCTGATTATAGTTGTATGTTGTTTTTGTATCCTTAATTTGCTGACGACACTATTCCACATTATCACCTCCTCCGCTTCGTTCTTTCTTTCTTTCTTTCTTTCTTTCTTTCTTTCTTTCTCTCTCTCTCTCTCTCTCTCTCCTACATTATCCCCATTAGAGCTCATGCCCTCAAGCAACTCACTTTAAGTCGTCCTGTATTTGCTATCCCATACAACACCAACCATGTCCCCCATATTATTCATCTCTGTCTGTCTGTCTGTCTGTCTGTTTCTCTCTCTCTCTCTCTCTCTCTCTCTCTCTCTCTCTCTCTCTCTCTCTTCTCTCCATGTGCTATTCGTTTACCCCGTTGGTCCCAATATAAAAGAAAGTCCTGGTTATACTATTTAGTTTTTCCCAGTGCATGTACTATCCATCGCTACCATCTTTTTCTTCATTTGCCGAAACGTGTTTAGTGCCCGCCATAATCTCCACATTGGTGATCCTATCATGCGGTTGTATTCTCCCTGTTCCACGCAGCCACCAATTAATTCATGTTTGTAGTTTGTCTGTCTATCTGTTTGTCTGAAGGAAATAAAGAGGAGGCAAGTGAAATATTTCGGCCAAGTTAAAAGACATGACACTCTTATAAAAACCATACTGGAGGGCAAGGTTGAGGGCAAGCGAGCAAGGGGTAGACAACGATACATGTAGGAAGATAACATCAAGACATGGACGAACTTCAATCAGCCTGACAGAATGTAATCAGGACGAGAGACAGACAGTGTTGGAGATCCATTGCAGCCAACCGTCATTGTGGAGACGGCACCTGATTGATTGACTGAGTGTATTAAGATTTAAAAAAATATCCTTAAATAAGAAAAACAAAGGACCCTTTTACCAGCCATAAGGCGCATCAGGTAGGCGGTACTAGATCCACATTTTATTTAAACCAATCTGCCCATCAGTGGCTGATGTGGCTAGTATCTGCCGGCCTGCCTTTATTTTCCTTAACACTCTTGGCACCCACATTAGGCTGGGTCAACCTAGTAGCCCGAGTCACATTTTAACATTTCCAATTCGCTCATTGTCTGTCCTGTATATGTTCATCTTCTTCTGCTCTGTCTTCCTCAAACACATCAGGCTAGACGGTCCTTCATCTTTCTATCTCCTGCTGTTTACCTCGTGTCCTTCCCATCTTATTCAATTTTTTTCCCATTCGCTCGCTTTGAACTCAAGGGTAGTCCATATAAGTGCCATAACGCGAACCCACTCCGACTCCTAGAGGTACTTGTAATTTACGTCCCCAAGTCAAGGAGGAGAAAACATTTTAGTTCAACTGACCGGTTTAGGGGTTGATCTCACTACCCCGGCATCAGCACACCGGATGTTTAAGAACGAGCGCTCTTATCCATTCGGATAATGCTGACCTCCTATTAGTCTTTGTCTCTAATTCACTTGTCCGTGTGGTTTAGGTCTCCCCCAGGTTTGTTTGCCCTGTGCGCTCCAGGAGGAGGACTTTCATATAACACTAAAGGCGTCTCTCAGTGTATGTCCTGTCCAGCGCCCGCGCCTTTAATTGACCTCCTGATTCGCTTTAGACTGTCTAGTTCTTTCTCTAGGCCTCGCATTCATGATTATCTCATTCAGTTTGAGTCCCCCTATTATGCGCATGAATGTAGTTTCCTCATAACTGTTTGTCAATGCCCATGTTTCGGATCCATGCAACAGAGCGGATTTAACATTTTCAGCTGTTTAATATTTCAAGTTTGGTGCCAGTTAGCATTTCTTTTTACTGCCACAGATTTGGTAATTCTGTTAAGCCCCTTTTGCCTTTTATGTTCTTATTTTAACATCTCTATCTGTTCTCCCGTCTTTGTCTACATTGCTAGCTAAACATGTGTATAATTCCACCCCTTGAAGTGAGGTTTCAACCAAGGCGATCGAGTTGAATCGCTTTTTTAAAATTCTCATTATCTTTGCTTGTCTCTTATGGATATTAACCATGTACTTGTTGTCAAGTGTGTTTAGTTTAACTTAGTGGAACAGGAGGGCAATGTGAGCGTTGAAGTCCAGTTCATCATACTGCCCTGTCAACGTCGACTGAATTATATTTCTGGCAGTAGTTATTGTTGACTTCATACTCCAGTATATAGTCAGTAAGAATAATACAGATGACAAAATGTATGCCAACCAGTGTCAGCTTATTTAATTGTTTACCTAGTCTGTGAAGGCGCCAGGTTGCCGGCCTTCATTCGTAAGTTCCTTAGGATACAACGCCTGCAGACTTATCAGGCATGCTAATATGTCACGACTGGGGCCCAAGGTGATTGGCTGTGGAGATAAGCGTCTGGGGTCTGTCAGGTGTGGTCAGTTACACCGTGACCCAAGCATGCCGGGACGTTGATCGATTGGCAGACTGTTGACTCTGGTTTATATTTAGCCTGTCTCTGATGTCAGAGTGCACGCCAAAAGGTTTGATTGATCTGTTTTGATTGATTGAAAGGTTTATTATGCCGAGAATCAGTTATTGTATTTTTTTTTGTGTTCACCTCATCACGTAGATTCCCCCATAGATGTTTCTTGCATAGTCATTCAGTTCGATACCGGCTGTTCATTGAATATAAATGTTATAGACTGGTTCTAAGAATATCTCGGATATTGAAAAGAGCAAATGCATCCATACGATAAGTGCTGAATATTGAAGATGGAGGGCCACTAAAGACGATAAAATAAAGAACATTGAAATATTTTGGTCACTTCAAATGTCATGAAAGTTTGGAGAGAACAGTAATGGAGGGGTATATCCCTGGGAAGAGAAGAAGAGGAAAGCCAAAGAAAAGGTGGGTGCAGGATGTGGCAGATGATCTCTAGATATGGTGTATCAGACGTGGAACATCTTGCATATGACTGAGCAGTTTTCCGGAAGCTGTTATGGGAGCGACGTACTGCAAAGGACACGTTACTGAATGAATGAACTTTCAGCATACCGTATACCCCATTACTGCCCTTGTTTTACGGATAATTTCCACACCCAGCGCCCAATTTATGAGGCTTGGTGGGCCCCAGAGTCAAAGAGGACAGGAAGAAATCCTGCCGCTGCTAGGGACTGAATTCAGATCAATGTTTTGATATCATAATCACATTGCAGGTTCTTTGTGGAACGTCGCTGTCATCACGGTCCGCTGAACTGTCCCGATTCTGTGTCACTTCACCTACATCTTACACTCTCATGCCAAAAGTGTACGTCAGGTGTCTACATCGTAGTGGTAAAGGTGTCAACTGCTAGATCTTCATATATTCTGGCCAAAGCCTGATGTGGGCCATCCAGTTCGTTCCTTGCTACCTGAACTTTCCAGAAAATGTCTAGAACATTTTAACCTGTATGTATGTCTGTCTATGTTCAGTACCCATTTTACGCGGCTGGGTGGACCCCTAGCACTAGTTGTAGGTATCATTTCGACTGCGTACCCCTGGTACCAAACTCGAACATACCAGAATCTAGCATGCTATAGTTAGCCTCTTGTGGGTAGTTTTTCTCATTTTAAAATTTAGCCCCGACAGCGACCTGTTCATCCACCTCTCCTTGATTCCCAACTGTCGATGAATTTTATTTGTAACATTGCACATAGAGGTCCTCATAATTTGTCACCAAGGGAAAGGCGAGTACCAGCCTTGTATTGTTTTCGTAAGTCTACGCAGTCCACATCATGTACCTAACCATGTCTACACGAACTGCAGGTGGAAGTAATTACCTCTTAGCTACTCCGCCACTGCTATTATATATATATATATATATATATATATATATATATATATATATATATAATATATATATATATATATATATATATATATATATATATATATATAATCGGAGGTCAATTAAAAGAAAAACAAAAACATCGCCTCCATGGGGATTCGAACAGGTATCGAATAATGTTTAAACTTCCAAATATTGCTTTATTACTATGTATTAACTAGTGCCACTTGTATCCGGATAGTAAATTCAACAGTATTCAGGTTAGGAAAAAAAAAAACAGTGGAAAGGTATTTGCTGAGGTAGCAGTTGTTTGCCGCAGCGTCCACTCGGTGATGATTATGTTCATGTTAAGCTGGCTTTTTCCGTTTGTTTTAAAACCATCGTTTTAAAAAAAAAAAAAACAATATTGTCACTAGGAAGAACGAAATACCACAATGTGATATACAAGTAAATGGGAATATTCTTCAGCAAGTGAATCGGTACAATCATCTCGGAAAAGTCATAACATCTGATGGGAGATGCCTTGAAGAGATTAGAACAAGAATCGCCATGGCGAAAGTAGCCTTTAGCAAGATGAAAAACATTCTGACCAATAAAAAGATGTCAATTGAAACAAGAAAAAGAGTGTTGAGGGGATACATAGAGCCTGTTCTTTTGTATGGATGTGAAGCGTGGACAATGAGCAGTCAGGCTGAAAAAAACATCTGATGGCTGTAGAAATGTGGTTTCTGAGGAAAATGCAAAGAATACCAGGGACAGATAGAAAAACCAATGACCAAGTACAACGGGAGGAAAATGAAAATCGTAAATTGATTAGAGAAATTAGACGTAGACAGTCAAAAAAAAATTTTTGTGGGGGGGGGGGGGGGGGGGGGGGGAATGTTATGAGAAGAATGGATTAGAGAGCTTGGTGACAACTGGCAAGATCGAAGGGAACAGACCAAGAGGAAGACCGAGAGGAAAATACCTGGATGGCTTGGCCACATGGCATGGACGAGACAGGAACACTGAGCTAATCCACGACTCTGGTGATCGAGTGAAATTGCGAGTCATGACTTCCCACGCTTTCCGGCATGGCACATGATTGATTGATTGTTACAGCTTTATTGCAGTTGAACCCACTGTATGTCTTGAGCCGGCACGTATCCAGCTTTTCAATGTTAGAAATAGTGTCTTTTTCTCCCCCTGAATATAGGAATGTTGGTCAGATTCACTAAATGCTACATTATCGTCATTTGAAGGCTCGAAAGTTCGAATCCCGCTGGCCAATATTGCTGCCACCTTTAGTATTGTTTAAATACGAGTATCGTAGTATCGATAAATGTTTTCCACTGCTGACCTTGTGAGAAAACCCACAGATTGTGAATAGTTAGCTCGACTGATGAAACAAACAAACAATATGACTACAAAGCTCGACTGATAAAAACCACAAAGGTACTCTTTATGAGTGATTTCATCCGTCGAACAACTTAGTCTACTTCTGCGAGTGCCTGTGAATCAATGCTAACCTGTTGAAGCGTAAACATCTCCATGTTTGTGATAATAGGGTTATAACGTTTTTACGCTGCCTGAGACGATTACGAGCTGCAATATTTGTTATGATACCGTGAACACTGAATACTAACAACCTCATTTTTGGCAATAATTCACATCGTGGAAATAATACAATCGACGGTGCACGCGGCATTTAGACCCGTAGATTAGATTTATCGTAAGGCACCAAGACCATCGCAGATTAATATACGCAATCATGGCAAGTGGAAGGGGGGGGGGGAAGAGAGAGAGAGAGAGAGAGAGAGAGAGAGAGAGAGAGAGAGAGAGAGAGAGAGAGAGAGAGAGAGAGAGAGAGAGAGAGAGAGAGAGATGCGACAATGGAAGATTGCAAACGGAAGTCTGAATTGAAAATTGGTAATATGAGAGATAGCGAAGATTGAGCTTGTAATGAATACTAGATACACAGGGAATACATGACGTAAATCAATAACACCACAAACAGAAACTCAACATAGTTACCCTCGAACTGTCCTCGTTTGTGATCAGTACAAAGATGTATGAATTTTCTCAGTTACAGGTTTGTTTTCACATACCTTGTGTGCATGACTACCTCTGCATATTTCCTTATGTGCAAATATGCGTATATTTATGCATCCATCCATCATGTGCCATGCCGATAAGCGTGGGCGGTCATGTTTTGCCATCTCTCTCGATCACCAGAGTCGTGGATCAGCTCAATGTTCTTATCTCGACCATGCCATGTGGCCAAGCCATCCAAGTATTTACTTCTCGGTCGTCCTCTTGGTCTGTTCCCTTCGATCTTGCCAGTTGTCACCACATTCTCCAATTCATTTCTTCTCATAACATGCCCAAAAGTTTTTGACTGTCTACGTTATGTATGTATGCGTGTATGTATGTATATATGCACGTGTTTATGTTTATGTGTATATATGCCCATGTGTCTACACCTTTCTTTCTTTCTTTCTTTTTTCTTTCTTTCTTTCTTTCTTTCTTTCTTTCTTTCGTTCGTTCCCATGCATGTATGTTATACCAGTGTGTGTCTGCATTTCTCAATCTGTCTGTCTGTCTGTCTGTCTGTCTGTCTGTCTGTCTGTCTGTCTGTCTGTCTGTCTGTCTGTCTGTCTGTCTGTCTGTCTGTCTGTCTGTCTGTCTGTCTGTCTGTCTGTCTGTCTGTCTGTCTGTCTGTCTGTCTGTCTGTTTTCCCTGTAAAGCTGATCCTTTCCAGATTTGTTGTGTTTTGAGCATTGTACCACACTGCTGCTACTGCTGCTGCTACTACTACTACTACTACTACTACTACTACTACTACTACTACTACTACTACTACTACTACTACTACTACTACTACTACTACTACTACTACTACTACTACTACTACCACCACCATGACTACTACTACTGCTGCTGCTGCTGCTGCTGCTACTGCTACTCTTACTACTACTACTACTACTACTCCTGCTGCTGCTGCTGCTGCTGCTACTACTACTACTACTACTACTACTACTACTACTACTACTACTACTACTACTACTACTGCTGCTGCTGCTGGTACTACTACTACTACTACTACTACTGCTGCTGATGCTGCTGCTGCTGCTGCTGCTACTACTACTACTACTACTACTACTACTACTACTACTACTACTATTACTACTACTACTACAACTCCTACTGCTGCTGCTGCTACTACTACTACCACTACTGCTGCTGCTGCTGGTACTACTACTACTACTGCTGCTGCTACTAGTACTACTACTGCTGCTGCTGCTGGTACTACAACCACTACTACTGCTGCTGCTGCTGGTACTACTACTACTACTGCTGCTGCTGCTATACTACTACTACTGCTGCTGCTGCTGCTGCTGCTACTACTACTACTACTACTGCTACTACTACTACTACTACTGCTGCTGCTGCTGCTGCTGCTGCTGCTGCTGCGCCTCATACTGCTTTCTGTGGAACAGTTTTAAGGGGAAATCACTGAATACCCGAAACATCTTGCTGACTCAAGTGTGTGAAGTTATTTATTTTCTTATGTCCCTTTGCTTATCTGTCTATATGCCTGGCACTATGCCGTTTTTACAGACGATGGTTGTGTAAAATGGAGTTATACCTCTCCGTAGCACACAGCCTGGGCTAAATTTATAGAATATGTGTTGCCCACACAGTATGACCCCTCACTCGCCCTGCTAAGTTTACTCCAGAGGAAAGGTAACACCAACACGTCTGGAATAAGACAAGCTACAGAACCTGCCGGATCAGCAAAGTAACTGATCAGCAAAGTAACTATACGCCTGTCGAAGCTTCCACCTTAGACAATATGCTGACAACGGCTTAGGGCATGTTTTGCCCTACCATTAAATTAATATTTAGGTTGCATTTTCTCGCACTAGGGTAAGGTTTGTACCACCCATTTGCACTCCTCCGCACGAAGCCGTTGGCACAATGTGGGGTGTCGGGTTTGGCGAGTGCCACCCAACATTTGGCGCTAAAAGAAAGCAGGGAGTGCCATCTTCTGTCATACGGTAGCTCACTCATATCTAAGACCTGACTCTGCCTTGTATATTTATAAATACCAACAAATACGAGGGTCAGTTAATAAGTAAGTCACAAATGTCTGTAGAAAAACAACTACACATGATGATAACTTGAAACCAGTTTATTTTTATACATTCATTGTCCCTTTATTTCTCAACATAATTTCCACCAACATTGATGTACTTATCCCATCGTTTTATCAGTGACTTACGTATGTGTGACTTACTTATTGACTCACCCTCATAATTTTTCTACCCAACTATGCACAGCTTTACGGGAAATCGCTAGGGGCTAAGTCCACTGAAAACCCACCTTGGCGGGAGACATTTCGCGAATGACGCCGAAGTTGAATGTGAAGTGAAAACGTGGTTTAGAACACAGGGCACGCAGTTCTATGCAGCCGGTTTGGGAGGACTGATAAAACGATGGGATAAGTGCATCAATGTTGGTGGAAATTATGTTGAGAAATAAAGGGAAAATGTATGTATAAAGATAAACTGGTTTCAAGTTGTTATCACAGTTAGTTATTTTTCTACAGCCATTTGTGACTTAATTAACTTACCCTCGTAGTATTGTACGTTCAGTATATAGAAGGTACAGGTAAACGTTAAGTATGCCATTTCTGTGTGAGGGTCGAGCAGTAAGAGTATTTCTCTCCTATCTGAATTCACATGTTATACAACCTTGTACCTCAAAGAAAGTAAAGTCACGCATTCTGCACTGTTTATTAATAGGATAATGGGCGTGTGGATTAGCTTTCCCTATTAACAGTGTTCCTCGCCATCAGGCGAACCCACTCCGAATTCTGAGGTACTTGTAATTTACGTCCCCAAGTATAGGACGAGAAGTCAACATTATAGTCCAACTGTCCGGTGTAGGGGCTGAACCCCTTACCTCTGAATCAATACACTGGATGATTAAGAACACACGTTCTTATCCATTCGGCCATGCTGAACCCACTATTGTTTAAATAACTGTAAAGTAATTCTGGTCAGCGACTAGTCCATACATCTTCATAATTCGTTTTTTGTTGGTAATTCGGTTTCTGTTGGTAATTCGTTTTCTATTGGTAAGTCAGTTTCCGTTAGTAATTATGTTTCAGTTGGCAATCGTGTGTGTAAGGGTAATTATGTTTCTGTTGGTAATTATGTTTCTTTTAGTGATCAAGTTTCACTTGGTAATCATGTGTATTGTGATAATTACGTTTCCGTTGGTAATTTCTTCACATGCTGCCAGCGTTCTCCTCAAAAATTGAAAGATTCGTCCTAGACGGCAATGGACTCCGTTCACTAACTTAATTAATGAGACTACGGATTCAGGACGATTCTATCAGGAGCCGGGTCCTTTCACGTCGGCTGCGACGAAGAAGGTGTTATAATCTCACTCATTAAAACAAAGAATCACCGAAGGGAATCAACGAAGGGAAAATTCACGTGGCAATTCAAGTACACTCAAACTCACATACACTCAAATTCAAACAAACGCATGTGCGCAAACGCATTTATCTGGTAATTAGTTTCTACTGCCTGTTTTCACTTACCAGCTAATACTATTTGATGCTGGTATGTCCACGACTTAATCAGTCGAGTTGTTTGGTTACCGTTTTTCAAATGAGGACTTTGCAGAGCCAACACACATCAGTATATTTGTAACTGTGGTAATAGAGCTGTGTATTTGGAAACGTGTTGTGTGTGTGTGTGTGTGGGGGGGGGGGGGGGGGAGATACGGGAAGGAGGGTGACTTTCAGTATTCACATTTACTAGTTAGTCGCGGTTTTGACCATATTTCTGGAGCACTGACACCTAAAAACAAACATTCTTGACCATATTTCTGGAGCACTGACACCTAAAAACAATCATTCTTGACCATATTTCTGGAGCACTGACACCTAAAAACAAACATTCTTGACCATATTTCTGGATCACTGACACATAACAGCACATTCTTGACCATGCTTGACGTGAGCCGTTCAGACCACATAGCCATGACAAGGCCTGAACGCAAAATAATCCCGTTGAAACATCTACTGGCAGTTTTCAGACTTTTAATTTACAAGTCACACAACCAGCGTTATTGATGGTCGAGTTGAAATCTCTCTCTCTCTCTCTCTCTCTCTCTCTCTCTCTCTCTCTCTCTCTCTCTCTCTCTCTCTCTCTCTCTCTCTCTCTCTCTCTCTCTCTCTCTCTCTCTCGCTCGCACGCACACACGCACGCATAGACGGAGGACATTGCTGCGACAAATATTCTTCAAAACGAAAAAAAACAAAGTTAAATAGCGACATTAAGTCAGTTTCATAACAGGGTACAATCGACCACGCAAGAACAAACTTGAAGATTAGCAAATCAGCCATTGCACATGTGGATTGGCGCCACCTACAGCACATCACATACTACAGGACTGTCCAAAATACGACATATTAGGCAGACCTTATGGCTTAGAGAAACAGCAGTGGAAAAAAACACTCTAAGGATCACTGAGTGAATTAATAACAGCAGTACATATACAAGAGCCACCATTTGCAGATACGGACAATACATTTCAAACGAACGAAAGAAAAAGAAGAAATACTGATATATAAATATGTGCAATGAAAATGAAGAAGATGAACGGTATGGGATTAAATGTGAGGTACTTAGCTAGGTACTCGTCGAGAGAACAAAGACCCTATATAGAACTAACTATAAATTAGGCCCCGTGACTCTTCCATCATTGGAATAGGAAAGGCGTCTGACTTATTCGGTCATAATAAAAATAAATAAATAAATAGAATAAAACAAAATTTACATTTCAAATCCCGAAACAACCAAATAATCAAAATAAAATAAAATAAACAAGTATTTTCATTGACATATTCCTGTCTTCTCTACACATTTACCGCTGGCTGAGCGAGTAGCTTCGGTTGGTTGTCTGATTCCACATACATACAGGGATTTAAAGGCAATGGGTTTCGACTTCATTGTACCGGGTTTGATGATCTCGTATGGCTCGGTCTCGTTCCACAGAGAGACTTGCTGAAAGCGTCGCACAGAGCACGAACTCCGTAGCTCCAGCGACGAGCCTCGGAGGAAACAGCTCATCATCATTTAGGAATCCAAACTAACGTGTGCTGTCATTGGAGATAGCTGGGAAAGAATTGGAAACACTTGACCTTATAATTGTGATGAAGTTTTCTTTCAAAGATTTGACACATTAAGTAACAGCGCCCGTGAAAAGATGTTTCGTTGTGCGTGGATGAGTGGAGTAACCATGCAGTTAAGGATACCGCTCTGTGAAATAATGAAGACGCGGTTCTTTTAAGGAAATCCTGTCCGAAGCGAAGTTGACTTCTCCTTCAGAAGCAGTGGTAAACTACTGAATGTAAAATTGCCTAGAAAATAAACCTGGGTTGATCGCAACGTCCTGCAAAGGACATGCGCGGTTTTCTGTTTCGCTGTTCACTTCCTGCCCTCCCAACAGACTCTGGCAGTATTTGCTTCATTACTGGTGTTTGCCGGAATGGGTTTGTACATTGTAGGCTGCTGTATAATGACCGCTTGCCTAAGCAGTCGCCGCTCACGGTACAAGCCTAGGATTTCTGTTACCTAAAAATCCCATGCCTTACAGTGGACTCTACAGTTCGCGAGACCCCATGTCAATCCCTTGATCACTGGATCCAGCGATAGTACAACATTCCGTTATAATACTATTGTATGCATTGACAGTTAAACCTATAGTTCCGGCACGCGCCAAAAGAAAAAAAAAGGGGGGGGGGGGGTGAGAGAGGGGAGAGGGGGCGATGGGGGACTGTGCCACAGAGAAATTACCCTTGTAACTGAGCAGCTCAGGAAGCCCCCCATTTTTTCCCTTTCTTTTCAGGTGTCACTCAAAGCTGCAGAGCCAGCCCATTCGGCCTCGCGACCGTGTTGTGCCGCGCGCTGGCGAACTCACAGGGGCCTCCTCGTTGAAAACAGACGGCGTTACATCTGATGAACCTAAAGACGAAGACGACCGCCGTGTAAACAACAGCCATGTGTCCACGGAATACGGCACTACTGGCCGTCATATGGACTTTCTATATGTTCTCTGGACTACCCCAGGTATGTACAAGTATTCATTGACTGCATTCAATATGTTTATGCCAGCTTCAATAGGCGGTTGAACAAAGTTTTCGCCTCTTCCCAACAACTGCCGAGTTTTAATGCACTCTTCTTGCAAACTTGCCTCTGTCGTGCATGTGTGTGTGCTCACTTGAAACTCGGCTCATACCTGTTGGGTTGAGCGGTGAACGATCGTTGCTCAGCCAGGTAGAGAGCTGTTAAAGAGGTCGTGTTAGGCACCCGTTTAACTCGGTTGTTTTTGAAACCTCGCCACGTTTTCACGTCTTTCTGTGCACTTTCAGGATTTTCTTCTATCCCTGTTTGCGTTCTAACAGTTTTCTTTGGCATGTAATCAGAGATATCAGTGTTATCTAGTTCTCTAGCTACAGTTGCTTTGCCTTTGCCCAGCAATTGGGTTACGAAATTCGCTTAAATTCTAATTTTCAAATGACAGCTTTGTCATCTCAATTTCTAAGTCTGTCATCTGTTTACTGTTGGCAACAGTCGGATCGAGGTTTCCTATAAAAGAGTTGATATTATTACTATCCAGTTTTCTAATAATATCCAGTTTTATATTATTGGTGCTGTTATCCATTTTTCGAATACCATCATAATATTTTTCTTCCTTTATTATGATCAAGTTTGGTAATATCAGTGCTATCATCGAGTTTTCTAATAGCTTCTTCTTCTTCTTCTTCTTCTTCTTCTTCTTCTTCTTCTTCTTCTTCTTCTTCTTCTTCTTCTTCTACTACTACTACTCTTACGCCCTCCCTCACAATTTTGTAATAACAATCTAGTGTATTGTAAATTTTTTTTAGATGAATCAAGTATTCGATTGTCCCGTATTTCAACAGCAACATTACCAGATTTTAAAATGATTACAACTTGAACGGTTGTCCCGATTACAACTTGTTAACATAACGTTTTTAAGGGCCAGTCGATGCTAATTACTATTGCATAGTACTCACACACCTCTCCGTTATGACCCTCACTCTCTGTCAGTGGCTCTTAAAAGTAGGTCAGGCCAAGTTAGAACACATTCTATACTCACACATAGACACCAGACATCGCCGTGTTTCTGTCATGTCAACGACAGAATGCTGTTTGAAGGTGGCGTTACATTCAGCGTCTGTATCGATAAAGGGCCGTCATTTCCACAGCAGATTCTGTCGTATGGTGTGTGAAGCAATAAGACTTTGCATATTTACAAAGTCCTGGTTCTCCGAGTTACTATAACCAGTTCCCTTCCTGCAGAAAATATATATGCAATCCTGTTTCACACAAGTGAACGTACTCATTAGTCGTAAGTGATCGTCATACAAACCTGCTTCTTCATGTAGAGCATGAACTTGGCGCCGTCTTCTTTGCAAGCCAGTGCGCTATCCATGAAACTGCCGCATCCAATTCTTGTTTGGCTGGCTGATGTTAATTTCATGCACGAACTGAAGGCATGCAAATAGTTCCTAACAGACGCATCCATAAGGGTGCATGTACTGTAGATCCACTCACCACATCATTACAAGGTGGAGTTTCCAGATCTCTTGCTGGTCTCCCCTTCCCAACTTAGTTAAACAAAGAAGGAAGCACTGAGCTTGTAAAGGCTAGCCAATCCCATTTTTACCGGGCAGTTATATTATAGTACAAATTATGCCATGACAGATACTGCCGTGGGGATTCTGAAATGTTAGACCCTCACATATTCTAGGCAAGCAACAATGATAGGACCCGTGTGTACGTTTAGAGCTGTATTGGGAAAATGGTGCTAGCCCCACGTAGACCAGTGGGCATTTGTTGCAGTGATGTCAATATACCTCCGGTCGCCTTTACTTCCCCGAACATGGGACCCACTTTAGGATGGGTCGACCTGGGAGTCCATATCCGTTTAGAAAATAAATCCTCGCCTCAATGGGGTTTCAAACACACGAGCCTGGCCGGGAGGGAAGCGTGCTAGCCACCACCATAACTCAGACATCCCCCATTAACTGTAGGAGTACTTAACTCTTTATGTGTGCCTGTGTTTGCCATATTATCCTAGTATTACCATGCAACATGAACTGACCCCGTTAAGGCCATGATTACACTGTACCACTATCCCTTGTTTTGTCAGGGAAGGTAATTGAAAACCTTCAAATACAAATATTTTCCCAAAATAATTTACTGTATGCAATACAGGTAACAGTAGCTCTCTGGCAGATACTGCACTTTGGGTGTGAAGTGTTGCACCTTCTCTTGTTCCAAACCACAACGCAATGATTAAGATTTGCACCTTTCTATCGCTTTCGTCCAGAAACGAAATCAACCGTGTTTATAGAACCGCATATGATAATCACTTTTACATGGATAAGAAAACAATTGACAAAAAAAAAAAAACCCGCATCTTTTGTACGTGCTTCATTATTCACAGTTGCTTGTCTGTGTTGACCCATTTTGTCTTAGAGGTCTGTTTCCGTGCCAGTTGGTATCACCAGGCACGGACACCAGACACATGGATGGATGGATACCTTACATATGGATACCTTACATATGGATACCTTATGGTTTTTTGCAGGAAATAAATAGTGCACACTGATTTACATACATGATCCGACCATTCAGGGACATCGTTATAGATACCTTGTTTTTATGCAGATAATAAATAGAGCCCGTTCACTTACATATAAGAGCCAACCAGGCTGAAGCACCAGGCATACCGTGTCGTTTTATGCAGATAGCAAGCAGAGCACAGTGCTGCACGTGATCTGAAAGGTGCAATGTTGTATTTTCAGACCTGTTATAATTATAATAAAAACAAACTTTGACAAAGATATCACACTGGCAGAATGATACACTTCTCTCCAATGATCACACACTTCTCTGCAGACATCACAGATTAAACACCTTAACAGGCTGATAGCGAGGCAGAGTTATCATTTAATCTCTGCCGTGTTTGATTATACCTTTATTTTTTGTCCACAGGTGAGAACCACTGGGGTCTTTGAACTAAAGATTCAATCATTCAGGAACGATCTAGGAGTTACAAGTGATGGTGCCTGCTGCAACGGATTCCGTCAAAACGGTATCTGCTCGGCGCCGTGTCACACCTATTTTAAGATGTGTTTGACGCACTACCAGGCTGACATAGCCAGCAACCTGAAGCCAGTGTGCACATTTGCCAATTTTACCACACCGGTTCTGGGTGATAACTCAATGGACTTTGAAGTTATGTCCGAGCTGCCTTTGAAAGCTGCCCGTCAGAACACATTCTATTTCAAATTGACAAAGTTCTCTTGGCCGGTAAGTTGCTTTTGTTACCCATATAGTAATCTTGAGGTCCTTATTGAGGAGCGGCTGGCTGAGTGGCTAGAATACCAGGTTACCCTTAGAAAGATCCAAGTTAGAATCTTGGTAAGGTGTGGTTTTTTTTTTCTTTCTGTCCAGGGCGAATAAGAAAACCATAATCTGCACAGTTTGCTGCAACTGCACTAGCCAGGCGGCCTTAATCCCCCAGTCTCAAGATGCCCCCCCCCCTCTCCTCTATCATACACGACAAGATACTATAGGCAGTAGATGACAGAAATCCTTATTCTTATATTCCATATGTACATTTGTTAATTTATAAATATCTCAGGGGTGAAAGTAAGCGCCTGTTTTGCCGAATGTTCAAACTACCTATAGTTACACATTAAGATCATAAAGCTGATGTCCAGATTAAGTGCTCATATCTGTAGTTACCTCTTGAGTGATACACACCCTTAGCAATCACATCCCACAAAATATCCACCTACCACGGTGTACCCATACAGCCCCTAGGTCCAACACCCTATGCATGTGGCTTCAGCATGAATCCTTACAATTATTATGCTGAAGCCACTTGCCTGGGTCACTGCAGGCAATGTAGATCTGACTTCCTAATGCCGATTGTTAGCCTTTGCTACCAGACACAGTGAATTGCCTGTTCGAGCCATTCTTTTCACTGGATTACTTGTTTGCGTTGTGGAAGTTATCATTCAGAATGTGGATTTCAAGCTTGTGGATATTTCAGAATGGATTATAAATCTGTGAAGTGTAAGTATGTGCCAGCGTGTCCTGTAATTGAGCTAACAGAAATGTTATGTGTATATGTGTGTGCTTGTGCTAGTTCCGGCATGCCATGTAACACACTAGCCTGCTGGCCCGGTGGTCTTGTGCTCGAGTCCCTTTTGAGGCAGAGATTTTTTTATTAAACTTGTCAAGGGCTTCCAGGTTGACCCAGCCTTAATAGTGGTGAAGTACAGGATCCCTTTTATAAGCCTTTAAATGCATTGGACATATAATGCTAAACCCATGTTTATAATAACTCAATCAGCACTCAGTGGGTGATGTGGCCAGAACTAGCCTACAATCAGCACTCAGTGGGTGATGTGGTCAGCACTAGCTTACAATCAGCACTCAGTGGGTGATGTGGTCAGCACTAGCTTACAATCAGCACTCAGTGGGTGATGTGGTCAGTACTAGCCTACAATCAGCACTCAGTGGGTGATGTGGTCAGTACTAGCCTACAATCAGCACTCAGTGGGTGATGTGGTCAGTACTAGCCTACAATCAGCACTCAGTGGGTGATGTGGTCAGCACTAGCTTACAATCAGCACTCAGTGGGTGATGTGGTCAGCACTAGCTTACAATCATCACTCAGTGGGTGATGTGGTCAGTACTAGCCTACAATCAGCTCTCAGTGGGTGATGTGGTCAGTACTAGCCTACAATCAGCACTCAGTGGGTGACGTGGTCAGCACTAGCCTACAATCAGCACTCAGTGGGTGATGTGGTCAGCACTAGCTTACAATCAGCAATCGGTGGGTGATGTGGTCAGCACTAGCCTACAATCAGCACTCGGTGGGTGATGTGGTCAGTACTAGCCTACAATCAGCACTCAGTACTAGCCTACAATCAGCACTCAGTGGGTGATGTGGTCAGTACTAGCCTACAATCAGCACTCAGTGGGTGATGTGGTCAGCACTAGCTTACAATCAGCACTCAGTGGGTGATGTGGTCAGCACTAGCTTACAATCAGCACTCAGTGGGTGATGTGGTCAGCACTAGCTTACAATCAGCACTCAGTGGGTGATGTGGTCAGTACTAGCCTACAATCAGCACTCAGTGGGTGATGTGGTCAGTACTAGCCTACAATCAGCACTCAGTGGGTGATGTGGTCAGTACTAGCCTACAATCAGCACTCAGTGGGTGATGTGGTCAGTACTAGCCTACAATCAGCACTCAGTGGGTGATGTGGTCATTACTAGCCTACAATCAGCACTCAGTGGGTGATGTGGTCATTACTAGCCTACAATCAGCATTCAGTGGGTGATGTGGTCAGTACTAGCCTACAATCAGCACTCAGTGGGTGATGTGGTCAGTACTAGCCTACAATCAGCACTCAGTGGGTGATGTGGTCAGTACTAGCCTACAATCAGCACTCAGTGGGTGATGTGGCCAGAACTAGCCTACAATCAGCATTCAGTGGGTGATGTGGTCAGTACTAGCCTACAATCAGCACTCAGTGGGTGATGTGGTCAGTACTAGCCTACAATCAGCACTCAGTGGGTGATAGCACTCAGTGGGTGATGTGGTCAGTACTAGCCTACAATCAGCACTCAGTGGGTGATAGCACTCAGTGGGTGATGTGGTCAGTACTAGCCTACAATCAGCACTCAGTGGGTGATAGCACTCAGTGGGTGATGTGGTCAGTACTAGCCTACAATCAGCACTCAGTGGGTGATAGCACTCAGTGGGTGATGTGGTCAGTACTAGCCTACAATCAGCACTCAGTGGGTGATAGCACTCAGTGGGTGATGTGGTCAGTACTAGCCTACAATCAGCACTCAGTGGGTGATAGCACTCAGTGGGTGATGTGGTCAGTACTAGCCTACAATCAGCACTCAGTGGGTGATAGCACTCAGTGGGTGATGTGGTCAGTACTAGTCTACAATCAGCACTCAGTGGGTGATAGCACTCAGTGGGTGATGTGGTCAGTACTAGCCTACAATCAGCACTCAGTGGGTGATAGCACTCAGTGGGTGATGTGGTCAGTACTAGCCTACAATCAGCACTCAGTGGGTGATGTGGTCAGTACTAGCCTACAATCAGCACTCAGTGGGTGATGTGGTCAGTACTAGCCTACAATCAGCACTCAGTGGGTGATGTGGTCAGTACTAGCCTACAATCAGCACTCAGTGGGTGATGTGGTCATTACTAGCCTACAATCAGCACTCAGTGGGTGATGTGGTCATTACTAGCCTACAATCAGCATTCAGTGGGTGATGTGGTCAGTACTAGCCTACAATCAGCACTCAGTGGGTGATGTGGTCAGTACTAGCCTACAATCAGCACTCAGTGGGTGATGTGGTCAGTACTAGCCTACAATCAGCACTCAGTGGGTGATGTGGTCAGTACTAGCCTACAATCAGCACTCAGTGGGTGATGTGGTCAGTACTAGCCTACAATAGCTACTAAGGAAATGTTCTGGGAAGTAAATGCGATAAGGAGGGGGGGGGGCTGAGTGGTCTCGATGTATGGTGTCCGTCTCGAGCGCTGGAAGTTCCGGGTTCAAATCCCGGTGAGGGTCGGGATTTTTTCACGTGAACTTCTAGTAACAAAAATTTCCTCCGGTCTCTGGGTAGTGAGATCGGACGCGCGTGTGTATTGTTGCGCACGTAAAAAAAATCCTTTGACAATTGGAAATCGAAAAAGAGTAGTAGCCTAACGGTGCTGCTCGGGCAAAATTCCGAGTTAAAAATCTACCCAAAATATTTCAGGATCCTCGACGGTGCTACGGAGTTCATGCACTGAGCTGAGATTCTACGGACTTAGGCTTGAGTTAGGAGTAGAACTTATTGGTTACACCCGTGTGCCGTGATGTTGAACCGGCGAATAAACTATAAAAACTAAACTAAACTATATGCGATACTGATTACTTCACCCTCTGGGTGCAGCGTTGTCTATAAATTATGAGGGGAGCACCGTATGCCCAGCACATGGACAGGGCCACTTGTGTATTACTATTGTCCCGTGATGTGTTTTAGAGCTTTCTGCCTCTTATGTTTGCGGATGTCCCGCAATTAAACTAGAAATTGCTTGCTTGCTTGCTTGTGTTCGTTGGCTGTGATCTCCAGCACGAAGTCCTGTATGTCGGATGAAGGCATCCTGTTGTCCAACATCAGTGTGATGTCATACAGGATCTTAGGTTTGCGTGAGTATCCGTTGTCCCATGTCTGGCTTATTGGTGTGCAGACTGGTGGTTCCTCGCTGCGCAGACTGGTTGTTTCTCGCCTTGCATGCAGATACTCTACTGACTTTAGCCAGGACCCCAAAGGGACCTGTTGCCCAGGACGCTCGGCGAGGACGCGTTAATAGGTCTTGGCCAGTATAGAACCCAGCTCTGGTGCCTTGGAAACACCCCTGTGTCCCACACTAGAGATAAATCACAGCATCCTAGTGTCAAACAGGCTGCTGGAGATGAGCTGCACGGGTGATTATTAATATGCAGACTGTGGTGAAAACAATAAGGTAACTTGATAGTGGTAACAATATGACTGCATTAGTGCGTTATTAGCACCTGATAGGTATGCGGTATGTACATTTGTGAGCATATGGTATACTGGCTTTCAGCTTGCCAGCATTTAGAATTACCAGCTGTTGTCCGTCTCCAGCCTTCTTGTGAGTACATGAGGGCTTTCTTCTCTGCTTGTCTGTCACTGTGTGTGTGTGTGTGTGTGTGTGTGTATATGTGTGTGTGTGTCAGAGTTGTGTTTGTGTGATAGAAGACAGATATATAGATAGATAGAGAGACAGACAGACATAGAAGAAAGAGAGAGAGAGGGGGGGGGGGACATATTATATATATATATGAATAGAGATGTGTTTGTTTGTGTGAGGCAAACATTCAGAGACAGGTGTGTGTGTGTGCGCGTGTGTGTTTGTGAGAGAAAGAGAAAGAGAGAGGACATGGAAGACAGGCAAATATGTGTGTGTGAGAGAGAGAGAGAGAGAGAGAGAGAGAGAGAGAGAGAGAGAGAGAGAGAGAGAGAGAATATGTCTGTCTGTCTGTCTCTCTGCCTATCTGCATGCCTGCCTGCCTCTCTCTTTCTCATCCTGCTCTCTCCTTTCCTCCCTCCCTTTATTTGTTTGTTTGTTTGCTTTAAGCACTTCACTGTTTTCATTCCCTCTCCCTCTCTCTCTCTCTCTCTCCCCCCCCCCCCCTTTTCCCCTCATATTTCGGAACAATATCAAGAAAGAGCCAACACAACACTCAATGCCTGTTAGTTTCATATGTAAGTTTAGTTTCTGTGTTAGAATATATTGTACGCCTGTGCAGAGTTTACATTCTCTTCCTGATTGTAAATTATTCGCCAGCCGATCAATTAGAGTGGTATTTGGACTGCAGCTTACAATCCCTGGAAAGGATAACACAAATGACAGCGTTTCGTATAATTGTTATTCAACTGTCAGTTGTTCCGTGTAGCAACCCTTCCCATATTGTTTCCGGAATGCGGCAAGGATTGTGAAGGCAGAGTATATTGATAAATAAAGGATGTTGCTAAAGGGTATTTTGAAAAGCACAGCGAGTGAGCAGTCGTGTGCGTGACCCGCGATAGTGGAAGTGAGCATGTTTTGTTTAACACACCTGTCTTATGCTGTACTAGTTACAGGCACGTGCAGGTAACTAGGATCGAATGAATCGATGAACATTCGTACTTGGCCTTTCTGCTTCAACACACAACTGCACCCGGCTTGAGGGTAGCAAGCGTTTCATTCCTGATACTGTCTTTGAGGTTTTCATGTACACATTCAAGCAGGCAGGGGGACATAGTGAATGTTGGGTGGATGGCTGGTATATGGGTTGGTGGTTTTGGAGTATGAATGGATGGGCAGACAGACAGAAAGACACAAGTGCACCCGGTTTGGGGATAGCAAGCGTTTCATTGCGGATACTGTCTTTGAGGCTTTCATATACACATACAGGCAGGCAGAGGGACATAGTGGTTAGGTGGGTTGATCGATTGATGGATGGATGGTATATGGGTTGGTGGTTTTGATGTATGGAAGGATGGATGGGTAGACAGACAGACACAAACACACAACTGCACCCGGCTTGAGGGTAGCAAGCGTTTCATTGCGGATACTGTCTTTGAGGTTTTCATATACACATACACGCAGACAGAGGCATCTTGTTGTTAGGTTGGTTGGTCGATTGGTGGACGGATGGACTGGCATATACGATAATTTAGGTGAGTGGATGATGGATCGGTGGATGCATGGACTGACGTATACGATAGTTTAGGTGGGTGCGCGGATGGATGGATCGGTGTATGCATGAACTGACATATACGATAGTTTAGGTGGGTGGATGGATGGATCGGTGGATGCGCAGACTGACATATACGATAGTTTAGGTAGGTGAATGGGTGAGTAGACAGACAGAAAGACACATCTGCACCAAGCTTGAGTAGCAAGTTTCATTGCGGATAGTGACTTTAAGGCTGTTATAAGCACATACAGGTTGGCATGATGTCATAGTTAAGTGTTCAGGTTGGTTGGTCGTGTGACGGGTGGATTGACAGACCTCTACGATAGATGAGATAGGTGGATGAATAGACAGACAGACATATATAAAATACATGAGCTGATAGATGAATAGACATACATGCATGTAAGATCGATAGGTAGATATTAGTAGAAGACAGACATGTTAGGCAATGGACAGAAAAATTGATTGGCTAGATGCATAGACAGACAGAAAGACTAATAAGTTGGGTGGATAGAAAGATATAAAGATATTTATAAAACAGACAGAACTATTAGATCGACATAAACGATATTGGATAGACAGACAAGCAGTCATGTGGACAGACGGGCAGACATATCTAGAGATATATATAAGATAGTTGGCCTGACGTATTAGATAATAGTCAGACAAATAAAATACACGGACCGGCATATAGGATGAGTGGACAGATATATAAGATGAGTGGACAGATATATAAAATGGGTGGACAGATATATAAAATAGGTGGACAGATATATAAAATAGGTGGACAGATATATAAGATGAGTGGACAGATATATAAGATGAGTGGACAGATATATAAAATGGGTGGACAGATATATAAAATAGGTGGACAGATATATAAGATGAGTGGAGAGATATATAAAATGAGTGGACATATATATAAAATGGGTGGACAGATATATAAGAAGGGTGGACATATATAAAATGGGTGGACAGATTTATAAGATGATTATACAGATATATAAGAAGGGTGGACAGATATATAAGATGGACGCACATATTTATAAGATGCATGATAGACACATAGGCAGACAAACACACCGATTATACACAACACACACACACACACACACACACACACACACACACATATATATATATATATATATATATATATATATATATATATATATATATATATTTGTCTCTAGCACGTCACGTGCCGAAAGGCGCAGGCGACCATGTTCCTCCAAAACCACAAGTCCGTGCTCTGAATAAGTTCGAACGCAGATTATTTTCGCTAGCACTCTATCAATCCATCCGGCACTTGCTCCCTCTGTAGACCTCTTATATCTAGCACCATCGATTTTTCCAGTTGTCACGATCTTGTCCAACCACTGTTTCACAACGCGACCGAAAATTGACAACCGTCTTGTCATGATGCGGGGAAGCAAGTGTGTGAACTGACCTCTGGCAGCACTAGCACACTGGCCCTCCAGTACGCATCGGCCTAGATTTGCAAAGTGGACCCAGGCTCCCAGGTCTTTAGTCATTGTCACTATCATTTACTGCCAATATAGTACCTTGCGATGTATGGCAGGGGGGTCGCTGAGCCTGAGGAATTAAGGCCGCCTGGCTAGTGCAGCCGCCGCGAACTGTGCAGGTTAGGATTTTCTTTTTACTCCCGACAGAAAAACATCCCACATCCTTACCGAGGATTCGAACCCGGGTTTCCCGAAGGAGAATCCGGCGTTTTAGCCACACAGCCAGCAGCTCCTCTACCGCAGGTCTATAGTGGGTACCCAAAATGTATTGAAAAATAAAGGCGACCGTCACGATACTGGCCCTGCCACCCGCCAATTACCTATTGGTCTAAAAAATATGGGTCTGTCACCACGTGGCAAGGCGTGGGGAGAGAGAGAGAGAGAGAGAGAGAGAGAGAGAGAGAGAGAGAGAGAGAGAGAGAGAGAGAGAGAGAGAGAGCTGGGGGAAATTGAATTGCTCTCGTTATGCAAATATCGGGCGTGGTTGTGTGTCCGGAAATATTCACATATATAAAGGAAACCTGGGCTTTGAGCAAACAATCGTTCTGCATGCTTACCGCTTCCGGTGTATATAATGGTGTTTGTTGCACCTCCTGCCCGTCACCTTTCAACTGGCAATGATATATTGGCTGGCCTATACTTTCCACCGTGAATTTATTCTGGTTACTGTATTTCTTAGGGGTCTCGATACTCATGCTCTCTCTCTCTCTCTCTCTCTCTCTCTCTCTCTCTCACTCTCTCTCTCTCCCTCTCTCTCTCCCTCTCTCTCTCTCTCCCTCTCTCTCTCTCTGACGCTCTCTCTCTCTCTCCCCCTCTCTCTCTCGTTCTGAAGCTCTCTCTGACGCTCTCTCTCTCTCTCTCTCTGACGCTCTCTCTCTCTGACGCTCTCTCTCTCTGACGCTCTCTCTCTCTCTGACTCTCTCTCTCCCTCTCTCTCCCCCTCTCTCTCTCGTTCTGAAGCTCTCTCTCTCTGACGCTCTCTCTCTCTCGGTCTCTCTCTCTCTCTCTCCTCTCTCTCTCTCTCTCTCTCTCTCTCTCTCTCTCTCCGGAGACATCTTCATTACAAATAGTTTTCATTCAGTCATTTCTATTCTTCTTCCATCTTTCTTGTCCTCCTCATTCTCCTCACTCCACCTTTCGTCTGCATCTTCATCTACTAAGCACAGCCTTCTACCGCATCCTTACCTCAGATCCTCCTCCCCCTCCTCCCCGTTTATCCTTCTGGCTTTGCCTTCATGGTTGTCGTCCTGTCCTTCTGTCGTCAGTCGAATCATTGTCTGATACATTGCCTGCTTTTTCTCCACGACCTATTAAATATTTCAACAGACATAAATAAAATGAAACCTGCTCCCTCTTTTATCTCGACTCCCTGAAATCGTATGCCTAATGGGGGAAAAGTACAGTTTCCCAACCCAGAGTTAAGCAACGCACATGCGGGCAACAAACGCCTAATTCCACTTTCTTTTGCGTACAGGCTCAGGTGAGCATCATTTATTTATAGAAGCATGCGATTCTATTGGGGTGTGAGCGAAAGTGAGAATGCACGTTCACCTAGCCTCTGAACATATGAACGTTGGTGAACACTTGGCCTAGAGAAGGCGGCAGGGAGTGAATGTAACTCCGTCTGTTTGTGAGTGCTTGCAAACTTTCTTCTTCTTCAGCTGTACTTTCACTGAAAGTCTGTAGGCCTTGAAACCAGTACGTCTTCTCATTTCGTCCTATATCCTCGATTAGAGTCCCCAACCTACTCACTCGAAGACTCACTATCCTTTTTTATCTCAAGCAACTCTATCCAGGCCCGCCCTATATTACTCATTTGTCTTTGCTTCTCTTCTCACGTTTTAGATCTTCCTCTTTTGTATGTGCCAAACATAGGTTCCAGACAAAGGACAATTAGTTATATAATTCTCACGGTTTCTCAATGCATGCCCCGTTCAGTGCCGCGTCATTTGTTCACCGCCAGTATGTGGGGGTTGATGTTTCCATTGTTCGCGGAGGGCTAATGTCTACTGCACTTTGTTTCGCTTTTCCTTGGTTATGAAAGTTAAATATCTCCTTCATTGCCACATATGACAATTTAGTTCTGAAACTTCTAAATGTTAAATAATTGCCTACAAACAAAACTACACGCCGACCAGAAATCACAACCAACAGTTGGCAAATTGAAATGTCACAAACTGAATATCTTTGCTCTATAATCAACACCAATGGAGACTTTCAAAAAGAATAGAGAAGCATAGACTATCAGTGCAGAGGCTAAAAGAGCATTAAGAACCTGTGGAGCATCACCAGCAGACAGGTTACAGTAACAGTTTTGAGAACACCCATCTTTCGTATTGCAGCAAGCGGATGTGAGTCATGGGCCATTTCATAATCATTTAACAAGAAGGCTTAACTGTTTCAGAATTGAAAACTGTTAGAATTTCGTGGACATAAAAAAACCAAAACATTCTGACATTTAACAGGATCTGAACATCGGGGTGAAAATAACTGGTTCATAAACATCAATTTTTTGTGTTTTTGTTTTGAAAACGAGAATGCTTGACCATATTACAGTGGCTTGGGAAGAACCGTTCTGAAAGGCATGGTTCCCGAAACAAGAGGCAGGTGTCCACCAGCTGGAAGGTGGCAAACACCTTGGGCTCGAGGGAACATGAAGCAGGACAATTGGCGGGGGGGGGGGGGGGGGGGGGGAGGGGGGGGGAGAGACTTCTTGCCGGACATTGCGAGAGCCACGTTGTACAAGGAACCAGGTACATGGCGATGCATTTTGTAAGGCGGGATAACCCGTCTTTAAGAATATTATACAGCTCGGAGAGAGGGAGATGGGAGGGAGAGGTTTTGAGGGAGAGAAAGAAAGCATTACTGAACCCAACCTTCACGTCACGACATTTGAGAGTTAACGCCACCAATACGACGCAATTGAGTAGTCTTAGCGCAATAGTTTTTCGCACGGCCGGGCGGTTTTAATGTCCTCGTGATTAAACTTTCATCTGGTGACTGCGTCGTTCACTCCAGACACTGGTCAGTTGACCTCTCGTCCTTGACTTTGGAGGTAAATTACTAGTATCTCAGAAGACGTAAAGGGAAAGTTCGCCTGATGCCGGTGGAGGGAATGCTAACTCTCATGCAAAATCAGTAGCATCATCATCATCATCAGCAGGAGGAGGAGGAGGCTCGAATTCAAAGCGAGCGAACGCAAGATAAATAAATTGTAAAAAATTTTAAATAGCTAACATTGGAGCCGTTAATGTTTTCAGATTGTTGAAACAAAACCAGTAGAATATGTTTTATATAATGAAAACAAAAACAATCAAGTACAGAAGTTCTAAAAAAACATGGGAATGAAAAGATAATTGATGGCACAAATAAAACAAGAGGCAAGTGAAATATTTCGGCTGCATTAAAAGAATAACATTTATTTTAAAAAAACCCACACTGGAAGGTAAGGTTGAAGGCAAGTGAGGAAGAGGTAGACAACGATACAAGTGGGAAGAACATCAAGAGATGGACAACACGTACAGTCATGGCAAGAGAGACACAATGCTGGAGATCCATTACTGCTAACCTTCATTGTGGAGACGGCGCCTGATTGATTGAAAACAAAGCCCCAACTTTACGCTTGCCTTCAAGAACCGGTAAAGTCACTGCACGGGCTTATAATCCTGGGACAACCCAAAACATGATGCTCACTAGCAGCGCAATTAGTATCCCGTCCGTTAGCAAACAACACAAATATTCTGGTCTACACTTGTAACTACACTAGTGTATACCGATGTGAACCAGGGTTCGGAACTGTGGCGTAGGGCTTACGAACGCAGCTCGCAATCCCGTATACCACGTTTGAAACAGCTGCGGGCGATATGGCAGCAGACCGCCTTGCGTTGGTTTCCAAACAATGGAATGAGTGCATGTTGTTCAGAAATCAGTGGCAAAGTAGTGAACGTAAACTTGCCTAGAAATCATATACAGCCAAAAATGCCGGGGTTGACTGCGACGTCCTGCAAAATAGATACGCAACTAACTGTTTCGTGTATACTGAGAGGACCGTGTTTAAGGTACACAGTACAGGACTGTTCCGGGCATTCAGCCGTGTGTGGCTGTATAGTGCCAGCCCAATGTTTGTATAGACCAATCAGCACGCGATGGGTCATGTGGTCACTACCACGCCGGGCTCCTTTACTGCCCAGAACACTTCCTGCTGCCCGTTTTAGGCTGGGGTCAACTGGGATCCCAATGTCAGGGGAATAGAAAACTCCGCCTCGATGGAGATTCGAACATCATCATCGGGCCGGCAGGTAAGATGCGTCACTGCGGCTGCTATTAGGGTCAGAACTGGGGTGATATAATCACTTGACAGTGCTCAGACTTAAGAGTCGACTTCGGGCAATCAATTTGCTTTCTGGGCGAAAAATTAATCTGTTAGTCCAACCGACTGACTTGTGGATTGAACCCAGTACCCCGCCGTCAGGCACCAGAAGTTTTCACGGAAGCGCATTAAACTCGCGGTAACCTTGACCCCTCCTCAGCGACATACTTCCCATAAAAAAAAAAAATTGGGGTCGTCGGCAACCAGTACGTATCCTATCTATTAAACGTTAAGTGTTGTGGGTTATAGCAACCAGACATTTCTCTCATGCCTCTCTCTGTCCTCTAGTGGTAGAAGATCGGGTGCATTCCCATAACCTAAAGACCTCTTCTGTCAATACCCAAAGTGCTAAAAGATCGCCTGTGTTCCTGTGACTTTAAGACAAATCCTCTGGTGTGTCTCTTCTTCCCCCCCCTCCACACACACACACATACACACACACACACAGTGTCAGAAGATCTGGTGTGTTGTCGAGACTTCCAGACCTTCCACTCCCGTGTCCCCACTCAGTGATAGAAGGTCTCGTGTATTCCTGTGGCTTCAAGAGCCAGACTTTTGCCGGCGCCGGCGTAGCCGCCAGCAAGATGTTCACAGTTTAAGGACCAGACTCGAGGGCGCGAATCTGATGGAGACAGACACAGGCTAGAGGGAGCGGCCTAGACCAGTGGTTCTCAACCTTTTTTAGACCATGCACCCCTTCATCATATGTTCAGAATGTCATTCCCCCCTTTCTTATTTCCTCCCTATAAATCCCCCTCCCCCTCCCCCCGGCCCATAAACAGTATATGTAAAAATGGCAACTAAATTTAATCACACACACAAGAACAATTCTAGACGTCTACATAAAACGCGATTTGCGGGTTTACTTACGTTATAAAACGAATTTCAGAAGGGCGAGAAGTACAGAACCGTAAAGTATGGAGGGAAAAACAATATCAAGTAATCGGTTCTTGTATTAACCCGATCTTGAAATAAATAATCTTAATCACCCCCCCCCCCCCCCCAAACCCTAAAATTCCCCGGGGGGGGGGGTCCCTACCGGTTTAGAACCACTGTATTAACGCGATCTTCAAATAATCTTAACCCCCCTCCCTTCCCCTCTGGAAACCCAAAAATTCCTCCCTGGGAGAGAGGGGGGGGGGGGGGAATTTCACATCACTGGCCTAGACAGGGTTGAAACAGATGAAGCCTGGCCTCACTGTATGATATCAAACGTGTCTGTTTGGCTCATCATTTCAGGTCTGTTAAGGCAACTTTACATTCTTGGATATGACATGAAGGAATGGGGTCAGCGTGGCCGGATGGACAACAAGGGCACTCGTTCTTAAACATCCGGTGTGCTGATGCTGAGGTAGGGGGTTCATCCCCGACACCAGCCTTTTGGACTAAAATGTTGACTTCTCATCCTTGACTTTGGGACGTAAATTACAAGTACCCCTGAAGTAGGAGTGGGTTCCTCTAATGGCGAGGTACACTGGTAATAGGGAAAAGTAATCCACACGCAAAAATCTGTCCAGTGCTACTAGAACTAGCGTAGACTACCCTTGAGTTCAAAGCAAGTGAGCGCCAAAAAAAAAAAGAATAATTTGCTCTCTCTCTCTCTCTCTCTCTCTCTCTCCCTCTCTCTCTCTCTCTCTCTCTCTCTCTCCCTCTCCCTCTCCCCCCCCCCCCCCCCACACACACACACACACTCACAAACAGAGTGAATCACAATTGTTAGGCACTAGGGATTGTCCCGTGTTTTGACATGCAATGAGTGATACGATATAAAACGCCATAATGAAAAGAGTGGCTGCGTATTCAAAGTTCTCCATTTATTCTATTCTCTTGTCGAAGCATATTTCAGTTCTGCCTAGCCATCGATATTGTCCACCTTCCCACTTCGTCACACGGCTCCAATTTTGCCCTCTCCCCAGTCTCATTCTCTCCTTCTCCCCGTCTACACATTCACCCCTATCTATTTGTATTTAGTTTTATTTTATGGCCTTCATTTTTATCACGCATCTCGTCTCTTTGTATGCATCCCATTGCTTTATTACCTCGTAAGAAGTGTCTTCAGCATAGCCTCAGACACACTGTATGTGCAAGTTTTCTTCATGATTTTATATATCGGCACCCCTTTCTCTCTTTTTCTCTCCTGGTGCGCGGATACTCAATCTGAGAGTGGAGAACTGTGATTAACCTCACCTCTTCTCTTTCTCTACCCTATCTAACTGTTATGCCTGAGGAGAGATCATATCTTCAAAATAGAAAACCCCCATCTTGTTTAGTGCAGACAGGTCATCAGATTGTACCCGGAATGCACCGCAATTATTATGCATATGACAGGGTGGTATAGTGTAAACCAGGGAGTGCAACATAAAACTTTCCAGAATGGCCTCATGATGTATTTAGTGGTAGTATCACTCCATTTTTATACATAACTTCTGTTGTATCACAAACTCGCTCAGTCAAAATTTCAGAAAGAATAAAATAATATTTTCAACTTAAAAGAGATACGAAGCCTGATCAGTCTTCTTTTCTGGAATTTCTATAGTGTAATCTTCCGGTAATTCTTCCTTCCCCCCCCCCCCCCCCCATATTCTTTTACAGGATATCGCTGTCAACACCAGCATCTTTCAGCTGTATGTTGATCTCTTGGCAAGATTACGCTCAGTAGTTTGCCATTGCTTTCTGAGCGGCCGGCTCACATACCCCGTAAGTTACCGATGCGAACTAAAACAAGTCTAGACGTCCACATAAAACATGATTTGTGGGTCTACTTACTTTATAAATTGAATTTTAGAAGGGTCAGACGTACAGAACCGTACAGTATGAAGGGAAAAACAATATCAAATAATCGGTTCTTGTATTAACGTGATCTTGAAATAATCTTAATCCCCCCCCCCCCCCCCCACACACACACACCCCTGGAAACCCTAAAATCCCCACCGGTTGAGAACCACTGTTCTAATAAATATAACTACGTCATTGATAACTCCCAAACTTCAACTCCTTCTCCCCTTGGAATTCTCACATCAAAAACTGCCTTTCTCATGTTTTTGTTGCTAACCTGACGTCTTTCACCAATTCCGCCACGTCAACATTGTGCGTTTTCGTACGGTGCCATTCTGCTTCCCTCACTTGGAAAGGAAAAGATCAAATAAAGCTTCTATACTTAGAAATCTTAATTTCTAAACCCGGCCTCAATACGATAACCATGTAACAGTTATAATGGCGAAGAAGTTTATTAAAGTAAAGAACGCATTCTTCTTCTTCTTCTTCTTCTTCTTCTTCTTCTTCTTCTTCTTCTTCTTCTTCTTCTTCTTTTTCTTCTTCTTCATCATCATCATCATCATCATCATCATCTCCTCCTCCTCCTCCTCCTCCAGTGCTGCCTCTCATCTCTCATCGGGGTAGATGCTCACCACCATTCGTGCCAAGCCCTTTCTAGACATGTTCATATCATGGTTGGTTGGATTTTGCAGCTAGTTTTCCCCACAGGATGAGGTCGTCAATCTCACCCAACCTTCCTTAGTCGCCTCATTCGACATCCATGGTGGATTAGTGTTAGTATCCATTGCATCCTTAAGGCCCCGGTTTTGTTTCCCAGAAACAGTTTTGTCGATCACAGAGCATGTTATTACATTTAAAAAGAAATGTCCACTAACCCCTGAGTAGTTAACCCACTGGATCGGCAAGCGAGTGTGCTAGCCACTAATTTACAGTGCAGTGTTCTTGGATAGTGGATTGCTTGACAGCAAGCTGCTCCTTCTGTCTCCGCCAGAATTAATTACCAATGCTGTCATGATCGGGTAGAGACTGAGCCAGCTGAGGTAAAACCGGATGTGACAAAGTCGACCCTCTAAACCTTAAAGAACAGTCTCCAGCAGAAATGTTATTTATTATTATAATATTTCCTTGTTTTCGATATACCACGAACTGTTTCATTTGGAGCCCAGTTTTCCTGCTGACTGACAGTTTTCTATGTCCTTTCTTGCTATTTGGTTGTGCACATCTATTGTCATTCTTGTGTGTTGTTGAGCCATCGATGTCTGTCTCTTCTTACGAAAAGTTTGTAGTGCAAATCTTTGCACCGTTCACTAAATACTGGCTTTCTTACTTTGCCTTTCTAATTGCCGTCAGTACAATGAAGGATGACTTAATTAGATCTGCAACGACTTCAGCGTTTCTCTCTCTCTCTCTCTCTCTCTCTCTCTCTCTCTCTCTCTCTCTCTCTCTCTCTCTCTCTCTCTCTCTCTCTCTCTAATAGTCGTCCTGGGTGAATTCCCAGTAGTTGTAAGGTTACACCGCTACCCCTCCCCCCTCCCCCACCCCCAATCTGTACAGTTCTAGGGTCGTCCCAGCAGAGAATTTTGTCGGAGAACCTATACGACCATCGTTAAACGAAGTTTGACACTCGCGTGCCTGTCGATTACTGAACATTCGGTAACAGATTCCCGTTTCGATGTAATGGTGCTAGGTTACTATTTTCATGACTTAAACGGCACTCCATGGGTGGTTTGGTCACCAGCCCACCCCCCCTCCCCCCCCCCCCGCCCAATGTCACCTGGATGGGTCGACCCCAGAACCACGTGGTGAAGAACCATCAATCACCGAGCGGAATTTTAGAACCCAGGACAAAGGGGTCGGCACGCGAGCAGTACCGGGATCGCCTTCCGGTAACCCGGGCCTTATACAATATGAGAAAGGTGCATTAATGGGATGTAAATGGACCTACTTTGTGTGTGCGTTGACATGGAGTCACTGTCGGAGAAGGCTCGATAACAAGACGGCTCGTTCTAGGCCCACATTCCTGAGTAGTAACAGGTGTTTGTGAGTATGTTGCTGTTGGTGTCAAATATTGTTTTCTGTGCGTACATAACCATTTGAATTCCTCAATCGTGAGCTCATGGGTTTGTGTGTACACTTACTCATGACCGCGTACACGTTTATAAATACACGTGCACGCGCCTTGATAAAAACAGGCATGCGTATGGGTGCACGTGAACAAGCGGGGCAAGGCTGTTCATTAGGCTTCATGCTTGTGTCTTTATAATTGTGTAAACGTTATCCAAAGTGACGAATGATGAGAATATCGTGGAGAGAGAGAGAGAGAGAGAGAGAGAGAGAGAGAGAGAGAGAGAGAGAGAGAGAGAGAGAGAGAGAGAGCAATGAAGATACCTGGAAAGAAGTTAACTGACAGAGAGAACTGGTTACTGGAATCAGAAGAGGACAGTTCATTTTATTTTGGCATGTCATGAGAAGGGGACAACTGGAGAATACCATCACCACAGGGAAGCTGGAGGGGAAGACCCATATCAGAGTCCTGTTTCAGTCCCCTCAACCCCTCCCCCTCGCGCGCACACACACCCACATGTTACTTGCAGTGTGGGCTCGGACATCCAGTACACATTCGCTGTTAAAGCCTTGGGTGGGGCTTGAAGGTTTCCACCTTTAACCAAATCTGTCACCTGTGGAGTAAATGCTTGCAAGAATCTATGTGTCCGGGTTTCTACGTTTCTTGATAGCTCTCTCTCTCTCTCTCTCTCTCTCTCTCTCTCTCTCTCTCTCTCTCTCTCTCTCTCTCTCTCTCTCTCTCTCTCTCTCTCTCTCTCTCTCATTGAGTTTTCTACCTTTCTTGATCTCTCTAACCATACACCTAAATTCCTTTACCCACCCTCCCCCCACGCTTTCTTTTTCTTTCTTTTTCTTTCTTTTACTCTGTCTGTCTTAATCTTTCTTTCTTTCTTTCTTTCTTTCTTTCTTTCTTTCTTTCTTTCTTTCTTTCTTTCTTTCTTTCTTTCTTTCTGTCTGTCTGTGTGTACCCGCTCGTCTGTCATACACATCTACCTTTTCCCCTCTTTCTTATCTTCTTTCTCCCTCTCCCCCATCTCTCTCTCTCTGTCTCTCTTTCTCTCTCTCTCTCTCTTTCTTTCTTTTTCTCTCTCTTTATTATTTCTTCGTGTGAGTGCCTGCCTGTCCGTCTTTCTGCCATGCATGTCTACCGTTTCCCCTCTTACATGCTCTTGTATTTCTCCCCCACCTCTCTGCTTCTCGTTCCCCTTACCGCTGTTTCCACTCGTCAGCTACCCAGGTAAGTTAGAATATGGTTTACATTATAAAGCCCCAGTTGAGACACTTTGTAAAATTGCTTCTAGTCGGGCTGGACATTGCTGCAGCTGAACCAGCCAGCCTCAAAGAAGACGACGTCTAGACAGCGTTAACACTGCCAGCTGCCATCCGTCAGCTGATCACAGACGGACAGGTCGAAGACTGACAACCGTCACCTGGCCCATTTATCCCACGTGGAAACCTCCCATCTCGGAAACCATGTACAACATCCGTCCATCTAATGCCCAAGTGTCTGTTTAGACAGTACTTTGTCTTGTCGCCTGTCTATACGCTTTCAAGGGGAGTGCGTCAAACCCCCAGAGGTCAGTCAGTATGTCCCATTTCGGCATGCATTTGTGTAAGGTTTACTCCCTTTAGACAAATTCCATCCAGGATCACGGGCCGTATCTACCCGTGGGTATGTTTACTTTTCCTAACAATTCTGCAAACTTACAACTTTGCCATTTCCAGCTGTCGTAGGATTATTAAAGCGCATAGCTTGCTCACGGTACCTCCTGTTTTTCCCGTCCTTATCCGAGAAGGCTAGGTATCCGATCGCACTACCCAAGACATTAGGGGTTCGTGTGAAATCTTTAGATATCAAAGTACACACTTCCAGCCCCCTCCAGGGATCGAGCGTGTCACCCCCTGAGCCTGATACCGTAACTTCTCAACCATGGCTGCCACCATATATACTATTTTAGTCTTGGAATATTACGTCTTGTCGGTAATCTCTTTGTGTTGTATTCTACCGTGGGGAACCGATATGTTGCGATCTAACACGCTGGGAAATTGAGTCCACCGGCGTACCCATATCTGTCTGGTCATGCCTTAATGAGAGTATCTGCCGTGCAATTATTTCTGACCTTCAGAGCGGCCGCACGAGTGTTGAAATATACTCAGGTGCAAACGATCGTCGAGTCATTCAATCTGTTACCTGCACATGCTTGTTCATTCAGGGTCGTCACTTGAGGGTGGAGGGTTTCACATTCACATATAACTTGAGGGTGGAGGGTTTCACATTCACATATAACTTGAGGGTGGAGGGTTTCACATTCACATATAACTTGAGGGTGGAGGGTTTCACATTCACATATAACTTGAGGGTGGAGGGTTTCACATTCACATATAACTTGAGGGTGGAGGGTTTCACATTCACATATAACTTGAAGGTGGAGAGTTTTACATTCACATATAACTTGTGGAGGGTTTCACATTCACATATAACTTGAGGGTGGAGGGTTTCACATTCACATATAACTTGAGGGTGGAGGGTTTCACATTCACATATAACTTGAAGGTGGAGGGTTTTACATTCACATATAACTTGTGGAGGGTTTCACATTCACATATAACTTGAGGGTGGAGGGTTTCACATTCACATATAACTTGAGGGTGGAGGGTTTCACATTCACATATAACTTGAGGGTGGAGGGTTTCACATTCACATATAACTTCAGTGTTGTTTAAACTCGCTATAGCCCTGGTGTTGGCTAGGACATGTATTGCGAAAACAAAATTAAGAAGGTTTTGTCGTTGGACCCCCACAGGGCAAACGGAATAGGACGGACACACACACACGCACGCACGCACGCACGGACAGAGAGAGAGAGAGAGAGAGAGGTGAATAACATGGGGAGGTCATGGGCGGAACTGTACGGGGTAGCAATAGATTGGGCGGCTCCGGGTGAGTTGGCTGAGGGCCTATACTCATGGTAGGAATGAAGGGGAGAATAATAAATAGTCGCAGTCGTGGTAGTAGTAGTAGTAGTAGTAGTAGTAGTAGTAGTAGTAGTAGTAGTAGTAGTAGTAGTAGTAGTAGTAGTAGTAGTAGTAGTAGTGGTGGTGGTGGTGGTTGTTGTTGTACTGGTAGTAGTAGTACTGGTAGTAGTTGTAGTCTGTCTTCTGTTTGCTGTCTGTGAGAGCCAGTCAGTACTATCACTTGATACCCTTGTGAATGTATCTGCCTTCGGATTGCCCTTACCTTTCGTGTTGTTCACATCCTATGTAACAGCTTCTATTATGTGATACCCGAGCTGCCTATTCTCCTCATCTTGTCCGATAATTGGAGGGCAAGGATGTAAAAAAAAAAAAGGCGGGGGGGGGGGGGGAATCTAGATGTTCTAGAGACTGACATAAGCAGAAAGTTCAGGAGAGAGAGAGAGAGAGAGAGAGAGAGAGAGAGAGAGAGAGAGAGAGAGAGAGAGAGAGAGAGAGAGAGAGAGGAGGGTATACACATGTAAGGATGACATCAAGTATATAGACGAAAACAGAAGACAAATTAAAGAAACAGGTAGGTCAAGAGGCAGAAAGAGGATAGTAAAACGAAACCAAAAAAAAAAACAATTTTCGTTTGGAATAACCACAGGTGGTGTAGCGGGTGAGAGATATGGCGCGAGGGAACGAACGGATTGTAAAGAGAGGGAAAAGAACTAGATATTTGGGTATAGACAAAGTCAGGGCGGAGGAACAGGCGATAATAATATTGGGAGAAATCAAGGTAATAGAGGAGGTAGAGGAGAAGCAATCGACGGTTAGACCTAGTTTTGGCAGGAATAGAAACCACCGAAAGCTGCTGGGATGAAGATCAGTTGTTCTCTTCTTCGGAACGATCAGTTGTGTGACTTGAGTAGTCTGTAGTTACGTTGGGTCTAGCCAGCGTATAGACACCCAGGAACGTTGAGTGGTGTGATGGATGGCAGAGGTTGGAGGCGTTCGCGGGAGAGGGATGCCTATTTAGCATGGATATAGGGATAGGAGGAGTGGCTAGCACGCTTGCTTGCCGGACCGGTGTTCATGTGTTCGAATCTGAATCGAGGCCGGGATTTTTATTTTAAAATCACCCGGGCAACCAAGTAGACTCAACCTATAATGGGTATAGGGAAATGTTCCTGGAAGTAAGGACGAATGGCGTTATATTAACTATATCATCCATCTTGTGTCTGTTGGCCTATTAAAAATATGGGAATTGATACTATACACTCAATGTGTCTCAATACTTTGAATAAGACACCTTGTTTTAAACTTAATGTTGGGTATCGTGTGTGTGTGTGTGTGTGTGTGTGTGTGTGTTTGTTTGTGAAAGAGAGAGAGAGAGAGAGGGAGAGAGATGTAAAAATAGTAAAGGCGTGGGTTCTTTTACTTAATTGATGATTGATTGATTGATTGGGAGATTGATTGAGTGATAGATAGGTAAGGAGGCAGACTGATAGAGCGATTTACAGAGAGGTGAATGGATTGATTGACAGAGAGATGGTTGGGTTGATAGGTGTTTGAACCGATGGGTAGCTCAATAGTGGATGAAGGGGGTGGAAACAAGAATACATATGTAATGAGAGTGAGGGACTATTGAGTGCTGTAAAACGAATTGGTTTACTTGATTGATAGATGGATAGACAGACAGACGAACAGGCGGGTGGATGGATGATGAGATATGAAGGATAGACTGTTTTTCAAATATAGTTATATTAGATAGTGATGTCTGTCACAGGTTTCTGACCAGTAGACATGGGAAATGCCAGTCACTATCTTTTGTTTGAGCTGGCGTGTTCAAATGTGTGTCACTATAGCTTTCAATATGTATGTAGCTAAAGCCAGTAAATACGTTATGTATTGTAACAGGCAGTAAAACAAAAGTTACAATACTAAGAGCGTGCATAATTTCTCTGGCAATGTATGTATGTAAACCTGGGATATTTAACAAATCATCTGAAAAGCACATGCGCTTTTGATTGTAAGCGTTACTGAGGAGTATTACAAATTTATCGACGAGAAATAGAGCCAACAGGTCTGCTTAGCAAGAACTCAACCTTGAAGAAAAATGTGTTGTTAATGCAAATAAAATTGAGGGAAATTAAATATTTTTGGCAAGTAGAAAGAATTGAATGTCTGGGAAAGGTAATTATGGAGGGAGGAGTACCACAGAATAGATGGATTCAAGATGTGTTAGTTTACACATGCCAGCAACAGTCGGAGTATGATAGACACATTAAAAGACTTATGTGGCACAGACCTACACAGGTCACGCCTCTGGAGGATGGGTCCTTGTCGTTCTGTGTGTCCACAGTGATGGGCTATACTTTACTGCTTATTTGTGTTCTCTTATTTAATTTTAGGAGAACACCTCTCAGCCATTTCTTTTAGATACGTTGGTATACATGAATTTGAGATGTAAACCGGATAGCTCTTTCTATGTATTAACAATAAATGCACTTTAGATATACCGGTTACCCTCCATGCGACTCACTTGTACAACATACTTTTCCGCAACTCGTTTTGTGCTGGAGATCTTGGTTATTGGTGTCCTGGACCAATTCTAATGACATACCTCCGCGCCATCGTCTTAGATCATCAGTAATCATGTCTCTTTCTGTCTCTTCTATCCCTAATCTTTCAAATCGGCACAATCTACCCCATTGCCTCACTTCTCATATTATAACAAAGGAACACTGTATCTTATAGTTGTGTACAAATAATAACTAGAATGGGTTGTGTAACTAACTACATAGAATAGGGTTAAAGAACTGCTATCTTAGCCGAGGTAAATTAATAACCTAGACAGCTAGTTATTATTTCAACTGTCTTGTGCAGACAGACTAATGTTGTTTGTATTTCATTGAGCCCTTGTTTGTTTTTCAGTGTGCTGTTGGAAGTGTTTGTTTTTCATTGAGACAATGGCCACGAGCCGTTCAATCTTGGAGAGTTTTGGCTCAAGAGATGACTTTCCGTTAGCATGTTCGTAAATAGAGCACGTACGTCGGAATTAGTAATTTGTCGGAAGCGATAAGCGCGAAATGTATATTAATGAACTGGATAAAAGATAAGACGTAATTACGCCTTGGGAATTCAGTTTCGTTGCTGCGTTTGTCTGGTGTATGTATTCAATTGACCTGCCTTATAGTCTGGTGATTTTGTAGTCTGTTTCCATTATATGTCTGGTGTAAATGTTCATGACTTATCTTACTGTCTGGTGTTTTTGTATAGTTTGTATTTTATGATGCAGGTATATTCTTTACAATGGCCGTGAAATACTGAATAACCGTTCATTTCCATTAATTCCAGTTTCAGGCAGTGTATTTCACTTGTACCCATTCCACGCGGTCCGGGTCGGCGGGTTAGAGGCTATGAACATTATTTCACAATCTCGACATACCGGATTCGAAGTCACCCGCATGTGATTTTGAAGCGAATCGCTTTGAGTTGATTTTCACAACCGGTATGAGTATCGACCGTTCAGAAAACAACCACAGACTTTTCTAAATGTTACATGGCCTTTCCAGGACATGCGATCAACTCCAGGTTGGTTTCTTAGGTAATTTTACGTTAAGTAGATTGTTTTCTGAACGTGACGTCAACGTTGAAGCCAAAATGACCGGTGCATGGAATGAACCCCCTACCCCACGGTCAGCGCACACACAACTGAACGTCAGATTGTCTAGAATATCAGACACTCTTCATACTAGTCTGCTTGGCCCCTTCCTGCTGCCTGTCGTCATTCTCATAGAGTTGTCTTTGGATTGCATTGTTGTCCCATAGCGCTTCAGTCCAAGAGATGTGCAAGTACCAATATACCCCACGTCGTATCTTTTACATCTTTCCCCATCAGTTGCCCGCTATGGGTCTGTGATGTGATAGCGCCATCACATTTTGTAGATCTGAAAGCAAGCAGGAATAGATGTCCAATCTTCTCACTTTGGCAAGCGACGAGCCCTGGTGTCGTACCATCGTCGCTCCGTGCTCTTGACATTATCAGCGCAGTTCGCTATCAACTGCGAAAACGCGCCTTGGCTGATTTGCTGCTTAAATTATTCTATTCTATTCGAATGTCCACTTTTGCACCTGCATGATAGTTGTATAGTGTGTCTTATTTAAATTACAAATTCCATCAGATAAAACGATATTAAAGTTATCACGCTTACAGGCCATACATATGCACTAAAGTGCCGGCGCATGTTTGAATCATTACTCTTCCTCTGTTTGGTTATTGGCTTCCTATGTCCTTTCTTTGTCTTTCTTCGTACTCTTCTCCTCTCCCCACTTGTCAGTCTATTCAACTATAGCAAGGGTCACCGGAAAGCGCAGCTATGGAATCCATGTTTGAAAAGATGAAATGGAGAAGTGATCCTTCATGTGAAAGAATACTGGTTACGTGAGGTAGAGAATATTGCTTGTGGAAAGTGTAAACAGCTGGACAGACAATAATAATAGCACCATCAGCATTATTGAAATATCAGCTGACAAAGAAAATTGAAGTGTCATAATGGTCAATGTCTGTTTCTAACCAAGCACGTGCAGTTATATTTAATTGCATGTCAATTACTAGGCAGTTAAAAAAAAAAAATACTTTGAACAGTCTGCCTTTGCGTTTTGTACAAACGACGCATCAAAACATGGAAATCAACGCAAAACGGTCTGCTTCTAAATTTTCTCGCAGTCTGCTTCTAAATTTTCTCGCAGCTGATTTCGAACCCTCGATTCGGTATGACGGGGAAATTTGAATCACTTTCACTGCCCTTAAGCCACACTGCCGACACATGAAGAGGAGTTACATGAAGTATATCCTTACTAAAACGCCCGAATAGCGCCCCCCCCCCCTCTCTCTCTCTCTCTCTCTCTCTCTCTCTCTCTCTCTCTCTTTTCTCTCTCTCTCTCTCTCTATCTCTATCTCTATCTCTCTTCTCTCTCCCACTCTCCATCCACCTCACCCTCTCCGACCCCCGATATTCCAGGATGCAACATCCACGGTCATGATGGTCACATGGCAACTGGTCAGCTGTATCAAGTTAGAGCTTCCATGATTAAGCATGTATCTATCTTTACTCTGGTTCGGGGACAGAGAGCCAATTTGTGTAAGGGAACTGCTAGCAAATGCATAAACTAGCCACGGATCCAAGAAGGCACATAATAGCCAGGAAATGCACTGGTTGTCCACCAACCTCCTCCAGCTTATCCAGGAACCCACAGACCATCTGAGAAATAGATGCTCACAGGTCAGCCAGAAAACAGACCAGTTACGCACACGCGCTGCTACCTGACAGTGTGAGTACAGGTTCTGTCTACAGTGAGCCCGGACGCTGTCCAATGTCTGCATCTTGTCATTTACTTGTCACTTCTGTGATCATCGACTCGAGACTTAGTATCGCTAAGTAAGCTGCTTTACTTCATTTCCATAAGATACAACTTTTATTACTGTTTTTGGTGTGTTTTGCTTCTCCTTGCGCTCATTTTTAATATTTCATGTTGCTGAATTGGAAATGGATTGATTTCTTGATGAATATTGAAAGATAGTGGAATCCGGTTTAGATGCTTATGATGTCATTTCTGGCATCAATTTGATGTAGCTGAACAGGCTAATCACGGAGCATGTTAATGATTGGTGGAGCTAATTGTTGAGAAAGCTTCTAGTTGAACAAGATTGTGGTTGAGAAAGCTAATGTATAAGAAAACTACTGGTTGAGAACGCTAATGGTAGAAAAAGCGAATGGTTGAAAATGCTGATGGTGGAGAAAGTTAATAATTGGGAAAGCAAATGGTTCAACACGCTAAATGTTGAGTAAACTAATGGTTCAACAAGGTTATGTTTACGAGCAAGCGAATGGTTGAGGAAGTTTGATGGAGAACAAGCTAATGATTAAATAAGATAATGGGTGAACATGCATGTAAACAGATCCACAAGTATTGACTGGCTTCATAGAGATTAGAGGACACACTAGACAACATTACAACTTAAAAGGTATAGTTACCGTAAGGGATTCGAATCTGTTCAGGTGGTTGTCATTGAAGGTAACAGGTTCGAATCCCTGTATGTAACAATAGCTTTCAGTGTGTATGTTTTCTGGTGTACCTTCTAATCACTACTTCTTTCTTCTCCCTTTATGAGCCCCAACAGAACAATTAAGTACGCTAGAGCCATGGATGTTTATTTGACTTTGTGAAATGGCCGTGCTAATCGGACTCTTGTTTGAGGGCGACTGTAGCAATACGACCACCGGGGGCTGATAAATCCGTCTCATCCGTCTGCTGTTTGGCCACATTTGATACTCGAAGGCTTTCCCTTGCCTGTCTGACTTTCTGATCGCTGAGATAATTCCCGGGTTGATCTCTGGACACTAGACCACTCAATCAGGATAATATAGTTGATTGTCTGTACACACACCACTTGACTGGCGGCTTGTCGGCGTGACTCTCTGTCAGACTGGTAATATGATGCAAACTGTCGTCTGCGTCATGTTAAACTGGTGGATGTGGCTAAGCATGTGTCCGATGGGGAGGCTTGTTTGTGGTTTTCTTAAGTAGGTACGTGGGCAGTCGGACTGGACATCTTTTGAGGTCGTCAGGTGCATGTACATTCCTGGTCGCTACCGGAATGTCCTTATGTTGTTGGATACATGTGTTCTTTGTATTTCTAAAATGAATTAGTTTGTCAGAATCGTTGATATAGAAGTTTGTTCCTCGCCCGCAATTGTAGTTCTTCAGCTATATAGTGAGACGGAATGCACAGAAAGAGATGAACGCAGTCAACGATTAACAGCCTACTGCGTGCATTAGGGTCGGCTAACCAGAGCTGACCAAATCCCTACTTTACTTTCATTTGGTGTCTTGTTAGCCGTAGCTGAAGTACATATGTTCCTACAAAGAGGCGCTGGCGTTATTTAGAGGCGACATGTTCGAACTTTTACATTTTGGCCCCACTTGCATGAAGCTTATCAATACCTGTATATTTATTTCTCAAACTATTTCAATGGCCCCATGAGTTCCCCAATAATAGTTTCTGTGTATTACTCAACCATGAAGTGCAATCTGGTTGAGAGAGTAGGTATCGTAGAGAACAAACAAACCGCGCATGAAAATGTCAGATTCTTCGACAGGAAGGCGCAGATATCGCAGCCTCGCCGTAAGCGAACACATGGAAATTAACATTCTTCTTATGACGACCGTCAACGAAGAAAACGAATCATACCTTTTATATGTAAATCTGGCTACAGCTATGGTGTGTAATTCCAGCATGGTGGTATTTGTAGGATCAGAGATTCATTTAGTCTATGGTTTGAGGGGGCGCTTTCTGGCTTAGTACCACCCTTTATAACTTGTGAACAATCACATTGCTGACCGAAGTGTTACCCATACCCTCAGGGGAAGCAAAGAATATTGGCACTGTAACCTACCGTCACCGGAAAAAGTGGACAAGTCTGCAGCTGTGCAGAGCAGGGCACTCACTTGTCCTGACAACCGGAAATGGCTGTCAATGGCAGAATAGTAAAAGATCCTCATGGGGATGTGGAAGGCAAGGGGAAATCACCACATTATCTTCCCAAGATTTCATGAAGCCACATATCAGAGATAGTGAATGACATTAATGGCTGCCTTATGACATCCTCTCCGGTAGGAACAGTCATGAGCCACGGGGACACCAGACCGTCATCCAGCTACTATGAGAAGAGAAGCATTTGAGAACATCGTGACGACTGGAAAGATGGAGGGGAAGAGAGGCTGAGGGCGACCAAGAGAAATGATGCTGGATGGATTGAGACGGAGGCATGGATGAAAATAATATCAGCAGCAGAGTTGATCCAGAACACCAAACACAGAGATATGTGGAAAGACATGAACGCTTACGCCACCTGGCATGGCACTTACATGTCGTCCAAGGAGGAGCTGCCAAATTCAACCAATCATGAACACGTCTACAAAGGGCTTGGCGGGAGTTGGTTGAAGGTCATTGCTCCACTTGGGAATCTGACTTGGGTACCTGGGAATGTCTTTGGCAGTGAAGGCGTCCTGCGTGATATTGACCTCTTCACCTTTAGAGTGCCGATTGGTCCATAAAAACGGGTGAAGTTGGATGAAGATTGACTTGCGTGGTAAATTGGATTAAAGCGAGGAAGTGTTGCGCAATTCGTCGACCACACTCTCTCGCCTGAGTCAATCTGAATGCTGTGAGTGGCATGACAAGTCAAGACAACTGGAGATGATTACATAAAAATATAGGTATGGCAATAAAAGCCAAATACGCCGATAGGATGTGATATAATCCTTTACTTAACCATGGTTTAGTAGAAAAATACTTTTCGCAACTTCTATTTCCACTAGATCAGTATTGATTTTTGTGTGATGTAACAGCCCTGCCTTCTCTCATACTCCACAGAAAGACTTCTCCCTTGTAATTGAGGCTTGGCACGACAATAAGCTGGGTGGCCTTGACAAGGGTAAGTTGACTTACCTGTCCTATGTCTATCTGTGTAATTGTCTATCTTCATTAGTCTACGAATCTGCCTTCGTCATCTGCTTGTATGTATATCTGCTTGTCTATAAACTTACTTGCCCGATTGCCTTCATAATTGGATCAATCTATGAATCTGTCAGCTGCTTTCCTGTCAGAGTTGCTCGGTCAGTCTCTGAGTGCCTTGTTCCCTCAATCAGTCTGTGAGTGCCTTGCTCCTTCAATCAGTTCATGAATGCCTTGCTCTCTCAATCAATTTGTGAGTGCCTTGCTCCCTCAATCAGCCTTTGAGTGCCTTGCTCCCTCAGTCAGTCTGTGAGTGCCTTGCTCCCTCAATCACTCTCTGGGTGCCTTGCTCCCTCAATCAGTCTGTGAGTGCCTTGCTCCCTCAATCAGTCTGTGAGTGCCTTGCTCCCTCAATCAGTTTGTGAGTGCCTTGCTCCCTCAATCAGTCTGTGAGTGCCTTGCTCCCTCAATCAGTCTGAGTGCCTTGCTCCATCAATCAGTCTGTGAGTACCTTGCTCCCTCAATCAGTCTGTGAGTGCCTTGCTCCCTCAATCAGTCTGTGAGTGCCTTGCTCCCTCAATCAGTCTGTGAGTGCCTTGCTCCCTCAATCAGTCTGTGAGTGCCTTGCTCCCTCAATCAGTCTGTGAGTGCCTTGCTCCCTCAGTCAGTCTGTGAGTGCCTTGCTCCCTCAATCAGTCTGTGAGTGCCTTGCTCCCTCAATCAGTCTCTGAGTACCTTACTCCCTCAATCAGTCTCTGAGTGCCTTGCTCCCTCAATCAGTCTCTGAGTGCCTTTCTCTCTCTCTCTCTCTCTCTCTCTCTCTCTCTCTCTCTCTCTCTCTCTCTCTCTCTCTCTCTCTCTCTCTCTCGCTCCCCTTAAAAGAAATATTTGGCCGCTAATATTGGCACTTGTAAAGCTGCGTTATATCGTGTGCCTTATTGGAGAATATGCTATTAAGTATTGATTAAATGTTGCGTTACTACTCTACAACATTGTTTTACTTTCTGGAAACCACTGCGCCGGTACACCAGTGCGCTGTTCACTATACCACTGCCGCTTATGATTTCAGGTGCATCAGTAAACATTTTTCTTTTTAATGCTGGGAAACAAACCACACATACAAATACACACTACTTGACTTTCCGAGATACATGTCTTGTTGCAAATTGTTGTTCTTGGCAGGAGTGTGCTCGTCGGAGTAGAGACGCCACAAGCGCGGGAATGGGGACATCGATTCTGGCAATTTCACAGCTATGTTAAACGGGACCACGATTTGTGTTTTTGTGTGTGAGTGTGGCTTCTTTTTGTGTGTAATTTGTTACCACAGAGTGGGAGGTGACGGGGGAATTGTTGGGCAGACTTGGCAGGAAGAAATCGATGTCTTCTTCAGTACAGGTCTGCACACTGTCAGAAGAGGACGTGGTCAAACTTGGAACCACCGTTTATCTTTACTGCCACGTGTATATTATGATGACGGGATGAAATTATAGTCGTTAGGCTAAGAATCAAAGTTTGCAGACGTATACACAATCTATTCAATAAAATGAATAGCAGATATAGACATCTGAGGGTCGTGTCCTCAAGGGTGAGAAGGATAGAAAAGTGTCATTTTCCCAGCCCAACCAGATGGCATACCATGGTTGCGAGAGAAACCGCATATAGTTTCGTCTTTATAGAACAGATTTAAAAAGATCAACGATAAATGTTCCTAGGAAGTCTCCGCGGCCAGGTGGTTAAGACGCCTGCCCCGCATTTTGATGGTCGTGGGTTTGTTTCCGAATTCCGACATTCGGTTCACGGGTGCATTTTTCTCGCAGACTCTCGGGGGTCGTCCCTGGAGCTACCGAGTTCCTTCTTTGTGCGACACTTTCGGCAGGGCTTTCAGATAGGATAAAACACCATGACATGAAGCCTACCCCTTGAAATCAATGAAATCACGTAAAGAGGGAGCCACGGATATAAATACCTGGATGGCTTGGCCAGGAACACAAACCTGCTCCAATACTAGTGATTGTGTGAGATGGCCAACGATAGCACATGATGATAATGATAATGACAATAACTGAAATACAGGAGGCAGTGGTTCTCATTATGAAGAGATTAGACATTTAGATGGCGACTGTTGTTTTCACCGAGACATTAACTGTACTACTTTCATGAAAAAACAAGGCTGCACATTTTGAAGAATGACCAAGTAAGACTAGAATCAGTAATGTATTAGCCAAACTGTATCATGATACATTATCATCAAAGGAAGTAATTGTGGTGTACTCATGATTGACACCTATTTCATCAAACATTGAATAACATCAGGAAGTAGAGAGAACAAAAGCAACTTGTATGCAAAAATAAAGAATTTGAGAACGCGAATTACAACTGCTGCCTTAAATTAATCACCGAATGTTCCGTGAGAGTATATGTAGTGGTGTTTGGTGCTGTCAATCAAACACCCTGTGCTCCCCCGATGTGTCTCCACCTTGCCGTGGTGGGGGAGCTTGAGTGTCCCGTTGACCCCATGTGCTTGCCGATGGGTGGAAACTACATATCGGACAGCGTATGGGATAGGGACCAGACTAAGAGAGACACAACCTGCTGCTCTGCAGGAGACTGAGGATAGCAGTCAAAAGTTTAAATCAGGCGCATGAAGGCAAATCTTGTTTCGGACAATACTCTAAGGCTCTCTGTCGAGGGTTTAGGCTGAACGCCTCTAAGCCACAGACCCTCGAATCTGAGAGTCGGGCCGATATCCACCTACCGAAAAATTGGAATCGAGATACTGAGCAAGCTACATGCCCAGTTCTGACACTTGTCTGAAGGCTCTCAGCTGAGGGATATGTTGGATTCCCGGATGAGATGGCCTGGCCGTTTCTCACTGACTGCTGCACGAAGGTAAGGTGCTGAGCCGGCAGCACATGTAGCCTACCTCGTGAGCGAGTACAAAAAGTCAGTAAAATGCCCCAGTCGAAGGAAATGGTTCCGAAAACTGTCTGTATCTAACTCATAGAGAGTGTAGATAAAAGTGGAGAAACGTCTCAATAACGCGAAATGGAACGCACGGCGAGCGAACCTATTGCGTGGTCCAAAGTCAAAAGCAAAAGCTTACCGAGTGGATGTCGCCCGCAGTCTGACCGCCCCTGGAGCTCACTTGAGCGACCAGTGGCAAGCGAGATGCCCAATACATGGAAGTGAGGAACTAAAGCAGCCATGAGCAGGACGTGGCAACTCCTCGGGTGAGCCCAGTCTCGGAGCAATATGTGCCGGCTCTGCAGTTATGGAAGCCTCCTTGGATAGCGAGGGACTGCCCATTGTCTGCCCCTGCCTTCCCTTGAGGGCCGACCGCGATGTCGTTGGTCGTTCTATCTTGACCAGCTGAGATGTGGGCGACATCACAACAGTCTAACGTGCCTCGAAATCAGAGGAAGGTTAACCTCATTAAAAAATGCCCGCCGGAAGTCGGAAGTGTCGTCCTACGGGTGGCAAACTAAAAATTGACACTACGCAATTACGTCCGAGTGAAATGTCTCGTCCGAATGTCTCTCGTGCTAGGAACAGCTCTGACTACCTAGTTTCCGAATGCCGCTCTTGTTCGGAACAGCTCTGACTAGGTAGTTTTCCGAATGTCCGCCGTGCCTGGAACAGCTCTGATGGGTACAGGGACAAGCACATGTCCGAAAACTCGCTTAGTGGAAACCAACCGCAGAGCTGACTGGTTTGTGCAGGAACGGCCCAGGGCGAGCGAAACGCCCAATATATTGAAGTGAGGAATTAAAACAGCCATGAGCAGGACGTGACGATTCCCTCGGTAAACCCAGCACCAGAGCGTTATGTGCCGGCTCTGCAATTATGGAAGCCACCCAGGATGGCGGAAAATGCTATGGACTGTCCCTGCCTTCACTTGAGGGATGACCGTGTAGTCTTCGACTGTTCCAACTAGACCAGCTGAGATGTGGACGGTACCACAAAAGTGAGAGTCTCCCAGGATTGCTAACCTGGTCAAAAATGCACGCTAAAAGTCGGATGTGTTGGCCTGAGGGTTTCGACCCGAGGGTGCCTAACCAGACACACCGCAAATCACATCTGAAAAAATCACTCCGGATGAACGCAAATAAGAAACACCCTGTGTATGTGAGCCTGGGCCTTCCTGTACACATTCATGCGGAAAAGAAACCTCCTGCCGCAGACACTACGGGGCCGCTAGGAGAGTGTCCCAGCATCTTCATTCTACGGCTCACCTAAAGGATAGATCGAAGAGACTTCCAGAGACGAAGAACACGAAGAAGACAAACGGTATGTTCTCCAAGCACCCGTGTCTTATCGGTGCCTATAAGGAAAGCAATGAATAGTAAAACAATAACCTGCCACATATCGTAAGAGGCGACTAAGGAATGTTGGTGTGATACTGCCTTCCTTATCTTGTAGACAGCTATAGCTGAGAAATCCTACCCAATCATGAAAACGTCTACAAAGAGTTTGGCATGAGTTTGTTGTGCGCCGATGCTCTACTGTCAGATGGAAGGCAGAAGAAGCTGTTAGCCTGGACTTTCGGCTCTACGAGAGAGCCAGTAAACAGTCGCGTGTCCCTACCCTAATTCAACTGAGGGTAAATAAATAAGACTGCAACAGAAACCAGCGATGTTAGTTGAGCGCGTGAAGAGACGAAGAAAATCGTTAATAGAAATGATAACTTAGTCTAGCAAAACAATTAACTAAAACGGTTGCCCTGACATGGCTGGCTGGGAGTCAGAGTCACCGCAGTCTGTTGTGCACACACACACGTCTCTGTTGAACAGCCGTAAAGTAGGTCATTGATCTCTGTTCCCACTAGTGTAGACAGCACATTGAGAGCAAGAATATGAAACTCTGGGCACGCAGAACGTGAGTATGGTACATTACTCCCGCGTGCCAGTCTATTGATTGGCAGTGAGTAACTTAACCGCTACAATATAACGGGCTTATCTTTTATGAAGACATCATTTTTGTTTAGCAATATTGTATTGCCTTTTCAAAACGCATCCTGCACATGTCTGTAAAAAGACGCGCAGGCCGTTTCACCTGTGCATTACGTTTGTTAATTAGCGTGCTAATGCTCAAATCAGATGAGACCTGGACAATAAGCAGACACGCCAGGAAGCGCGTGATGGCGGTAAGGGTGTCGTTTCTGCGGAAACTGCAAGGAATACAATGCACTGATGCAGTCCTTCTCGAGGCAGATCGAAACTAAAGAGATCAGAGTAACAGGCATCGATGGTCAGCATTTGAGCGGTTATGTTAAAGAGAGAGAAAGATTGAACACTTGGTGACAGACTCCATGTTTCGATAGCCAGAGTCAGATTTTTTTTTCTCGCATATCCTTTACAGGATATCGCTGTCAACATCAGCATCTATCAGCTGATTGTTGATTTCTTGGCAAGATTATGCTCAGTAGTTTGCCATTGCTTTCTGAGTGACGCGGAGAGAACCGCTACCAATTCTCGCGCACGTCACGTCACGAGAGTATACGGGATTACGGAGAAATTCGTGTAACCCCTAGACCAGAGAGACCGGCAAGACAGAGACATATGGTGGTATAATCAATTAGCATCATAGACAAAAGAAACACAGGCCTGAAATGAGACTGGAAGTGGAATCATGCATCTATGTAGGTAGCAGTATAGACACAGATTGGGGTACTAAAATATTCATACAAGAGGCAAGATGAGTTTTCATAGCACTAGGAAATTTGTGATGACCAAAAGAAATTAACCTAGCATCAAACTTGAAATATTTAGCTTTAATGGTAAATCGGTACCGCTGTGTAAATCAGAAACACGACGAAAGACTGAAGGAGTTACTAATTAAACTATAAATATTCATTAATTTGTGCTTACTCCGGGCGCAAGGAATAAAATGGTGGTATTACAGAAGCACGCGTGCAGAGCTTAGGTAAGGAACTAGACTCCAGCGAGTCACGAAAGACAAGAGGAACAAACGCTGGTGCTGGACAGGACATACATTAAGACAACCTGATAACAATATTACTAGAAAGTCTTGTCTCTGGAGCCCACACAGCAAACGAAATAGGAGACCTGAAACACGCCGAGATCATAGTTAAAGACAAACATGAACATTTTGGAGAAAGCATGGAGGAGCCTGCAGGAGATACAAATAGGATGGCGTCTTGTGAGTTGCTAGAAGACCAATGCTCCAATGTGGAATACCGGGTATAAGAACACGATACTGGACTATTTGTTTTGTGACAGATGAACTAAGATCGTCATGCACGGGATGTAAAGGGCTGCTGCCCCAGGGCCAGACAACTTCTCGACCTCTCTTCACCTTCCCCGGAGACACCCCGGAAACAGGCACTGGTCTGACTAACGAAGAGCCGCTATACCATTATCTCAGCTCTGATAAGCTCTGCTCTAAGGACGAAATAGTCCGCACGCTAGGAGTCCACTAGAGATGCACACCAATCTCTTATTATGTCGATAGACGATCAGCACCTGTGTAGTGCACACCCCACATAGAGAGCCACTAACATACTCGAAGTTTGTATGCTGATTGTTTGTTGGAATAGAGCATAGTTATGACCATTCTCGGGTTCATCAATCCGTTAAAAAAATTTTTTTTTAAAAAGAGCAACTCGTTAGTCGAAGTTCGAACAGCAACAATAGCAACAAAAATAATAACAATCTAAATGCAAACCATGGTGTCGATCATTGATTACATCAGGTGCTGTATATTCTTTAGAATATAACAAGGGTTTAAAAGATACACTTCATTGCATCGGGTTTCATCCCATATGGCTTGATCTCTGTCCGCAGAGCGGCCGGCTGAAAGCGTCGCAAAAAACACTAACTCCGTAGCTCCAGCAACGACCCCCGGCAGTCTCCGAACAGAAATTACACTCATACGGAGTCCGGATTCGAATCCACAACCTTTGGAGCGCGAGGCTGGCGGCTGAACTACTTCACCTTGTAGACACCCCGATTAGAATATAACCTGCAAGTGGCGCATACATTTGCTCTGGGAACCAGGCCCATCTTCCAAGTGAAAATCATAATGGCGCATATTGCGTTATGGAATAATTCCGCGCAGACAATTAAATAAATGGGTGGCTAATGAGCTAGAGTGGCGTCCCCTTACGTTTGAAAGCGTCATTCCATTATCTGCCCACTCCAATGTCCGTCCGAGCGTTTCTTCTATCCAATCCTGGTTTGCCTTGAGAGGGGGGCGTCCACAGCCTGGTATGGATATACTAATTCCTTGACCGAAAGAAGCTGTTGATGATATTTTCGTTGTTGGCCAGCGATTAACTCATCAGACGTTGATAGGCTATTACTTTACTGTTATGGTTTTTTTTTTTTTGCTTTTATTCTAGTTGTTACTTTAAATTCACACAAACAGATAATCTACTTCTGGACAAGGCTTTGGTGATGTTACGGTCTCGAGATCCATGTGGCATCTGGCAGTATTATTGGTATAAGAGAAAGGCGTCGACGGAGGGAGAAATTGCTGGCTGGGTTGGCAGAGTGGCAAGAATCAGCGGTCAAACATAATCTAGAACACAGATCACGTATAGATGTGAAAGACTACGATTGCCTGCATATGACTCATGATGATGATGATGATAATGATGATGATGATGATGATGATTGTGATATTTGAAGAACGAAAACTTCCATTTGACCCTCGGCAGCGAAAAATTATGTTTACAAATATTTAAAATGCCTCCCGTCATTTGATTGTAATTAATACGTTTGCTACAATCGTTTTAACACTGAAAGTCTGAGTGTTGTGTTGATAATTCATAGTTTTGCAGTAGAGGAACAGCGCTGGTGCTATCACAACGGTTTCTCCTTCTGTTCATACTCCTGTATGTGTACGAAATGTTTACCTGCCTGTGCAGTGTCAACAACGGGGGCCTGCAGGATCTGCACGAGACACTTCAGTTCATCCAGGAAACAATTGTGGATAACGAGGAAGAAGACCCATGTTATTCCTCTCACCAGCAAAGATGCTACTTTTCACTACCAAGCAGTCCTTTTTTTCCACCAGCAGTTTTTTAATCACCGAAACTCCCTTCTTTTAATATCTCTCGCTGTCTCTCTCTCTCTCTCTCTCTGTCTATCTGTCTCTCTCTCTCACACACACACACGCGCGCGCGCGCGCACACACACACACACATATACAGTATATTCTACACACACACGTGCGCACAGAGAGAGAGAGAGAGCGTATCATACGTTCTTTCATGCTTCCACACAGAATCACAGTTTCTTCTTCAACTGTCAGTCGGATTTCCTTTCTATAGTCTCTTTCCATTTCTTCTCACTTCTTGGGAACCTTTTAATGTCATCTTATGTTTTTTTTGTCTCTCTCTCTCTCTCTCTCTCTCTCTCTCTCTCTCTCTCTCTCTCTCTCTCTCTCTCTCCCTCTCTCTCTCTCTCTCTCTCTCTCTCTCTCTCTCTCTCTCTCTCTCTCTCTCTCTCTCTCTCTCTCTCTCTCTCTCTCTCCTGTCCTCAATTCACTGACAGACATGCGAATACCCAGACAGTTCATTGCCCTTATAATCGATTCCCGACTTTCCCTTTTTCGTTTCTGTTTTTTTTTTTCTTGCTGATTATTTTCCTGGACTTGTCTCAATCTTTGCCCTCTCCATTTACACATCTGGCCGTTGTGATCATCTCTCTCTCTCTCTCTCTCTCTCTCTCTCTCTCTCTCTGCACTCCTGCCCAGAATTGCATTCCAGACTCTGGGGGTTGGTTTTTTAAAAAAAAAAGTGAAACGAAAAGAAGGCCGAGAGAGAAAGAAAAAAAAATAGGGGTGGAGGAGAGAAATTGTCCGCACTCCAAACTAGTTTCTTCACTAATGGAACCTAGGGTTCCGGAGCGCTAATGCCCCGTCTGGCAGACACGTTTCGTCCAGATAATGAAGTGAGTTGTAGTACCACCAGGGGCGCCCACTAAACAAAGGAGAGGGCGAATATTTATGCCACTGTAGCTCATTTCCTTGTCCCTTCTGGTAATGTGTGGGTTATTCTGGACACATGTGTAGAACCTTCTCGCAACTTGGGGCTGCCTCAGTGTGGACTCGTCAGCTGTGTGCACATGAAGAATTGTAAATGACTTATGTATCCTCACACATACATGTAGACGGGTTTACAAGGAATTGTAAATGACTTATGTATCCTCACACATACATGTAGACGGGTTTACAAGGAATTGTAAATGACTTATGTATCCTCACACATACATGTAGACGGGTTTACAAGGAATTGTAAATGACTTATGTAATCTCATATATATATATATATATATATATATATATATATATATATATATATATATATATATATATATATATATATACACACATACATGGAGATGGGTTTACACACATTCACATATACATATGGATGACCTATAAGTTCTCATATACACGAAGATGACTTATTTTGCCCACACGTACATGTGACTTATATTCTTACATATACATGTCTCCTTCTGGCATTTTATCTTCCTGTTGGAGCATGTCTGTCCCTGTCACCCCTCTCTCCCTCTCTCTCTCTCTCTCTCTCTCTCTCTCTCTCTCTCTCTCTCTCTCTCTCTCTCTCTCTCTCTCTCTCTCTCTCTCTCCCCGTCAACCTACTCAGACTGTCCTATCTTTTGCTGTCAGCTCCCCCATGTCCTCCTGTGTTATTAATCTGTCTGGTTATTTGTAGCGAGGGGATACCGACGCTGGCTCTGTGGCGGAGGTGTTACAGACAGTTTGTAATCCCATTTACCGCTGTCAAAACACCGCTGCAGGCGATTTGGCAGCATGCCACCTTGCGTTGGTTTTTATAAAATGTATGAGTGACGGTCGTTCATCAAACAATGGCAAAATGCTGAACGTAAACTTGCCAAGAAATCACACACAACCAAAAAATGCTGGGGTTGACTGCGATGTCCTCTAAAGGATATGTAGCTAACTAACTAGTTCTCTCCTGTATGTGTTTATCGTTCCCTGTGTGAGTTCTAAAGAACGGACTTTCTAGTTAGAGAATCAGACTGTCTTAATGTTTTGCCTCATCTTTTGATTCGCTGGTTCCTGTCAAGTTTTCTCCCTACGCTCTGCATGCCTTATTATGTCATACCATTTCAGTTCTTCTAATTTTAAGAACCAGCCAATGCACGTTCTTTTTTGTTTAGGTTTGTTCATTAGAAATTGTTAAGTCGTTCTCCGTATTTCTGATGGTACAACAATATCAATTTAAAGTTGTATAGTTGAGTTGAGTTAAGAACCGATATCACTGCACTCTGGACATTCCCGTATGTCCTCCGTTTCCTCATTCAACAGCCAGCAAAGAGTCATACCACTAATCTGTATTGTATATTGAACGTTAGGTACTAGATTTAATGTCATGTGACTTCCACACGTTTACTAGTATTATTACAGCTTAACTTCCCTTTTGAATTCGTATTTTATCATCCGTGTCTATTCCCCCAGCTTTGTCAACATTTCTAGCTTAATAGGTGTATGATCTCACCCCTTGAAGTGAGGTTTCACACAAGCCCACCTCTTGAAGTGAGGTTTCACACAAGCCCACCTCTTGAAGTGAGGTTTCACACAAACCCACCCCTTGAAGTGAGGTTTCACACAAGCCCACCTCTTGAAGTGAGGTTTCACACAAGCCCACCTCTTGAAGTGAGGTTTCACACAAGCCCACCTCTTGAAGTGAGGTTTCACACAAGCCCACCTCTTGAAGTGAGGTTTCACACAAGCCCACCTCTTGAAGTGAGGTTTCACACAAGCCCACCTCTTGAAGTGAGGTTTCACACAAGCCCACCTCTTGAAGTGAGGTTTCACACAAGCCCACCTCTTGAAGTTAGGTTTCACAAAAGGAGATTATATATCATTTGCTCGATTTGTGAACCTTGTATGTTTATTTTATCTTAAACATATACACTTGCGTTACATATATACGTTCGCACATACATTTGGATGACTTGTATACTATCTCTCTCTCTCTCTCTCTCTCTCTCTCTCTCTCTCTCTCTCTCTCTCTCTCTCTCTCTCTCTCTCTCTCTCTCACTCCCTCCCCTCCCCTCCCCCTCTCTCTCCCACAATTACCGCCGCTATTCTACGATGGTCAGTGCAACATTTTATGTGGCATCGGTACGCTAAGTAATTCAGTCAACGACCCCTTTTCGCGCCATAAGGCGTATTGCGTATAAGATACTAGCCCCATATCTTTAACATGATGAGTGATGTGATTATTATAGAGCCGGACTCGTTTACTTCTCGGCAAATCTCCCGGTATTTAATTGTACCTGCCTAGGAACGCATTCGAACACATGACTACCGGATTTTCATTCAAGCATGCTAACCACCGAGCTAGATAACCCCCGGTGCACTAAACGTTACTCACAATTATCGTATAATAAAACAAAGCGAAGACAAGCCTAAGCTAGACGGGCACCTCCTTGCCAAGTTGGCGTGACTGTTGTTTGTATAATGATACTGCATCATATAACTCATGCTCGTGCTTAGCAGGTGTATGTCGTGTGTTTAAGTGATAATAGTTAATATTTTTTGTTAATGTTAATGTTCTAGCGCTTGTGTATTTCACGAGAATGTGTCCCATGGCGAATCCTTTTAATGTTTAGTGTTGCATGCTGTAATCCTAACGTGCAGTCTTTCGGAGCATGACAAATGGGTGTCTAGTTTAATTACAGTTGTTCTTTCACTTCCCACCTGAGACATGCACCTGGTGTAGCATTTCGGTGACTGTGGAGTGAGTAAATAGTGTATCGATGGGTGCAATTAGAAGGAAACGGAAAGGAGTTGAATTGTCATTATTTTGGAGGTAACAGATTCGAATCAGGGCGTGTGTTTATCTTTCGGTTTGTCTCTTGTCCAGTGTGTCCTTCGAACTCTGCTACTTTCTTTTCGCTTGCGTGAGTTTCAATAAAAAATATGTGGAATTATTGATTATTTCAAGGACATCAAAGCGTCTTTTTAAATGTATATGTCTCTGTTTGGTTTGGGTTGGACACGTGGTAGCTTTATGTAGTTGTTTACCTATTGGACGCACTTTCGGTCCACTAGTCTTGAGCTGTCCACTGGTGTCACATTCGACCCCAAGTACTGTCCACAGTGTTCATGCAAGGGATCCGTACGTCTCTAAAGTCGGCTCGGTTTTAAACAGAAACATACACTCTTCCTGGGAAGAAAACGCAGTGAAGAAAGTTTAGCTCTGAACTCTTCAATGCAGCACTAGAATAGTAAGGTAAGTGAAATAAGGGATAGCCCTTCACTCCCCAATGCAACACTAGAATAGTAAAGTGAGTGTAATAACGTACCCTTCTTACGGTATTGGGCTTATAGGGATAGTCCTAAATTGTGCAGACCAATCGGCACCCAAGCAGTGATGTGGTCAATACCACGTCGAACGTCTTTGTTTCTCGAGACATTTACTGATATCCATTTTATAGGCCAAGCGGGTTTTTAAAGGTGATAGAATCGGCAGCCAAAGTCATCATAGCCATATTCTCAAAGAAGCCAATGTATAGTAGAGGCTATTGACAAACTTCGGGGAACCGCGCATGCGCATAGGCTTTTGCCGACCCGGCAGTCATGTGTTCGAATCCCTCTCGAGGCCGGGATTATTTTCTTGACTTTGATTTCCAAAATGGGTACCAGAAAATTTCTTGGGAAGTAAAGGATGGCTGTGCTGTATTGACCATATCACAGTTCGAGTGTCGATTGGTCTTTAAAGAATATGGCGCTAGCACTATATGTCATGTATGCCTCAGGGCGTGGAAAAGGGCCCATCACTTGTTTTAATCATCTACCCAGCAAGTCTCGTGGTGCCAGAAGCGACCCGTTGCTTCTATTTACTTATGACAAACTTCATAAAGAAGCATGTAATATTTGGCCGCGTCACGTGAAGAAAAAACCTGCAAAATACGTTGCACAAACCGGAAAGATTAATGGACAACTTATAGAAGACTGCATAGAGAAGATATAAAAGACACGTTTACATCACGCCAACTGAAGATATCACCACCTTAACTGATAACTAGCACTAGAGAGTTCAGCAAACAATGACAAACTACTGAACGTAAACTTACCAAGCAAATTACAAACAGCCAAAATGTTGGCGTTGATTGCGACGTCCTGTAAAAGACATGCAAGTAAGTAGCATTGGAGAGCCATGTGGTCGCCAGTGCCAGTGGAGTAGACAACAGAGAGAAAACAAAAGCATCTACTTTGAGTGCTTTCCCTGGTTTCATAAGTGTCAGACATGCCAGTATGTATTCTTTTGCGCCAGGTCTGTTGGAAATGACCATTGATTTAGACCACGCGTCATCATTCCAAGGATTCCTTATCTCCGGTGAAATCTGGTCGTCACCTTTTGTTCTCCTTACAACCAGTCAGTTGTGGGAAAGGTCATGATCTTTCCCTGATCTTACCAATAGAAATGCCACCTGCATACCTGGCCGAGAAAGGTGTATCGGATCTACGCGGAATTAAAACAGAGACCGGGGCATTCAGGCCGTAAATAGTGCGGTAACGACAGTTGGACACTGATCAGATCCCTCACGATTTGAGACGAATTCCAACAGTATGTTTCATACGTGAATCTCGAGTGGGTGAAGGTGATTAAGACATCGGTATCACTTCCGTCCATTCTACCATTGCCCTCATCAACCTCAGACGAGAAGTTATGTTAGGGTCCATCGCCAGGCTCAGATTAATAATATGTGACCGAGTCAGCCACAGATAGGATATGAGTGTAAATAGGATATTAATGTGAAGGTGATTGTTAGTTAGTTAGTTAGTCGCAGTTCCAACTTCACAGCAACGGGTCGTCCCCATTATGCTCCGTTCCTGTGCCAGTGAATATCATACAAAACGCTCCCCACCGCCCAATGTGAAAAGTGGAAAAGACAGGAGTCTCGACAAACAACAGCCCACACAGATACACTGTGCATAATGCCGCCGCCAGAATGTCAACACAATAGTCCCCCACAAAACACCCAGTTCATTTCTGATGGAATGAAGGTGATTGTTGTCCAAAGAAGGTAATGTATTAGCTAACACTTGTTTCGTCTTTTGTAGTGTGGAGGAGAAATACAGGAGAAATACATCTCTCTCTCTATCTCTCTCTCTCTCTCTCTCTCTCTCTCTCTCTCTCCCTCTCTCTCTCTCTCTCTTTCTCTTTTTCTTTCTCTCTCTCTCACACACACGCACGCACGCACGCACACGCACGCACACACTGACACATGCACGCGCGCGCACCCCGGGGGATTGGGCGAGATAGAGGTGTTTCCTTAATATATTCTCTGCTTTCTTTTGCAGACTGTTTCTATCAAACTCCATATTACCACCACTTTGTGTAGCCCGATCTCGGCGATTCTTGCAGAGAATTCGGGCATGGCTAGGTCTGGTGGCAAGGTGCGGGAAGTCAGAGCGGCGCGCACGATTAGTTTCACTATGGTACTGTGGTACAAGTTGTCAGAAAGCTTTTATTTTCCAGACATCATTTAGTGTGAACAAATAATTGGCTAAGTTCAGGGTTCAGACACCATCTCGCTTGGAGGCAACCAATCCGTTGTCTGTTTACATTACTCACATGTGTGCACGTGCCACCTTCCGACACAACACGGGGTGAGTACTGCTAGTGTGGCTCACTATGTACCTAGCAAATACGGCGTGACCTCTCAATAGACGCTCTCATAATCTCAATATTGATAGCGAGAAAGGTAAAGGACCCATATTTCACGCCGTGAAGCGTATCGGGTGTGTGGTGCCAGCCCATAATTGTCTAGACCAATCGTTAATTGATGGGTGTAGTGGTTGGTGTCACACCTGCCGCCTTTACTTCATAGACCCATTCCTGGTACACATTATTAGACCAGGGCGCCCCTAAAGCCCACGTAATTGTTTTAAAAATATCTTGATTCACTGGGCATTCGAACTTAGACCGTCGGGCAGGCAGACACTCGTGCTTGTCACCTCGCCCCCTCACCTTTCACAATATTAATACTTTTTAAAGTTAGTTGCTTATCCTTTACAGGACGTAGCAGTCATCCCCAGCATTTGTTGGCTGTTCGTGATTCCTGGACAAGTTTACGTTCAGTAGTTTGCCATTGCCTTCCCAACGACCGGCACCTATACCAGTTCATTAAGAAAAAAACCAACGTAAGGCGGTCTGCTGCCAAATCGCCCACAGCTGTGTTTCGAACACAGGTATGAGGGATTACGAACTGCATCCGTAAATTCTTCGCCACGGAGCCGGCCGTTGATACTATGCTTGCATAAAACCTTGGCATTGCCAAGTAGCGCTTAACTGCCGGCCCGACGATCATGTGTTCGAGTCCTCATGGAGGCATACTTTTAACATTTGACCTAGGTTGCCTGGTTGACCCAGTCTAACATGGTTACAGGGAAACACCCTGGGAAGGTCAGCTGGTCACCGGGGTATTCACCATATCAACCGCCAAGTGAAGGTCAGCTGGTCACCGGGGTATTCACATCAACCACCAAGTGAAGGTCGGCGGGTCACCGGGGTATTCACCATATCAACCGCCAAGTGAAGGTCAGCTGGTCACCGGGGTATTCACCATATCAACCGCCAAGTGAAGGTCAGCTGGTCACCGGGGTATTCACCATATTAACCGCCAAGTGAAGGTCAGCTGGTCACCGGGGTATTCACCATATCAACCGCCAAGTGAAGGTCGGCGGGTCACAGGGGTATTCACCATATCAACTGCCAAGTGAAGGTCAGCTGGTCACCGGGGTATTCACCATATCAACCGCCAAGTGAAGGTCAGCGGGTCACCGGGGTATTCACCATATCAACCGCCAAGTGAAAGTCAGCTGGTCACCGGGGTATTCACCATATCAACCGCCAAGTGAAGGTCGGCGGGTCACAGGGGTATTCACCATATCAACCGCCAAGTGAAGGTCAGCTGGTCACCGGGGTATTCACCATATCAACCGCCAAGTGAAGGTCAGCTGGTCACCGGGGTATTCACCATATCAACCGCCAAGTGAAAGTCAGCTGGTCACCGGGGTATTCACCATATCAACCGCCAAGTGAAGGTCAGCTGGTCACCGGGGTATTCACCATATCAACCGCCAAGTGAAGGTCATCTGGTCACCGGGGTATTCACCATATCAACCGCCAAGTGAAGGCCATCTGGTCACCGGGGTATTCACCATATCAACCGCCAAGTGAAAGTCAGCTGGTCAGCGGGGTATTCACCATATCAACCGCCAAGTGAAGGTCAGCTGGTCACCGGGGTATTCACCATATCAACCGCCAAGTGAAGGTCAGCTGGTCACCGGGGTATTCACCATATCAACCGCCAAGTGAAGGCCAGCTGGTCACCGGGGTATTCACCATATCAACCGCCAAGTGAAGGTCATCTGGTCACCGGGGTATTCACCATATCAACCGCCAAGTGAAGGTCGGATGGTCACCGGGTATTCACCATATCAACCGCCAAGTGAAGGTCAGCTGGTCACTGGGGTATTCACCATATCAACCGCCAAGTGAAGGTCGGCTGCTCACCGGGATATTCACCATATCAACCGCCAAGTGCAGATTAGTTTATCCAAATAGAGGACCATCACCATAAACCCAGTGCGCCTCAAGATGTGCAAAAGAGCCCTTTATTTACTGCCGGAGTAGATCTCTCGCCCTGTGAAGCAGCACCATGATGGCTAGCTAATGAATCTCGCTGATGGCGTATCATCTGGGAAATTGGCTCTGAACTATCACGCCCAGTGCTTTACTTTCATGTCGTTGGAGACCCGAAAAGGCATGCATTTTTAAAAGTGTTTCTGGGTCTGATTTGTCTAAGTCTAAGTGTTTCTGGGTCTGTCGGTCGGTCTGTCTGTTATACATGAGGCATGACTTAAGGAACGAACGAACATACGCATGCACACAAAATACGCGCGTGTGAGTGAGTAGCAGAGGATTCTGGGTAGCCTTGCATCATGGCATGGAATTAATTTTATGTAAATTTGAATAAAGAAGACACAAACAATAGATTGTACGATTTATTGCCTGGTATATTTTGCTGCATGTCATCAGGTACATACTGCAGAATTCACGCAACATAAAGTAAAATAACTAGATAAACCCTTCAAGTTGAAATATGCATATATGTGTGCGAACATGTGTATATTTCTGCTTAAATGATTTATCTAGGTATTTCACTTTATGTTGTGTGAATTCTGCAGATGTACCTGATGAGATGCAGCGAAATATGCCAGGCAATAAATCGTGAAATCTATTGTTTGTGTCTTCGTCATTCAAATTTACATAAATTGCCAAAGAGTGAGGACTGTAGATAGTTTGATCCTCAGCAGCAGTAAGCAAGAAGCTAGATATGTATATAAACACTCATACAGGAAACTAGGTTGCCATGCTTTGCCTTTCAACGCCGTCCAGCTGTTTATACTGAGCCATTGTCCGGCTCTCGGCAGGCAGTGTGCTCGACCTGTACACCTCCAATTAGACATTTTTTGGCTCCCCAGTCATCCTCCTTGTTGACCCCATCACGCCCGTCCCTTTTGTGTGGTCAGTCACTGGAAAGAGGCGACTTCCCATAACCTTGAAGTCTGCTCGTCCAGATTTCCGATTCTGAATCAGTTCCCACGACGGAAGAGAAAGGAAGTGCTAAGAGGGGAGAGAGGTCAAAACAACAATGCTCCATGGGATATATTTCTCCTCCGATACCGTTAGGGCTACCTTAGTGGGTTGTATTGGGCGATCATCGTTGTTGGCATCTTGGGGATCTGTTAGCACCCTGTCACGTCTGCTGACACTGAATTTGTTTATGCGGGTGGTTCCCATATAATTTCATGCTGGTGTCTTTTAGCCTCACATGCTGCACCAGTATCAGCCTCACACATACATATGTACTTGTATACAGGCGGATTGGCCTCTTTCATCACTTTGTAGTAGTCCCTATACAGAACGTCGTTTGCATCCTAATCCGCCGAAAAGAACCTCGCTCTTTCACTTATTATAGTAATCGTCATCTATACCTTTCGGGATTCGATGAGCGATACACTGCAACTGTGGATTTGCCAGGATTCTGTGATGTCAATTATTTATTAACAATTTATATTGTGGGGGGCCGCGGTGGCGCATTGAATACCACGTTTGCCTTCTTGTCCGGTGATCATGTGTTCGAATCCCCATAGAGGCTGCAGTGTTTTCCTTATGACCTGGTCTCCCAGGTCGACCCAGTCTAAATGGGTACGAGGGGGGGGGGGGGAGGTGGCGGCAGGCATGATATTGTGCCTCATCATTCATCGAATGCCGATTGGTTTATAAACAGGGCGGTAGCGCCATATACCCAACACACCTCAAGGGCGCTTTCCTTCCTTAATATTTTTAATGTTGTATGTCCTTCGCAGGATGTTGCGATAAACCCCCTCCCACCCCAGGTTGAGCAATTTTACTTTCAGTAGTTTGCTATTGCTAACTGAACGAGAAGTCAACGTTGAAATCCAAATTACCGATGTAGGGTTGATCCCGTTACCCCGACGTCAGCGCACCGGACGTAAAGAGCTAGAGTGCTCTTATCCTTTCGGCCACGACGACTTCCATTTCACTAGTAATAGCGTGTACAGAGATAGTTTACTGTTTGGTGTCTCTCAGATGGGAAAGGTTGATAACGTAACCAGCCGACCACCCACCCCTGTCTCCGTCAATATCTGCCTACTAATGGTTATATGACTGGCTGGGCCGGCCTGCATCTCGTCCCTCCCTTGTCCCTAGTGCCGCTTCTACCTGTATGTTTACAAACAAATCACTGCAAGTCCGGTAGTATAAGAGATGGGGAAGCGAGGGGATAACTTTCCCACGGCGGACAGAAATAGACCCTGCCATCTGCCGTCCGTGCCTGGCCGTTCAGTGTCACTGCTATCAGTAGGTCGTCGGCTTGCCCGTCTCTACCCGGTTCCCATTGACAGAAAGGATAGTTTTAATGTCTGCATCTTCCGACTCAGCCTTTCATCGCTCATTATCTTGACCGCAGTGTCCGGGAAACGGGAGAAACTGACAAGGGAAACTCAGGAAACCGTCACAATGGGAAGTAAATCAACAGGTATTGATTGGAATTCATAGCGAGGGTTAAAAAGTAAATACCACAGAACGCACACGCAGGACGCCGTAGTGGCCTTGTTACTTAAACCATCGGCGGCTTCTTATTTTAGGTCTGTCTGCTCGACCAAGGGGTAGTGAACGCAGTTTTTCAACCTTGACATGCTGGCTTCGAAGTCAGCCCAATGGGCATATGGGAGTAGGTTTCTTTGGGTTGTTTTTCACAACGGTATGAGTGTCCACCTTTCAGGAAGGAATAGCCAACGACAGAACGTAACGTATCATTGCCTAGAGACTCAAAACGAGCCAAAACATACTTTTAACTGACATTGAAAGTGAGCAGCAGCTTGTTCCAAAACGCAGTGTGGGTAGTCGGCGGGATCAACCCCCTGCACCGGTCAGTTAAACTTAAACGGTTGACATCTCCTTCAGAAAGTGGTAGCAACATTGACATCTCCTTCAGAAAGTGGTAGCAACATTGACATCTCGTTTACAAAATGGTAGCAACATTGACATCTCGTTCAGAAAATGGTAGCAACATTGACATCTCCTTCAGAAAGTGGTAGCAACATTGACATCTCGTTTAGAAAGTGGTAGCAGCATTGACGTCTCGTTTAGAAAGTGGTAGCAACATTGACGTCTCGTTTAGAAAGTGGTAGCAACATTGACTTCTCGTTCATAAAGCAATGGCAAACTACTGATCGCAACGTCCTGCGAAAGAAAGAAATAGAGCTATATTTCAGTTGTCTTGGCAATACTTCGAACTCCTGTCTTGTATGTTTCCCAATATACCATGAATTTATCCATCCTACACCTTCACCAACCTATAGATAAAGGAGGTTTTGTTTCCACGACAATTTCCAGCGTATGACAGTTGAGAGTTTGGTCACGTGTGCACAACCACGGGATCAGATTACTCTGTTTGCATACGGAAAGATTATAATTAATTGTGTATTGATAGTTCGTGCATTTTTGTTTTTTCATCTCCGGGCTTTCATAATTTTTTCGCGGCACGATATCAACAGTCAGACAATGGCAACATACTCGCTGGGCAAATAGTAGCGTAATATTTCTGGCAAATTTCCAGACTTCAGCTGTTTGTATGATCAGACTGGACTGTTGTCTGTCGTTTCCCCACTCTCATGCCTCCCAAATGACCGGAGATATTCAGTTCCACTTGGGAGGTTCTGTTTGCGAAATATATTACTTTTTTGGCTGTGGTGTTATATCCTTTATCTGCTGTCTGTTATATTCCTAATTGAGTTATCATTGTCATGTGTTGTCTGTGACATCGCTGTTTACTGTTTTTAGGTAGCAGACTGTTTATAAGTGGTAAACTGTTTTCTGCCGTCTCCGTGGCAAAGGCGTTACGGATGCGGTTCGTAATTCCGCTAACCTGCGTTCGAAACACAGCTGCGACCGATTTAGGAGCAGACTGTGTCGCGCTGGGTTTTAACATGATGGTATTGGAGCCGGTCGTTCAGAAAGCAATGGAAAACTCCATTGGCACCTTGCCGTCTTAACAGACGATAGTTTGTGCTTTAAAAAGGCATAATAACTTTTACCTATGGCGGTAGCGAGTGTGACTGATAAGGCCAATTTGCGCTGTAAATGTCCGTTCACAGTGGGTGCATGTGAACACGTGGTCATTTCCACCATCATGCACCATCTTACGTCTCAAACGCTTGGTGTGTGACTTTTCTGCAATAATTTTCTCCTTTGACTTTATTCCATTTCTGATATTTGCCCTCCATGCAACACGTTCAGCGGCGACTTGCTCCCAATGTGCATTATCAATGCCTGTATCAATCATGTCCCGCTTACACACATCTTTGTATCGTAGTAGAGGCCGACCCTGAGATCTCTTACCCATCTGTAATTCACCAAAAAAGATATCCTTTGGTATTCTACCATCATCCATCCTCCTAAGATGTCCTATCCATCTAAGTCTACGAAGACTGAGCATGGAATAAACTGTCACACAACCTGATCTTTCCAATACTTCAGTATTTGTGATTTTGTCTTGCCACTTAATACCAAGAATTCTTCGCAGACACCGCATATGAAAGCTGTTTAAGTTGTTCTCTTGGTGTGAGTAAGTTGTCCAGGTTTCACTGCCATAGAGAAGAGTACTAAGGACACAGGCTTGATAGACAAGGACTTTTGTTTTGGCAGTAAGCTTCCTGTTCTCCCAGACTCTTTTTCTTAACCTGTTCATTGTTGTTGCTGCCTTACCAATCCGGATGTTGATTTCCTGATCTAGGGATAATTTGCTATTTACCACTGATCCTAGATATGTAAAATGGTCTACTATCTCTAGTTCGGCGTCGTCAATAAAGATTGATGGTACCCCATGTGCACCTTGTGACATAATCTGTGTCTTCTTTTTGCTAATTGTTAAACCAAATTCAGAACAAGCATTGGAGAATGCAGATAGTAGACATTGCAATTCTTCCTCAGAGTGGGTCGTAACTGCAGCATCATCTGCAAAAAGCAACTCTCTGATCAGTACCCTCCTAATTTTGGTCTTAGCCTTCAATCTCTGAGCATTGTAGAGGCCGCCATCTGAGCGTGAGTGAATGTATATACCACCATCCTGATCATGAAATGCATATTTCAGTAGAAGTGAAAAGTATATTCCAAAGAGGGTGGGAGCTAGTACACAACCTTGCTTAACTCCACTCTTGATTTCAAATTCTTCAGAAGTTGCACCATCAAACTTGATTATACCCTTCATGCCTGTGTGGAACGATTCCACAATGGACAGAAGAGTTGGTGGGCAGCCAATCTTCTTTAGTGCCTTGAACAGACCCTCACGACTGACCAAATCAAATGCCTTTGTGAGGTCGATGAAGGCAATAAACAGTGGTTGATTCTGTTCACGGCATTTTTCTTGCATTTGTCGCAATGAGAATATCATATCAGTGGTAGACCGGTTCTGTCGAAAGCCACACTGTGATTCGGGGTAGACTTGATCTCCTAGGACTTGAAGTCTGCGCAGAACAATTCTGGCAAATACTTTTCCAACAATACACAGAAGTGAGATACCCCTATAGTTGTTGCAGTCGCTCCGATCGCCCTTGTTCTTGTACAGTGTTATGATGCTTGAATCTTTGAAATCCTGTGGGACTTGTCCTTCACGCCAGCATAGCTCTATTAGCTGGTGGATCTGTATAGTGAGTGTGTCTTGCCCACTCCTGATAACCTCTATTGGAATCCCATCCTTACCTGGAGCCTTGCCAGATGCAAGTTCATTTATAGCACACTTAACTTCTGTTATGGTGGGAAGTGTGTCCAGGTGGTCAAGAGTTGGTAGAGCCTCTATGGCGTTGAGGGCATCATCAGCTAGTTTGGTCTCACTTGAGTAAAGCTCCAAATAGTGCTCTACCCATCTGTCCATCTGCTGTTTCTTATCAGTGATGATTTCTCCAGTCAAGGTTTTCAATGGTGCACTTCTTTTGATCACTGGACCGCAGGCTTTCTTTATTCCTTCATACATGCTTCTTATGTCTCCCTTATCACTTGCGATTTGAATGGACTCACATAACTTGATCCAATAATCATTTGCACACTGCCTGGCAGCCTTTTGCACATCCTTCCTAGCTTGCCTAAGCTCACTCAGAGTGTTACGCGTTGGTCTTTCCTTGTTTCTTAAGAGAGCTTTCTTCTTCTTATCAATCAAGGGCTGCAGAGTCTCGCTGTTGGCCTCAAACCAGTCCTGCCTCTTATGATCCACAGTGCCGTAAACCCCTACGGCAGTTTTATAAAGAGTTTCCTTAATTTGACCCCACTTTTCATTTACTGTACAATTTTCTGGTGTATCAGTGAAAGCGTCTTCAAGTTGCTGTTGAAACTGAAAGCACTTTTCAGGATCATGAGTGTTAATAATATTAATCCTGAGGCTAGATTTGTGTTTAGCTGTGTAGATTCTCTTTGGTCTCAGTCTAACCCTTGCAACAACCAAAGAATGATCCGTATCACAGTCAGCACTGTGGTAACTACGAGTCAATGATATATGGTTCAGATGTTGTCTCCGTGTGATGATGAAGTCCAGCTGGTGCCAATGGCCGGATCTTGGATGTTTCCATGTGACCTTATGCATCTCTTTTGTTTTAAAAAAGGAGTTTGTAATACATAGGTCATTACTGGTGCAATGCTCCAGCAGCCGTTGCCCATTTCCATTCATGCGACCGATGTTGTATTTTCCAAGGCACACTGGCCATGAACTCGAGTCCTTGCCCACACGAGCATTGAAATCACCGAGCATATAAATGTAGTCAGATTTTGGAACTGCCTTGATCACGGAGTCTAACTCCTCATAGAACGAATCCTTCACATCATCAGAGGAATCGAGTGTCGGTGCATATGCAGTAATAATGGTGGCAAACCCACAAGAGGTTGCCAAGCGCAGGGATAATAGTCTTTCATTTCCTCCTGCTGGAATTTCAATCATTCCCAGTAGCGAATTCTTCACTGCAAAGCCCACACCGTGTTGCCTTTTTTCTGCCTGCCCTCTACCCTTCCAGAAAAAGGTGTAGTTGTTTTCCCTGAGTGACCCTTCCTCAGCGAGGCGAGTCTCCTGCAGGCCAGCAATATCAATGTTTAGACGATTGAGTTCGGCATCAATCACAGCCGTTTTTCTCACATCGTCAATATTGGTCAAGTCAGTGGAAAATCCTGGACACATGGTTCTCACGTTCCAGGTTGCAAGCCGTAGCTTGAGGTTTCTATTTTTATTTTTGTTTGTACCTGGTGCATTGGTTTTACAGCCTGCGATTCAGATTTTGTCCTAGCCCCAAGCACCCATTGAAGCAGGCAGGCTGTGGCGGATCAGCACCCAATTGGCTGGGGGCTGCCCAGCTTGAGGCGGGCGGTAGCTGATCAGTGACACCTATAGGTGTCTCCCACCGTCAGAGGCAACGCGTGGCGCCCCATGTCTACGCCAACTGACAAGGACTTATAACCCGTAACAGTTGCCTCTCGCTTTGATTCCGAGACCAGTTAAGACCAGGGATGGAGTTATTGCCTCTCCATAGCACAAAGCCTGGGCTAAAATACAGAGATCATGTGTTGCCCGTGCAGCATGATCCCTCTCTCGGCCTGCCTAGTTTACTCCAGAGGAAAGATAACACCCCTACATCTGGAACAAGACAAGCTGCAGAAGCTGCCGGATCAGCAAAGCAATGCTCTAACTGTCCGCCTGTCGGAGCTTCGATCCTAGACCAGTCGCCAACCAAGGCTTAGGGCCTGGTCTGCCCTGCCATGACATTTTGTCTTTAGCTTGCATTTCCTCGCACCAGGGTAAGGCTTGTACCCTCCCAATTGCGCTCTTCCGCCCGAAGCCGTTGGCACAATGTGGGGTGTCAGGTTTGGTAAGCGCCGCCCAACGTTCAGCGCTAACAGAAACCAGGTAGTACCGTCTACTGTTATACGGTAGCTCAGTCAAACGTAAATTTGCCAAGACGTCACCAGCAGGAGTGCTCGTGTTGACAACGATGTCCTGTAAATAGGATATGCAAAAAAAAAAAAAAAAACTGTTTATTGTTTGTAGGTAGCAAACTGTTCACTGTTTATACGTAGCAAACCGTTTCCTGTTTATAGGTAGTAAACTGTTTACTGTTTGCGAGTAGCAGACTGTTTCCTGTTTATAGGAAGCAAACTGTTTACTGTTTGTAAGTAGCAAACAATATCCAGAAGGAGAATACTGAACACGAATATTCTCGTTGGAGAACACGAGACCGTAGTGAGTACACCATATAAGGCATCAAGAGTTTGTTACCATAATAAAGTCAGAGTACGACTGCCGTCTCTGTGCCTGCCTGTTTCTCTGTCGTGTTTTTCTGTCTGTGTGCATGTATATGTGTGCACGCGCGCACGTGTGTGGATGGATGGTTGAATCTATATGCGTATGTGTGTGAATGTGGTGGAATATATATTCCATGCTTTTGGTGTCTAAAAGTGTCTAAGATCCAGGTTACTTCACTGAATGGCTAGGAACACATAAACACCGCAGATAAGTTTTTCTAAAGACGTCCATAAAGTTGATTCTAAAGATGTCCACACAGTTGATTCTACAGATCTACAGATGTCTACACAGGTTATTCTAAAGACGTTCACAAAGTTTATTCTAAAGATGTCCACACAGTTGATTCTAAAGATGTCCACACAATTTATTCTAAAGATGTCCACACAGTTTATTCTAAAGATGTCCACACAGTTATTCTAAAGATGTCCACACAGTTTTTTCTAAAGATGTTCACACAGTTGAGCATAATGTCCACACAATACCAGCCAATGGTGCGATTTCAACATTTGATAGCGTGTGCTTATATACAGTACATTTGCTAGCTGTAGAATGGTGTGGAGTAGGCTCTGTTGTCTTGAGTGACGTTAAGATGTCCTGTCACGCGACCTCTCTGTGTCGCTTATTGTTGGTGAGAATTAAATGAAAAATGGTGGCTGCTTTGAAGCGACTGCCTGATCAACTGCGTGGGTTATGGCGCGAATATACATTGCGGGGTCAGTTGGATGTGATATCTACCTGTCTGTCTGTCTGCCTGCCTATTTGTCTGTCTGTCTGCCTGCCTATTTGTCTGTCTGTCTGTCTGTCCCTCTCTCTCTCTCCCCTCTCTCTCTCTCTCTCTCTCTCTCTCCCTCTCTCTCGAGATGTCTCACTCTCTTTGTCTGTCTCTCTTATGTCTCTTTGTTTCTCTGTCTGTCTTCTGTCTGTCTGCCTGCTTCACTGTCTACCTGCCTGCGTACCAGCCTACCTACCTACCTTTTTGTCTCTGTCTGTCAACTTATCTGTCTGTTGATCGATCTATCGCCCTCTCCATCTATCCTGCCTATCAGCCCATCCCTCATCTTGTTTACGTGCCTTGCTGTCATCTCTGTGTCATCCTTATTTCGTCTTCTCAACACCTGATCTCCAATATAGTTATTTCAGCTATCTCCCATATTGCTCACCGACTTGAAACCCATACATTATATTCTACTTTTTACATAACAGCCCAATTATTTGTATGTCCACAGAAAACAAAAGTCTTCTGATTGCCCGCCTGGCAGAGCTGAAAAGCGCCAATTCTGGGAAAGCCTGGTACACATACGAGCGGACATTCAGTTCTCAGATACTCAAGTATGCTTTCCGCTTCGTCTGCGACAACAACTACTACGGTGAGAACTGTGCCGAACTGTGTCGACCCAGAGACGACAATTTCGGACACTACAGCTGCAGCAATAATGGCACCAAGATTTGTCTCAACGGCTGGGACGGACTGTATTGCGATTCTCGTGAGTATTGACACTATCATCTTAATGTGTATCCCATCTTCAGCATCGGCCCATTGAAGACCACGAAACCGTGGTGAGTAGTGTTCCTGTATCTAACTTCTCTCTTCAAACACGTATCTGTGATAGTTGGTTTCCTGGCACCCTAGAGTAGGTCAGTAAAGGGCTCTTTATACGGATTAGACGCATGGACATATGGTGTTAGACTCATAATTTTGTAGACAAATCGGCTGTCGAGTACCACGCCGGGCGCTTTTAATTCTCAAGACATTTCTTTGCACCCATTTTTAGGCTGGGTCGATATGAGAGCCCAGGTAAATTAAAATAGTGCCACCCTGATGCGGATTCAAACCCATGACTACCGAGCCGGTAGGTGAGTGTTTAGCCACGATCATCCGTAGCTCCAGCCCTAGAGTAGGGACCTTCTTATTATTCAGGTCATTGGTTAAATGAAACCCTTCTTGTATCCACCATAGTTAATTGTTAACTGATAATCCAATATCCGATGTACACACTTTTGTCCCATCAAGTCTCTGGAAATTGCTCTCTATCATAAACCAGTTACCCTGCTTCTGTTGCTGCCATGCATAAATTAACTATCACATATTGAATCCATCTGCAGAGTGATCTCCGTCTTCTCCACTTCACCGACACACCTACTTTCCCCCAATAATCATTGCTTCCAGACATTCATATCATTTTACATCCACAAATATTTTTCCTCAATTCTGTGTGTCTAAACAAAAACAATTATCTTCAGTATTGAGTTCTTGTTGGATAGATATGGCACATATGTGCTTCTCAACTGATTTGTTATATGTGGAAGTTTGACACTCGTCTGTTGTCATGGGAAATATGCATGCTCTTGGTACTCTATTTTCTCGGGCTCTCTTTCAGCCCAAACACGTTTATATTGTTAGTTTTTGCAGAGCGATGATTAATTTAATTCTTGACTATAAGCACATGGGTCATTATGCTCAAGTTTATCGCTAATCAAATACGGAAGCTTCGGTAGCGTAGTGATTAGATGCTTGCCTGCCAGCCCAGTGGAGGTGGGTTCGGAACCCTATCGAGGTCGCGTTTTTAAACATTGACTGGGCTTACAGGTCGGCCTAGCCTAAATTGTAAACCAGGAAGTGTTTTGGGGAGTCCAGGCGACTGGCGTGATATTGGCCACACCCAAGTGCCGACTGCTGTACAAGGGTGGGGCTAGCACTATATACCTTGTATGTTTCAAGGCTTGCAAAAGGGCCCTGTAATTGTTTTCTTTAGGCGACCGGCATCATCCGTTACGTGAAGAGAATATAGACTCAGCTGAATATCTTCAGCGGGCTACTATGGCGGGGAAACGGTGTCATTTACCCAAGTACCACTTCTGAGAATCGGTTCCCTTGTTTATTGGTTGTTATAGATTTCATTGTTTTCACCCTTCAGGACTAAAAATGTTAGGGGCAAAATATAAATCTTGCAACTAATAAACAATGGAACTGATTCCAGCTGAGTGGTCTCGAGGTATGATGTCCGCCTCGAGTGCTGGAGGTCCCGGGTTCAAACCCCGGTCAGGACCGGGATTTTTTCACGTTGACTTCTAGTAATAAAATTTCCCCTGGTCTCTGGGTAGTGCGATCGGATGCCCGTGTGTGTTGCTGTGCACGAAAAAAATCCCCTGGCAGTTGGAAATCGAAAAAGAGTAGCCTAATGGCGCTGCCCGGGCAAAATTTCGAGTTAAAAATCTAAAGTATTTCAGGATCCTCGCCGGTGCTACGATGTTCATGCACTGAGCTGAGATTCTCCGGACTCGGGCTTGAGTTAGGAGTAGAATGGACCATTTATGGGTTACACCCGTGTGCCGTGACGTTGATCCGTCGACTAAATTAAACTGATTCGCAGAAGTGGTAAAGAAGTAAATGTTTAGGCACGCGGAGGAGAAGTGAGGGAGATAAAAGATAAGTTAGGAGCGCGGAGGTGGGGTGGGGGAGATAAAAGATAAGTCACTATATCAATGCAAACATGGCTGCGCCCCAATGTCTTCCCATGAAACGTTCCCACAGACTCCCTTACACTGTCAGTACATGAGCAGCTGATGCATGCCAGCCTGTCAACACCTGTACTCGGGTTTTCATGTCACGGACATAGTGCGGACGGCCGGACCTTTCATGCTTCATGGGTTTCTTACCAGTGCTTCCCAAACTGGTGCGCGTTGCTGCACATATTGGCATGCGTGACGGATAGACTCGTAGACAACCAAGAATGTGTGTTCTGAACTATAGTCGACAGTTATTTCTGTCCTTGACAATAAGAAGCTGTGAGAAACAGCTGTGCGAGGCGGATTGGTCAGCAACTTTCCTCGCTGCCTTCTCTTTCCTGTACTGAGGGCTAGTTAGTAAGTGCTTTGAAGAGATTCGCGAATTTGTGTTAACACATCAGGACCATAATTAAGACAATCACCGGCTATACTACTGGATGTTCACTTGCTGTGGTGAAGTTAAGTGTCTAGATATTTTGAGTTACCTTGGTCTGCTAAATAAAACCCGGGAACAATCAGGCTATTTCGTCTGGCTGTTCTGTGGAAAGAAGCCAGAGCCATGTTGGATAGGTCCCCGTGCAATGAATTCGAACTTCTTGCCTTTAACCAATTTTAACGTTTATCAGACTAATTTGTTTCGTTTTGTCCGGGCTGCAGATTTTACATTTCCCGTTAAATGCAAGTACAGTGTTAATCATCATCATGTGCGATGCACAGTGACGTAGGCGTGCATGTCTCTCATTAAATCCCCGTCCTTGATAGTCTGAATCAAGCCTATTGATGAATTACTTCCATGCCGCCATCTTACGCCATCCTATATGACAGTGGTTCTCAACCTTTTTTGGCCCGTTCCCCCCTTCACCATATTTTCAGACCGTCATTCCCCCCCTTCCAACTTTCCAAAATTGTCAGCCTCAAAAGGTGCATTAAAAATAACATGCCTATAATAGTGAAAATACTTATTTTCTTCCATAGTTGTACATAACCTTCACATGTAAAGATACATTTTATAGTGTAGTTTTCTACAGTTAATAGCAAATGAATATGCTGATGGATATTAAACTTAAATAGAAGCATTTTTACATTCGCAATATTTTATTAAAACAATACATTAATCATACTACAATAAACAAACAGTTAAAACGTCAAAGAATTGTAGCTTAATATACGACACCAGGATGCCAGAAAATTGTGCTTCATCAAACAAAACGCTCATTACAAAACCTGGATATTGTAGATTCGTAATTTAAATGAAAATTGTAATCAATGAGAACACTGTGATTGTTTTTCCTGCAGCAATTCTGAAATACGCGGAGGAGTGCTTGAAAGGGCACAATGGAGATCGTTTTCAACATCTAATCTGTGGCGTCGTTTCATTTTAATTTCTAGCAGAGCTGAAAAGCCTAACTCACAAAGATATGTTGACGCAAATGGAAGCAATGCACGGATTGCTTTTTCTGCCACTTTTGGGTATGAACCGCACATTAAAGGCCACAATTCCGTGATTGGTTTCTCACTGAACACATCCCTTGCCCCCGAATCATTTTTCAGCTCCAGAAATTCATCTTGACAATCATCAGAAACTTTTTCAACCGATAATTTGAATGGGTTTCGCACCAAATCCAGCTCATCATCACGAAGTTCAGGAAAATATCGCTCAAATTCATTTTCTAGCGCTGTCAAATGCTGCACAATTTCATTTTTTGCAAATTGTGGAAGTACTTGGTCTTTACCATCAACAACGAGAACGGATGACAGCTTCTCAAACATTGCAACATTTGTCATATTGACCTTTCTTTTCCAGTTTTCCAGCTTGCTCATAAAAGCTCTCAAGGCATCCACAAACTGTATGATATTTGTATTCCTTCCTTGCATCTGAAGATTGAGTTTATTCAACTGCTCAAAAATATCAACTAAATAGGCAAAGCGCATGATCCATTCCTCATCATCCAGCCAGGCGAAAAAGTCCATCTTACCCTGAACTTCAAAAAATAATTTGAGCTCGTCTCTCAGCTCGTATACTCGCGCAGTTACATTTCCTCTTGACAGCCATCGAACATTTGTGTGGAAAAGAAGCAAATGGTGGCCTGCATCCATGTCAACGCATAACTGCTTAAAAAGCCTTGAGTTGAGAGCTCCTCCTTTGATAAAATTCACTATCTGAACGGTTTGATCCAAAACCTTCCCCAAAGGAGCTGGAAGTGTTTTGGAGGCCAGTGCTTGACGGTGGATCATGCAATGAATGCCTTTCACTTTTGGGGCACGTTTCTTCACACTAACTTGAAATCCTGATTTTGTCCCCAACATAGCTGGTGCTCCATCTGTACAGCGCCCCACACATATTATCCCATAAAAGATTTTCTGATTCAAGGAAAGATTAAACCTTTTCCAAAATGTCAGAGGCCATGGTAGTTGTTTGAAGAGGAGAACAAAAAAGTTCTTCTTTAAATGATCCTGAATGCACATACCTTGCAAACACTATCAACTGAGAACACGATGCCACATCAGTCGATTCATCAATTTGAATTGAATAGAGCCCAAATGCTGCAGATTTGATCTCTTGCACAACTTGATCCTTGATGTCCTTGGCCATATCGCTGATCCTTTGAACAGTGTCGTTTGATAGTGAAACCGCTGCAAGTTTTTTTCTCTGATTCGTTTCCCAACACAATTTCCACCATCTTGAGACAACAAGGTTTGATCAAAGATTCCCCGATTGTATGTGGTTTTTTCTGCTTCGCTATCTCCATGCTATGACATAGGAAGCTTCAGTAACCTTTTGGTTTGTTTCTTGGAATACCCCTGTTAAATCCAGTCTCATCCTTTTGACAGCATTCCCAAGACATTCAAAATAGGTTTTGTCCTTGTCCTTGTATTGAGGATGAACGTTCAACAAATGATTCCTCAACTGTGTCGGTTTCATAGAATCATTTGACAAACTTTTACTACAAATAACACACTGAGGTCGTTCTTCTCCGTTGATGACGATATTTGTGAATCCATAATTCAAATAAGACAGGTCATACTTTCGTTTCTTGACACTCATCATGGGCTTCAAATTCTATAAATATAAAACGATAAAGTCAAGATCAACACACATAAACACCCACAGACGTGTGTGTGTGTACACACACACACACACACACACACACACACACACACACACACACACACACACACACACACACACACACAAAATTATATTGCATATCCTATTTACAGTACATCGCTGTCAACACCAGCATTTTACTGCTGTTGTTGATGTCTGGGCAAGCTTTACGTTCAGTAGTTTGTCATTGATTTCTGAACGACCGGCTCCAATACCAACACGCTAAAACCCCAGCACGATGTGGTCTGTGTTAAATCGGTCACCGCTGGCAAGCTTTTAGGCCACGGAGACGGTGGTATATATATATATATAGTACACTCATGCAAACACACGCACACTCATATATATATATATATATATATATATATATATATATATATATATATATATATATATATATATATATATATATATATGTCAGTCTCCCTGATGAAGGAGTTAAGGACGCTGTTCATAATCCCGTATACCCAGGTACAAAACACAGCTGCGCGAGATTCGCCAAAGGATCGCGTTGCATCAGTTTCTTATGGAAAAGTATGTGAGCCGGACGTTCAGAAAGCAATAGCAAACCACTGAACATAAAACTTGCCAAGACATCAACAGCAGCTGTAAAATGCTGGTGTTGACTGCAATGCCCTGTAAATAGGATATGCAATATATATATATATATATATATATATATATATATATATATATATATATATATATATATATATATATATATATATATATATCTACGAGTCAACTTACCTCCGCAAAAATAATAATTTGAAAACCTGACGTGTAGATTCGTAAACAATGGAGGGATCTCGGTAATCGGTTTCTGGTTTAATGTGATCTTGAAATAATCGGGAAATTTAACATGATGAGTACTCTAAACCTCATTAAAACGGAGAAGCAATAACAAAAAAAACGTAAGTTACCGCAAATAAAATCTCTGGTAAAATACGGCAACCTAAATCATAGAGGCTAGGTAGAAGGAAAAGAACCGTATATTAGGGAGGGAAAACAATATCATGTAATCGGTTCTTGTATTAACGCGATCTTGAAATAATTGGGGGATTTAACGTCACGAGTACGCTTAATATCCCTGTCATGTTTTGTGTGGTCCTGAAGCCAATTTGACGTCTTCATTCCCCCCCTGGAAACCCTCAAATTCCCCCCTGGGGGGGAATTCCCCACCGGTTGAGAACCACTGCTATATGATATGTCGATGTGCCCCTGCTACCTCTGAAATTTCCAGTCTCCGCGATGTTTTCCAATCGCTCTTCTTATCAGATGACCAAGGGACGTCATCGTTGTCTCTTTCTTATAATTGAATGTAATGTTCTTATTTTTCAATAGCCTTTTCCAGGCAATTGTTGTTGCATAAGATGCTTTTCATTTTCTGAAATGCCGCTTTTGTGTGGTCTGTCCCGCTCTTAAGGGTGATTGTGCCTAGATGTTTGAATATATTGACTAAGTTAAGCATGTTCCATTATATTGTAATATCACAGTTTGGTGTCATGTTTTTTTTTTCTTTGACGGTTTCTTGATATGCAAGTATAAGGTTAATATCGTTTGGAAAACAACGAAGGTGACGGTCTCCTACATTTTAAAGTACATGAAAACAAAGATAAAGAATAACCCTTCACCTCGTACATCATCAGATACACACGCCCCCAAAGAGTTAAAGATCTTCTTGGACGAGGGAAGAGGATGTCCATTATTAGCCATGGTGACCCAGATTGACGGCTCAGCCATTCTGAAAGGACGCAAAACATCAGGACACTGTAGAAGTAATGAGACAACCAGGTTTTCTGGGTTGCCGAGATGGAAAACAAGCAAACAAACCCCACGGATGTGACAAGATGCCAGGAAACGCCGTCTTTATCTTTTCTAATCGTCATGTGCCATCTGTCCAGTTATGACGTCTGGTCGGTAAGAAGAAGCATTTGACCTCTTCCTCTGCCTCTTAAGATAAACAAGGTAGTTGTCTTGAAAGACGTTACGTCAACGTTGGTCGCTGTTGACCTGGTAGTTGTCGTACCCGTAGGCCAGGGAGTCCTGTTCACATCTGGCGCCGGTGACTGCAGGCGGTTGAGCGAAACCCTGAAGGTGCAACAGAAGAAAGACTGATGGTAGAATGTGTGTGTGTTTATTTCCCCCTTGGCCCAGAAAGCTGGGATTGTGCTAGTTAGTCTTTTCAATGCAGTCCTACTTGAACATTGGATAAGAGAGCGGCTGGTTGTCTTTGTATTTTCGCCCTCCTGTCTGTAGGGAGGGGGAGAAAGAGCACACAGATGACAACCACAGATTATAAGTGCCGCTTTCAATGGTAATAAATGAATAGATAATTACGTTGACTTGATGCCGCGAGTTCTGTAATAAAGCTCACTTTCCCCCCCCCCCCCCCCCCCCCATCTTTACTAGTTCTTTGGCACCCTGCGCACATCATATGCTTTTATGTCATAGGACCATAACGGCAGCATGAGTCCTAGGGCCACTGTTTTAAGTGATAACATCTCAAGATCTGACATGGAGTGACATACATTGTTTTTTTTATTTTTTTTTAATTTTTCAATGCATATTTAACAAATAGAATTCTGTCGGCTCTGTTAAACTCCTCTGCTTTTATAATAAGGATGTTTAGCGCCTGCTGTCTTGTAAGAAAATACGAATTTGTGAATGCATATATTTTGTGCAGTCGTGAAATGTTTATAGTTTCTTCCCATTTACGTCTAATTATTTTTATTCTCATTTAAATTCAAAATTATATTATCTTTGTTTTTCGTCTCCTGTTTTTGTGTATACGTAACGGCTGCAGTGACTGGTAAAATCCATGGTGTTTGTTGTCAAGGAATAGAAAACTGAATAATTGCGCCACAATTGTTTTATAATAACTGGAGTCCGGATAAACACACAAAATATGACTAAGAAGCTTGACGAATGGAAGGAACATAAACACACGGATACAAGCGGACATCTCGACCAGTCTGTATCAACTACAAAGAAAGGCAAAAAAAAAAAAAAACTCATACTTATAAACAAATAAATACTTAACTCGATATTCAAGAAGTAGTCCGATCTTCTTAGTCATATTTGTGTGTTTGCATTCGGACGGCAGTATCAGCTCCGCGTGAGATACCATTCTTCGATACACATTTTACAATAATTTGACTATTTAAATGCGGATCGGGGATTTATTCTCATTGACCAACGCTCCCGAGTCGACCCAACCTAACATGGATACCACGAAATGTCCGGAAGATAAAGGCGGCCGCCGTGATATTGACTTCAGTTATGTTTTAGTATGTGTGTGTACAATGCATTGACAATATCAGAATACTGCGGGGGGGGGGGGGGGGGGGGGGGGTTGTTCCAACGTGAAGTGATGAAACCGCCTGCCTCGTTTGTCGCCGCATTCTGAATGAGAAGTCACTGTTGACGTCCAGCTGACTGGTATGTAGTACTTAACCACTACCCCACTGTCAGTGAATCGGAAGTTTAAGCGCGAGCTTGATAAGCCTCTAAAGGAAAATAACTAAGAATGAATGTCTTCATTAGATAGGTCTAATGTCAAGGTCAGGTCAGGGGGGCGTGGTGAAAGGCGCGAAGAGATAGAGGTTGAACTCCTAATCACTCCGCAGTGCAACGTTATTATTCTGTTACGCAACCGCTTATCAAGGTTACTATACAAGAACAGAATTCGACATTACCTCCAGTTTGCTATTCAATTGCTACAACAGCGCGCGACCTGTTTTTTGTTTTTTTTTTTAAAATACGATCCGTGGCTTTTGGTGTCATGCTGCGTTCATGGCCGGTCGTTCGTGCTGATTGAATACAACTGTCCGAATGGCGGGCGTTTACAATCTGTCGCCCAGACCTTACTGTGCGCTTTACGGTGGCTACGAATGAAATACAACTTAGATGTGGCCTTGCATCACCGTTATCGAGGAGTCGGTTTCTGCTGGGTTCAGTGAATATTTGGGTTATGGTAACGCACTGCTGAAGTTAAAGGTGGACTGTGACAGTTTGTAATAGTATAGTAATGCTCGGTTGTGGTAGTATAGTTGTCTGAGGTGGTAGGACAAATAGCTTAGTCGTTGAATTGAGTATGGTTGTGTCAGGCGCTCAAGTATGGTTGTCAGCTGTAGTAGTATATTTGTTTCAGTGGTTGAGGTGAAGTTGTCAGCTGTGATAGTATAGTTTTCAGCTGTGATAGCATAGTTGTCATCTGTGATAGCATAGTTATCAGCCATGGTTGTATAGTTGTGTCAGTCGTGATAGTATTTAGTGTTGTCATGACCGCAATAGTATAATATAACAGTTATTCGTGACGTTATAGTTGTCGGCCGTGATTATATAGTTGCCAGCCGTTGTAGTATATGGAATACAAGAAAAAGCAGCGGCTGCAGCAGGATATAACAATATAAATTGGAAACAAATAGGTACATTTAGCTCCTGCGAGAAGAAACATACTAAACATCAACACGTTGCACATACCTTACAAGGAGATCCATCGTATCCCGAAATACAATTGAAAATCCAAAATCAGAAGCACTCAATAAATATATAAAATGAATAATAAAATAAAATCACACAAATGCGTACAATACGACACACAGGACGGTCGACGTTTCGATTCTCAGAATCTTTGTCAAGGACAGGACAACACGGATAGATAGAACAACGAAATATCATATTTCGTTGTTTATCTGTGTTGTCCTGTCCTTGACAAAGATTCTGAGAATCGAAACGTCGACCGTCCTGTGTGTCGTATTGTACGCATTTGTGTGTATTTTATTTTATTATTCATTTTATATATTTATTGAGTGCTTCTGATTTTGGATTTTCAACTGTATTTCGGGATAAGATGGATCTCCTTGTAAGGTATGTGCAACATGTTGATGTTTAGTATGTTTCTTCTCGCAGGAGCTAAATGTACCTATTTGTTTCCAATTTATATTGTTATATCCTGCTGCAGCCGCTGCTTTTTCTTCTTTTCCATATCCCAGTATTGGTGAAGGGAGACTAGTATTTGGATTGTTATATCCCAGTATTGGTAAAGGGAGACTAGTATTTGGATTGTTATATCCCAGTATTGGTAAAGGGAGACTAGTATTTGGATTGTTATATCCCAGTATTGGTGAAGGGAGACTAGTATTTGGATTGTTATATCCTAGTATTGGTGAAGGGAGACTAGTATTTGGATTGGTATATCCTAGTATTGGTGAAGGGAGACTAGTATTTGGATTGTTATATCCTAGTATTGGTGAAGGGAGACTTGACGGCAGAAGTGGAAGATGATGATGATGAACCTTTTGTTTTAAAAATAGCTTGTATTTCGTTTTGTTTTGGTCATTATAATTTGTTTAAAACTATTCATTATTTTAGCTGTATACTAACTTCTGTTATTTCGGATCTTGAGTTGATATGTTTGGCGTTCTTGCCAGACTAAAACTGATATTTCTTAAGCTTTTCTCAATGTAAAGACGATAATTATGTTATATCCAATCCCAAATGTGATTCTTTTGTCTAAAGACGATAGTTGTGATGTTCTTGTCAGTTTAATATTATTTCTCTCATTGTTGTAAGAAACCGTCTGCTGGCTTTAAACGTCTATAGCGTATGCCTGCCTTTTAAAATAACACTTTAATGTGGGAATTGTGATATGTCAAAGGGGTTTTTACGTTGTGTATTCAACCATTATCTTATATATGTGTAAAAACAGCAGCAGCAGCCGTATTTCACCGAAAATAGTTACACACGTGTTTCCCTTCTCATAGACGGTTGCAGACTGCAGAGGCAAAAAGACTGTTAGGAGCCAAAAATAATGCATACAGGCAGGCAAACAGTTACATATTAGTCTTCATCATAACACGCTAATTATAAGCCTTCCCGGCATTCGTTTGCATTCTTTCTGTAGTTTTTTGACTGTTATTACTTGTATTCCGTTATATCATCAGTTTAAGAATGCCGCATTAGGGGCAATCTTGCAATGACGCAAGCACGTTATGTGTATACAGCATAACTGTTCCGTGTGCTGGCGCGTGTATGTGTTCTCGTGTGTTTTATGGCGTGCTGGTCTATGCGTTTATTTATGTGTGTGGCGTGGTTTTGCTTACTAGTAATTAAGATTAGCGTCTCCTGCTGTCTCCCTCCCGCTCTGTACTCATTCACATTAATGTTCTTGCAGAACAGTATTAGGTTTCTATCTGCACGAACGGCACTTAATGAACAGCCACCATTGTATTGCTTCCACCGGTCGGTCTTTTGTGCCGATTTCTTCCGTTTTTCGTGTCATTTTTATTTGAACCTCTTTCTCCCGTAGTATTTCTCTTTCTCTCTTTACTGCTTTGTTAAGGTGTAAATAGAATGGAGAGATCAGACCTGGTCCATAAGAAAATCAAACAAGCAAGAAGAACGTGGAGACACAATCAAGATTAAGTCGGGACATGCATGGAAACATTGTTGCCGATCGACTGTTTATATCGTAACATAATAAAGCCAGATCGCCACAGATATTTATAAGTGTAACTTTTTATCTCATAGTCTTTCTGTTTTTCTCTCTCTGTATAGTTTCTTTATTTTTCCCCCTCTCTGCCACTGGAAATACTATTATAGTTAGTTTACACTGAATATCGATGTTTCCAGCATGGTACTATTATAACCCTTGATTGGGCTGTTTTCCTTCCTGTGTATTTAAAAACAAAATCTTTCGCTATCTCTTTTTTTCTTTTTAGTGCCCATCTTACTCATTTGTCACTTAATCTTTTTTCTTCGTGACCATGTCTGTTCCTCTTTGTTTCTCCTGTAATATTTGATTTTCTGTGTATGTAAGTGTTCTCGTGGCCACAGCTGTGGTGAGAGATACACCCGAGTCTGTAGACTTGACCAGGCTAATCTCTGTCATTCAGACTCACGTCCAGTAACTGTCTTGTCATACCCGAGTCTGTGGACTTGACCAGGCATATCTCTGACATTCCAACTCACGTCCAATAAACATAAGACATAAGACATGTCATAAGACATTTGGGAGTTCCACGGAAGAAGGATGCGCCCATTCGCATCATCATCATCATCATCATCATCATTGGCACCTTGCCGTCTTGACAGACGGCACCTTGCCGTCTTGACAGACGATAGTTTGTGCTCTAAAAAGGCATAATAACTTTTAACTATGGCGGTAGCGAGTGTGACTGATAAGGCCAATTTGCGCTGTAAATGTCCGTTCACAGTGGGTGCATGTGAACACGTGGTCATTTCCACCATCATGCACCATCTTACGTCTCAAACGCTTGGTGTGTGACTTTTCTGCAATAATTTTCTCCTTTGACTTTATTCCATTTCTGATATTTGCCCTCCATGCAACACGTTCAGCGGCGACTTGCTCCCAATGTGCATTATCAATGCCTGTATCAATCATGTCCCGCTTACACACATCTTTGTATCGTAGTAGAGGCCGACCCTGAGATCTCTTACCCATCTGTAATTCACCAAAAAAGATATCCTTTGGTATTCTACCATCATCCATCCTCCTAAGATGTCCTATCCATCTAAGTCTACGAAGACTGAGCATGGAATAAACTGTCACACAACCTGATCTTTCCAATACTTCAGTATTTGTGATTTTGTCTTGCCACTTAATACCAAGAATTCTTCGCAGACACCGCATATGAAAGCTGTTTAAGTTGTTCTCCATTCGCATATTGAACACACTTTTATATATATGACACTTAACCCGTAAAGGTTAACCTGGTCAGCAATTGCCTGAAGAAGTCGGATGTGTCGGCGGAAAGGCGCAAATATCGCAGCTCTGCTGAAAGCGGACACAGCACAATTGCGTTCAAAACAAACATTCCGGACGAACGAAGAAGAAGAAATCACTCTTAACTCTCAAAGGACGTGTTTTCCCACCCTTGGAGGTGGATTTGTCTTGAGTTTTCGTATGTAGTTCAAGTTAGTTATTTTCAGTATTTTATTTCTTCTGTTATTTTCAGTTTCTTGTTCTCTCTCTCTCTCTCTCTCTCTCTCTCTCTCTCTCTCTCTCTCTCTCTCTCTCTCTCTCTCTCTCTCTCTCTCTCTCTCTCTCTCTCTCTCTCTGTTCCCGCCCCTCCCTCTCTCCCCGCCCCTCCCATATTTTCCCTTTCAAAACTATAGTAGTGTACAATTTAGACATATTCTTTAGCAATCAACGCCAGCATTTATTGGTTACTAGCTGACCCGGCCCGGCTTCGCCCAGCTCCTGGCGGGGATCTATCTATCTATCTATCTGTCTGCCTGCCTGCCTGCCTGCCTACCTACCTACCCCCTCTCTCTATCTATCCCTCTCTATCTATCTATCTATCTATCTATCTATCTGTCTGTCTGTCTGTCTGTCTGCCTGCCTGCCTGCCTGCCTGCCTGCCTGCCTGCCTGCCGGCCCGTCTGTATCTCTCTCTCTCTCTCTCTCTCTCTCTCTCTCTCTCTCTCTCTCTCTCGCTCGCTTTCCCACGGCCCCGGGCTGTGGAAGCCTTCCCTCCCCTCTATGAAAACGAACACAGCTATAATCTATATTTTTTGTATTTGGTTTTTCTGCAGCGTTATGTTTACCTGGCTGTGACGCAAACAATGGTTTCTGCGACCAGCCCAACGAGTGCAGGTGAGTATTGTAAAACGCTTCTGCCTTGCCTTCCGTGTTATCTGTTAGATTTTGGTGAGCCGGTAGAGAGGAGAGCGCAGGGCATGATAAAAAAAAAAAAGGAAGAAAGTTGTCTTTGTAGGAGACTTGTTTTGTTTCTGGTGATGTAGAGCTGACGTCACCACACTATGGCCCGACCCGAAGGTGTTCAGTCACGTTCGGGAAATGTTCACATATATGAGACCAGAGCTTGATGAGGCAAGGCGAGGTGACCGCCTGTTTTCAACTCCTTGCCACAACCATGTGGGTTCAGTAATTATTAGAACACTAAATCGTTTCACAGAATATGAACAACGTGCCAGTTGCATCGGAAATAGGCAATACGCGTTCATTAGGCACGACATAAGAAGAGATTGGGGAATGAGACAGGAAAGTCCTAGAAGGAAGATTCTAGGCAGCTTGTCATAGTAACATGGGAGATGATTGGTAAGACGATGCAGAAGGCTACTGGGATGCACGGTGCTCAACGACATACGACATAGACTGTAAGGGGGATGCACGGTGCTCAACGACATACGACATAGACTGTAAGGGGGATGCACGGTGCTCAACGACATACGACATAGACTGTAAGAGGTGGGCACACCCCTTCAGTTTTGCACTCATAGTGAAATCTCCGGTATGACATCTTACGTGGGTGGATACATTCCAGAATCGCATGTCATCGGGAACAAGAAGAACCCCCACACTCTTTTTTCCTACTCTTCTTTTCGAGACAATCTTCTTCTTCATTGCCTGTCCTGATTCAGGCATTGGCGATCATGACATTCCATCCTCTTCGTTATGGGACCAGTTAATGAAGTTGATGTTGCATATCTTAGTATTTGTTGTTCAGACGTCTCAGCTCTCCACGCAGTCTTCCTCCTTCTTCATTTACTTCTATTGCCTAGTGTTTTCCTACATAAGGATACTTTCTTTATTCAACCTTTTCACTTGATATTCCGCATACATTTCAGGCTGTCTTTTCCTTGCGGTGTTGACGAGTGACCAAGTAACAAAAGACGGCGTTGTGGCGAAGGGGTGGCAATTCTCAATCCCGCATATCGTTTTCCAATCACAGCTGCGGGAGATTTGGAAGCAGACCGCCTTGCGCTGGTTTTCATACACTGGTATTACTGCCGGTCGTTCAGATAGCAGTGGTAAACGACTGAACGTAAACTTGCCAATAAATCACACAAAAATTGCTAACTTACCAGTAACAGCTACATCTGTCAATACTTCAGCATTTCTTTTCTTCTTTTGTCCACGATAATCTCAACATTCTTCGCAAAAACCACATCCCCATAGCTATATAAGAGAGAGCTATAAGAAGTTTCTAGAGCATCGGAATTCGAAATTGAATTGAAATTTGTGAAAACACGTCTGCTGTTTTCCAATGAACAAATTGCAATTGCAAGGGTGCTTCAGGGCGCGTGCGTTATGCGCATAAATTGAGCAAGATCTCCATTGCCAGGAAAGCACTAACAGCTGTGGAAAAAATTGCATTCTCATTATCCCAAATGAGGGGGCATTGTCTTGAGCATATTCTCCATCGCTGGCGGGTATAGCTGGGGCTAATGTTGTGGAATTATTAACTGGCAGATTGAAAGTGATGGAAACCTTACGGCCGTGTTAATGATTCAGTAGTTAACGTCAAATGCTTCGCATCAAAAGTCTGTGTTAAGAATGGGCATATAAGAGTATATTTAAGAAAGCATAGACTAGTTGGAGTGCTGTTAGAAACGTCGTTGTGTGTATAAATACAAGGTGACGTGCAATTATACATATCTTTATATATACATATATAAAGACAAGTTAGAGTGCTATAAGAAACGACATTTGTGTATAAAGACGAGTTGGCTAGCAGTTAGAATAATCTTTTTGTATATTAAGTTAGAGCTACAATAAGTAAAGGTTACCGTCACATTATTATCAACATCATACGCCTTACTGGCTGGCGTGGGCGATTATGCTTCAGCACTATTCCCGTTCCTAAGCAGTATCAGTTCATATGCTGGTATCTTTGCAGACCATGATGCAAGATTATCCAGAGTTCTTTCGTTTCCTTCATACAGAAAAGAAATGACATTATAAAAACTATCTTTAACGCACACATACGCACTTTAAATTTGGCTGCTCCATTCATTTGAATGGTTGTAAACTTAATTACTGGCGCTTTTACAAACATGCTGCGTGTTTGTTTTTTTTCATTTATTTATTTAGTGTTCAGCGCTAAGTTAGTCAGAAACCGCCCATGTTTCCCTGTGTTTGTATTTCACGTTGGTGTGTCGATTGTGAAGTCCGATACATTGACGTTCAGGTCGACTAAACCCCGAAGAGGTTCTTGCATTAATCAAAGTGAGTTTCGTGTAGACGTTTTTTTTACACAACCTGATACCAAAGAGGTTTCCGATACCAAAGAGGTTTCCGATACCAAAGAGGTTTCCGCGGAAACTGTGATGCAGAGTTTTTCTTCCCCTCTCCAAGGCCCCCCCCCCCCCCAAAAAAAAAACACACACACACAGACAGACAGAGAGAGAGAGACAGAGAGTGAGTGGTGTGCAAGATGTACTGATACTTCACATCTCTGGAGAGGCATATTAAGATTTCATGAGGTCATTTTTCAGCAGATCACATACAGTCTGGCTGGAATTAGACTGGTACTCTCTCTCTCTCTCTGTCTCTCTCTGTCTCTCTCTCTCTCTCTCTCTCTCTCTCTCTCTCTCTCTCTCTCTCTCTCTCTCTCTGGTCAGTCACTGATGCTAGGAGAGCAAAGAGAGCGTCGACAGACTGTTACCTGTGCTAATTCTGTCTGTGTGTTTACCACAGGTGTAAAGTAGGATACCAGGGCAAGTTCTGCAACGATTGCACCCCTTTTCCCGGCTGTGTGAGGGGGAAATGTGAAACGAAGCCGTTCCAGTGTGTCTGCGAGGAGGGCTGGGGCGGTCTGTACTGTAACCAAGGTAAGAGACTGATCTACTTCTATAGACTACCCTTCCTGGCTATCTTTAGGGGATAGGATTCTTCAGTCGGAGACAGGACTCATCAATTGGACACATGATTCTTCAGTCGAAGGCAGGATTCTTCAGTCAGAGACAGAATTCTTCAGTTGAAGACAGGATTCTTCAGTCAGAAACAAGACTCATCAGTCAGAGACAGAACTCATCAGTCATAGACAGGATTCTTCAGTTGAAGACAGGATTCTTCAGAGACAGGACTCATCAGTTGTAGACAGGATTTTTCTCTTCAGTAGGAGACAGGACTCATCAGTCAGACAAGATTCTTCAGTCGGAGACAGGGTTCTTCAGTCAGAGACAGGACTCATCAGTCGGAAACAGGATTCTTCACTCGGACACACGGCTCATCATTCCAGGACAAAATTCATTCCATGGCATGATTCACCATGAGAAAACATGATTCGTGATTTTGTCTTCTGAAAATCAAAGAAAATGTTTTAGTACAAAATTGTGACACCCTTTGTGTTACTTGAGCCAATAAGGACAACAAAGAAAAGTAGCAGTGTGACCTGTCATGAATTTCATAAGAGGCGACTAAGGAGGGTTGGCATGAGACTGGATACCTCATCCCATAGAAAACTTTAGCTACAAGATCTAACCAATCACAAGCAAGTCTAAAAAGGGCGTGGCATGGGTTGTTTGAGAGCCTATCCTCAGTTTGAGATGAGAGGCAAAAGTCGAGGAAGAATAGACACAATTGAGACACACACAAAAAAAAGTAATGTTAAGATCCTGCAGGGAAACAAGTACAAATTCATAGTATACTCACATATACCAAACTTCACACATACAACGCCTTACATATACTGTATCTCACATATACTATACCTCTCATATACTATACCTCTCATATACTATACCTCTCATACACTATACTTCTCATACACTATTATTCACATATTCTGTACCTCACTTATACTGTACCTCACTTACAAAATACCTGACATATAATATACCTCACACAAACTATACCTCCTATATACTAAACCCCACTTTGTCATTTCTCTACCACCATATTCTGCTGCAGTAAGCAACGTTTTAATGTGTAGTTCTAACTGATGTGGTTTTCTGATTTTGTAATATTTTGTATAATTTTCACCGATATCGTGAAAAGTTGAACAAAGAAGACACAAATAACACATTGAACATTTATCCCTGATATATTTCATCGCATCTTATCAGGATTTTTTTTTTGTTTTTTTTTTGCATATCCTGTGTACAGGACATTGCAGTCAACAACAACATTTTTCAGCTGCTGTTGATGTCTTGGCAAGATTTACGTTCAGTACTTTGCCATTGATTTCTGAATGACCGGCTCACATATCTTTACATAAGAAACCAACGCGATGCGATCTGCTGCCAAATCTCATGCAGATGTTTTATTTCTGGGTATACAGGATTACGAACAGTGTCCTTAACCCATTCGCCAGGGAGACCGGCATCTTATCAAGTGCAAACTACAAAATTAAATGGAAAAGGAAGTGAATAGATTAATCCTTTTTGTTTGGCACTGAATCTGTTAACTTGCCCATTAATTTGTTGAATTTTTTTTAGTTCCATACCAATTAAAGTTTGGTGTTGATTCAATTTAGCGAGTGTATCTTTTGTTTAACCCACTGTAGAGAGGACCAAAACCCTTCACTTGTGGTTAAACATTATAAGTACTTCATTCCTCAGACCTCAACTTTTGCACCCACAACAAGCCATGCAAAAATGGTGCTTTGTGCAAAAATACTGGACCAGGTGGCTACAACTGCACTTGTGTTGGAAGCTACACTGGTGTCAACTGTGAGATAGAGGTGGACGATTGTCAGAATATGCCTTGTCTGAACAACGGAAACTGCAAGGTAGAGTTGTTTGTGGTGCTTTGTGGATATGGCCTGTGATTTACAATTACAGGCATCTAAGTTTGATTTTGTTTGAGTTCAAGGTTCGCCCAGTGTCTTAAGTTAGTTGTGGGTCCCTTACAGGACGCCACAATCAACCCCATCATTTATTGGCTGCTTGTGATTTTCTCCGCAATTTTACATTCAGTAGTTTGCCATTGCTTTCTGAATGGCCAATGTTTATATCATTTCAAATATCAATGCAACGCGATCAGCTCCCAAATCGCCTGAATCTAATTTCAAACCCTGTATGTCAGGAATGTAATGTGAAACTGGACTCACTACCCCCAAGCCACAGATGGCCACTGTCTAGTTTATATAATAATTCATTTAATGTAACCAACTGTGAGATTAGGCCTTGCAATATAAGCAGTAAAGACAGCCTTTATCGTTGTCTTTGTTGCTTAAATAAGACTAGCAATGAATAAAATAAAATAATGGCAGGAGTGAGCTAACAGAGGTAATGGAGGAGCGAGTGACAAAAGGCAACGTGTCGCGTACATTGTCATTGTGTCAGAAAGTATGAACACGCATGCAACATACAACCTTTTTAGAAGGGTTTTAAAGGTGAGAAGATCAACTTCATTACTCTGGATTTGATCCCATATGGATCCCCTTCCACAGGACAGCTGGCCTAATGCATCCCACAAAGCACAAGCTCCATAGCTCCAGCAACGACCCCCAGGGGTCTCTGAGAAAATTACACTCATGGACCACATAATGGAGTCAGGAATTAAACCACAACCTTCAAAGCGCGAGACAGGCAGCTTTATCACTTCACCATGGAGACGGCCAATATTACAAACCTGTCTCCGGCTGTAGTCATTCATGGAGTTTGATAGACAAGCAGTACATTCCCGACACTTCAGGCAACAGTGGCAGCAAAAGTAACATGTATTGTTACTACTTTAAAGATTGCAGACTGTTTTTTTTTTTTTTTTCAAAATAAGTATTAATGTACTGTGTTAGAATTTGTCTGTTAAATCCATAATCAATAATGTCTAGGTTCATTCAGTTCAGTTCAGCCAAGAATCAACATCACAGCAATCAGGACATTCCCATACATCCTCCATTCTCATCTGGCTGGCTGTTGACAGCAAAGAGTCCCAGTACTAATAGTACCATTTGCAGTCTGATTATGTATCCGCCTGATTATGTATCCGTCTGGCATTTCCTCAGAATACTGAACGTCGGTTGGATCCTCTAGTCATTCCCTGCCAAGCCATTCTTTCTTGGCCGGGACGATTTATCTGTTTTCCCCCCACACCACACACAGATACCAAAGGGCCCTGACCACATCTGCCTTATTATGCTCCAATACTTCATCAAGCGCAGCACATCCAGCCAATCTTTCCTCCTGCTCATTTCAAACCACACCAGCATGTCTTGGGAAAAGATCCAACAGATGCTCTCTATCTTTGATATTTTAATTGAAGCATGCTGCTCAAGGCAATAAATTGATGGTTGATATTCAATATAATTTTCTCTAAGTAAGACATAATTTAAATTGATGCCTTCTTCAGTGTACGGGTAACTGAGTAATAATACTCGTTTATTTCTTTCTGCAGGATATCGGGAATGGCTACCAGTGCCAGTGTCCAAAAGGCTACTATGGCCGGCAGTGTGAGAAGGAAGCCAACTCCTGCAAAGCCAACCCGTGCATGTACGGGAGCACGTGTGTGGAGAATGAGGACTTGTACTACTGCATATGCCAACCAGGATATACCGGCTTCAACTGTGACATGGCCATTAATGAGTGCCAATCTGCCCCCTGTCTCAATGGTGAGTACACATTTTCATTCAATATCTTCTGTCTTACATTTTCTGCAGTGGTTCTAAAATCTACTTTATCATCATTATTTATGCACTTGTGTTGCAGTAGTAGTAGCACAGCTTTCTAGCATATAGATTGCGGGCAACCCCTACATTCCTTGTCATTTTCTTTCTTTCTTTCTGCCTTCCTGCTCGCCCCGCCCGCCCGCTTGCCTGCCTGCCGGCAGAAAGGAAGACAGAAAGAAAGGAATTAAGTACGGCCTGTCTTCTTCTTCTTCTTCTCCTTCTTCTTCTTCTTCTTCTTCTTCTTCTTCTTCTTCTTCTTCGTTTATCCGGAGTTTTTTTTTTTGTTTTTTTGTTGGATGTGATTGCATTGTGCCTGTTTACAGCAGAGCTGCGTTCTTACGACCTTAGGCCGACACATCCGACTTCTGCGGGCATTTGTTGACCTTCTAGGTGTCTCCCTTTCTGTATGTCTATCTGTCTGTCTTCCTTTCTGTATGTCTATCTGCCTTCCTTCCTTCCTTCCTTCCTTCATTCCTTCCTTCCTTCCTTCCTTCCTTCCTTCCTTCCTTCCTTCCTTCCTTCCTTCCTTCCTTCCTTCAACTCTAGAGTTAGTAACAAATAAGACCTTCAGTTCTTTGACAAATGGCAACATCACTTTACATGCTGTATTAATTTGCTGCCCAAAATATTTATATGCAAATATATGCTGAAAATATTGCTGTAACTTCTACATTAGTGATTGAATGAAACAGTCTTTGTTAGAAATTGAAAAGATGGATGGTCATAGTTTTCAAAAGTATGTTATTTTGCTTGATATTTTTGTTGTCACAAATTCTTCTTGTTTGTGGACCCAGCCAATCATTCTGTAAAGCTTGTTTGTTTGTTTCTGTTTTCTTTAGGTGGTAGTTGTATAGACCAGGTCAATGGTTACCGTTGTGTGTGTCCAGTTGGCTACACTGGTGCCCAGTGCCAGACAAATGACGACGACTGTCACCATAGGCCTTGCCTCAACAATGGAAATTGCATCGATTTGGTCAACAATTTCCGCTGCCAGTGTGTGCCAGGGTTCGTGGGAACATTATGTCAGGATAATGTCAATGACTGTGAGATGCGGCCGTGCGCAAATGGTGGCCATTGTACAGACCTGGTTAATGACTACAAGTGCGACTGTGCTCCTGGGTTTGAGGGCAAAGACTGCAGCATTCAGATTAACGAATGCAAGAGTAACCCTTGCCTTCACGGAGGAATATGTAAAGACCTATTTGCTGATTACTCATGCTCTTGCCCTGAGGGATTCTGGGGCAAAAACTGCCATCTTTCTGAAGATGATACTATGTCTGTGATTAATAATGATGCCGGCGGTCACTTAAATACCACAGAACAACCCCTTCAAAGAACTAGCCCAGCTAATGGCGATAGTGCCGGCCAGATTGCGTCAGATAAAGAAGATGATGAGGGTGACACTGGTCTAACCACCAGGGAGTTTCTGCTAATCCTTTTCCTTGGAGGTGTTACTCCATTCATTGCAATTATCATCGTTGTAATCGTCATGTTATGTCGTAAAAGATCGTCCCTTCTGCAACGTGATACGCAGCAGAACCTGGAGAACTTGGCTCGGGAGAAAGAACAGTGCTACATCAATAACATCAACAACATCAACAACAGATCAGGAGAAATCTTCACCACTCTCCCTTCTTCTGCCTCCAACTCCTCCAGCATCAAAATCAGCAATGAAGAACAGCAAGATATCAATAAGCTGAAAGCTAAACATCTAATGCTGGACTGTGACAGCATCGTCTGTTCAGAAGGTGGAGGAGGAGGAGGCAGTGATAGTTCAGTATTAAAGATGCCAACATCTGTTAGTAAGCAGTTTCTTCACAATCTGGTGGCACAAACTCACAATGAGTTGCCATCTACATCTGCAGTTTCACCCACTTCTACTGTTTCTGGGACCTTCTCCAGCAGGGCCAGTCTAGGCAGTGAGTGTGACTTTGACTATGAGAAGCCGTTTAGAATGTTAGATGTGGATTCATTACAGGCAGAGGCCCGGAGGCCGCTCAGGTAAATATGTTTGATATATTAGTATGTGCTAAACTTACCAGTGTTGTGTGTAAAGACATCGAACTGTGTTGTTGTTACTATTGTTTGGTAAGTGTCTAATATCTGTCTTAAGATTTGTATATATGCTAAATTCATAATAGAGAGACAGTGCTCATCACTACATTATATAAGAAAGAAGCATGACGCCAGACAAGAGTACTATGTTGGGAGAAAATGACGAATAGTCAATCAGCACATGGAATCAGCCACTACACACTGAGGAAGATACTAAGGAGGGGATCTGCACACTTTTATATTGAATGGTTCGATGTGCAGTGATCTGATGATAACTTACTATATTACATTCGAGTATTTTTGGAGCTATGTCTTTCCATATGTTCGTGCTGCATATCTATTTCTTGTGTTATATATATCTCATTCGGTATGTATTTTTCTCAGTGACAGTATGTGTTTGTCGTTGTCTTTTTAATCTATCCATTTTTTGTCCATATGCCTTGCTTTCTATTTGTTTCTGATTACTCGTACATATCTATTTTTCCGTCTGTCATTCTCTGCATCAAACTGTAAATCTCTTTTGTCCTGCCTGTTGCTGTTTCTTCTTCTCTCTCTCTCTCTCTCTCTCTCTCTCTCTCTCTCTCTCTCTCTCTCTCTCTCTCTCTCTCTCTCTCTCTCTCTCTCTCTCTCTCTTCTCCCTCTGCTCTCCCTCCCTCCCTTCCCATATAGATATAAAGTGTTAATATATACTAGATTAGAAGTTTAGGTATATAGTTTACTTAGTATATAGCGACTGGGGAACACATTGAATAGGGATAAAATAATTTAACCTTTTAAGTTTAAACTCAGATGAATTTAGCCTATTCAATTTGGAAGGTTTGTGTTTGGGGCTGATATATCCACACGGCTTTGTTGGAATAACTTACTGAAACCTGTTGTTTCACTTTGTCCGTTTATATAGTTTCGGCAACCATGCTCACGTGACCGACGGCTGCTTGCTGGAGAGAATAATAGAGGATTAGCGTACCAGAGGAAAGGAACGTTATAAATGTGGGAATTATCGTTAGAGATGCACTGGAAGAAGTCAACACGAGTGTCCTGTGAAGGCGCGGGACATGTGGCAGATTGTCTTAGTCAGTTGTTACCAGACTGCTTTATATTTGGGTGGACACCACCTCATTTGTAAAAGTGGCACCACGTTTACTTGTAAATATCTGGATGGCTTGGCCACATGGCATGGTCGAGACAAGAACACGGAGCTGATTCTCGACTCTGGCATCTCTGTGAGATGGCGAAACATGACCGCCAATGCTTATCGGCGCGGCACAAGATGATGATGAGTTCACTTGTGCGATAAGTCACCCTAGGTGACGTTTTATATGCTCACCCACCCCATTGTTAAAACCTGTCTACGCCACTGATTGTATGTTCTGAATAGCAATTTAACAGTCTTGTTCTCACAGTTGTGCATGCAAATGTCTAAAGTGTCTATTTGATTCACGTGCAATTATTGTGAAGTCGATAATGAACTGGCTTAAAGCTTAGCCTTCCGGGTTTTAAATGCTACGTTGAAATTGAATATTGCTGTGGCGTCACCATATTTCTGTGGCGTCACCATATTTCTGTGGCGTCACCATATTTCTGTGGCGTCACCATATTTCTGTGGCGTCACCATATTTCTGTGGCGTCACCATATTTCTGTGGCGTCACCGCGCCAATTTCACTATCATGTGGCATGCAGAGCTGGGCAGGCGATCACGCTCCTTCACATTCATCTACCCTCTATATTATAGATATGGTATTTCACTATCATGTGGCATGCAGAGCTGGGCAGGCGATCACGCTCCTTCACATTCATCTACCCTCTATATTATAGATATGGTATTTCACTATCATGTGGCATGCAGAGCTGGGCAGGCGATCACGCTCCTTCACATTCATCTACCCTCTATATTATAGATATGGTATTGACAGCTGAATAACGTCCATGCCACTTCGCTAACCTACCCAGTCCTGCTGTGCATGTGTCACCTTTGTCCAACACCCGGAGTCTTCTGGGTTTTCCGAGCGTTCCACAGGCATTCTCATCTCATAGCATGACCAAGATTGTCTTGTCCTTAAGCTCGTCATTACTTTTGGCCTCTTGCAGTACATGGAAACCGCCAACCAGGTCTCATACGTTGGTTGTTAATGATTTATCAGGGTTGGCGGGTAAAGGAGCTGGTCACCGCATATTATTACAATGTAGCCTAGTAGTTGTTAAATTATAGCACAACGCTCTTTAAAACTGGCATCCAGTAAACCGTCTCCACTGGTCTCATCACGTCGTTATGATTCACAAAAATGGGAAAGGGGGGGGGGGGGGGGGGGTTTCAGACACAGATAGAGAGAGAGAGGCTTAACGAACCATCACGTGTTGTCCGTGGGAACTCATTACGGAGATGGTCACCGCATATTATTACAATGTAGCCTAGTAGTTGTTAAATTATAGCACAACGATCTTTAAAACTGGCATCCAGTAAACCATCTCCACTGTCATCACGTCGTTATGATTCACAAAAATCGGAAAGGGGGGGGGGGGGAGTGTGTCAGAGAGAGAGAGAGGGGGGGGGGGAGGGCTTAACGAACTATCACGTGTTGTCCGTGGGAACTCGTTACGGAAATGGTCAGTGTTGTTAGTACAGATATTGTTTGTATGGCGGCATCCGTTTTGCTTGCCCAGTCAGTCGCCACATAGTGTACAACTAGGTTTTTTTTTTTTTTTAGAAACCCAAACCTTATTAAGGTAGGTTTACAAAGGTAGATAAGAATACACGTCCCCCGAAGTATCAGTGAAACCTTTCGGTCACCCGTCCATCTGTTGTTTGTGTTAAGGTGTAATATGTATAAAGACAATAACCCACGAAGTGGTGATAGTCTTATTAAGCAACATCAGCTGCATAAAAATATGTTGATACGGAGAATTCGCTGGTCATGCTAGCCATTGCCAGCACCAGACCAAGCGCCTGGAAAAGGAATGTCATATAATATGAATATATCATTTATAATCTAATTTGTCCTGAAGCAGTTTCCTGCTAGGGTCTATGATGTGATAGGACCATCACATTTTGAATGCCCGAAAGATAGGAGGAATAGGTGGTCAGAAATTCCTTCACTTTGACAAGTATATTCATTTTTCAAAACCCTATTTTCACTCAAATATATTTTGTCTTCGATGCGCACTCAGTGCGCAGTCCCTCCCCTGGATCGGTCAAACTGGACTCTCCAACTTGACGATGCGCACTCAGTGCGCAGTCCCTCCCCTGGATCGGTCAAACTGGACTCTCCAACTTGACCATGCGCAGCTGCTCGATTCTCCATTCTTACGAGACAGCCAGCTCGATCAGGGTGAACTGACGAGCCCACGAGGAGTGCAACACAATGGCTGGTGCCTTCAGAGACTTCCAGTCTCTGCCCGCTATCTTTTATGGTTCCTCAGGTCTACCCAGTCTTTCACGATCTATTCCAGAATATATTTTGTGGCCCTTCAAGTCGTCTTCGCGCTGTCGAGGACGGACAGTAAATTTATAATGTACTTTTACTTTCTGTTCTTTGGCTAGCTTTGAGAAATTACCTCGCATTGGTGCTAGATTTGGATTTCATGTTCACCTGTAGTCTGGCTACATTCACTATGGCTGCCAGCTCAGTGAGCCCTTTGTTGTGGCACCGCGTGAATCGGCCTTGCCCAACGGCTACCTTGCTGACCCTGCACGTCTGAGAGTCATTGAGAGGCTTCTCTCGACAGAGTGATTGTGTTGCATCATCGGACTTTACCCAATTTGCCACTATTATATGTCTTTTCAGGTCGGAGACTTTGCAAGTCCCCTTCTTATGACAACCACAGGTCTAGTTAGAACAGTTGCACGATATTTTGTATTCTCCAGGTGTCTTCCGCTTAACGGATTTCCTGGATCACGGTGTCTCTGCCTTCCCTGGCTGACGCCTCCTACCACTACTGGACATTGCCGTGTCTGAAACCTTGTTTATTGGACTGACTAAATCTCATCACTTCCTAAAATGTCAGTGATTGCCGGACAGGGTCGATAGCGCTGCTAACGTACCACTTCCTTCCTATTCGGGACTGGAAATCGCGAACTGTTTGGTCCGGAAATTCGTGAAGCATCATCGCAAGCCTGGCTTATCCGACATTACATTCATCGGTGTGGGAGTTGAAGGGTAGAACAGGCTTGGCCTTCCTGCAGTACAGCAGACAGACCTGGACCATCCCCCAGTCACTTCCTTTTGACTTTGCTGATCTTCCTCTCTCCATCTTCGCCTCTGCTGTCTCATAACATGGTCATATTTATGCATTGCCTAGTAATTGGAAGGGATGAATGTAAGACGGGCCTGCGTGCCCAATTTGTGACCCTTTGAAAATAAAGTTCGTTTGTTCGTTCGTACTGCATTCCTGCTTATTTCGTTAATAATAACGGCATGTAAAGAAAGCGTAACCGAACTTACCCGAGAAGTTGGTTTTAAAAGGGTTAAGAACTGGACACGCATGGTCATCTTACATTCTGCCCGGTTTCAGCAATCGTAAGCGAGGCAACGTTCCTGTATTTTACATAAGGCAATCTCTCATAGCAGCCCTCCCTGGCCTAGGTGTTTAACGTCTTTCTCCGTAATCCCGTATACTCGTGAGTAACGTTATGTGCGCGAGAATTGGTAGCTGTTCTCTCCACGTCGGTAATTTACGGGGTATTTGAGCCGGTCGCTCAGGAAGCAGTGGCAAACAACTGAGCGTAATCTTGCCAAGAAATCAACAATCAGCTGAAAGATGCTGATGTTGACAGCGATGTCCTGTAAAGGATATGTGGAAAAAAAAAAATATATATATATATATATATGTATGTATGTATCTCGTACCAATGTCATGTGACGTAATAGACGCCATTCTCGATCAAATTCGCTGATATCCCCCATACCACCATTTCAGTCCATCCCGACATCGTTTCTCTTAGTCTGTCTCAGCCTCTTTTCCCACTGATCTTTCCAGTTATCATGATGTACTCCAATGCCTCTCATCTCATTACATGACCAAACAGCATTCTTTAACAGCTGGAAGCGAGGGTTGAACCCGCTACCCTGCCGTTACCGCACCGGAAGCGTGTGTATATATATATATATAAAATCCTTTTTACACACACTAAGGCATTTTGGGCATATGGTGCTAAAATAATATTTTGGCGATATACTATCCTTCGGCATTGAATCAGTTTGTGGAGACAGAGAGATAGGGAGACAGAGAGAGGGGGGGGGGGAATGCAGAGAGACAGACAGGCAGAGAGAGGGAAACAGAGGGAGAGAGAGTCAGAGAGAGAGAGAGATGGACAAACACACTGCACTTGGAGACCAGCGCAAGAGAATAATTAGCATCAGCAGGTGGTGGTGATAATTAAAAGCTCCTCCGGTGCTTGAACGATTTATTGATTGATTGGCCGAGAGACCCTCCGTGTTTGTCTCTTGCTATTATTTCTGTTTCTGTGAACCTGGTCATTGATTATCGGTTGTCCCATTGTTATTGCCTGCCCAACGCTCTCTGCCACTGTAGAGCCGGCTGCCTTGTTTTGACGCCGTGTCTGGACGTCCACCGTTCTGTTGCCTTGTTTCACGCAGCCTGTCATATTTGTCTCTTTCAGTTGAAACAGGCAAATTAAAGCATTTATCGGTAGTTTTTCAACTTTCTCTTCATGATTGGTACAATTAATTTTATTAAATTTTTTTTTTTGGGGGGGGGGGGGGGGGGGGGAGGAGAGAAAAGAAGAGAATGCAAGGTATAATAGGCTAAAATAAGGCATATTTTACACAACCAAGTACACAATTGCATGCATTTTTGTCAAAAGCTTACCTAGAACGTTTCACACACTCACACACCACCCACACACACCTACACACACCACCCACCTATCCACACCACACACACTTTTCTGTGTTTATTGTATTTTAATGATTATACATTAGTTACAGGTCACCATGACCGCACAGTTAAGAACGCTCTTAAACTTCCCGTGCGCTGGTGTCGGCATAGTGGGTACATTCCCTACACCGGTGATTGGGAGTTTAATATTGACTTCTCGTTCAGAAAACAATGGCAAAATACTGAACGTAAAATTGCCCAGAATTTTAACCTGGGGTTGATTGCAAACAGCTCAACAGCTATAATATCATCATCAGCATCATTATCATCATCAACAACGACCTCAATTAATGCCACTTTATTTCATAACGATATAAATTCAGTATGTTATCATCTGTTACATTCCTCTCATGTTTTGTTTATTTCAGTGAATATCACACTTATCATTCCCGTGACTTTCAAGCCACAAGCAAATCAAAAGTGCATGAGAAAAGCGGCACGGGGCACGGCAAAGAGCGCTACTTCAAAGGCAGCAGCGCTAACAGTCCAATATACATCTCTTCACTTTACAGGGCGCCATCACCGCCCCATGTTGCCCGCTCAGTAACGCCCCAGCAGCAGCAGCAGTCACTTCTGCCGCAGCACTACCACCATCACCCCCAGCAGAGCCACAGGCACTCGCTGTACGAAGAGGAGTATTTTGCCACAGAGGTGTGACATCAGGAACACCCCCACGTCAGTCTTATTGTAAATGCTGTTGACATTCTTTTACTGTTATCACGCGCGTCACCAATGGTTACCACATTGTCACTTCCGCCATTACTACAGCCGTCTAGTTTCTGTTGCATCACAGAGGTTTCCACCAGTTTTCAAAGGGTACCAGTCTGCTTACTCACTTCCATTGCAACACGGTCTTGTAATGGCAAGTCTGTAATACTGGTTTTGCGTGTTTGTGCTTCAGTGGTTGTGTATCCCAAATATTGATTCGGCGTCAGCGTATCTCACAATATTCAGCCACCACAAGACCGGGTCTTGAAGGCCCTGCCTTGCAACACATGCAGGATAATAGATTGAGAATACCACCATGGACAAGAATTGCACTACCCAACGTCATTAAGTGCCTTGAGAAAACTGGCCCAGTCATTGAAGACCTTTGGTTGTGTGCATCACTTGTTGTTTTCTACCAAACATCACAGCATGGCTACTGGACAGACATTTAAACTGTGGAGTTTATTGCATTAATGCCAGACACCTGGAGCATAATCATAATGTCCTTGAACTAGTTGTTGTTAAGCGGGACCTGGGATACAAACATTTCCAGAAAATATCCCACTCTTGCTTGCTTGTTTTTGTTGTTGTTGACGAGTGTGTGTTTGTGTTGAACAAAATATTGATACTATAGGGCAGTGTGTACATGCAGATCTATCTCTATTCAGGTATAGTATCTTTAGCTTGTTCTATATGTAATTATAATATATAAATAACACATCCACCTTGACAGGTACGTTAGTGTAGTTGATATGGGGCTATGCTGATAATGACATGAGTGTGGCTGGGCAAGGCTTCGACACCTGTGTTCGTCATCCTCCCAACAGAGAAGAAGACTGGTCACCTATTCTTCCATGCATGCAGGCCTACAACATGTAGCGGCCCTATCATATCACAGAGGCATGGCTGGTTCCTACTTCAGGACATGTTTTGTCAGCACATTCACCTGACACTCCAAAGATGTGATTCACCTGACACCCCAAAGATGTGAGATCAATGGCTCCCAAATACATATTTGACACATTTCCCCAGGCTTAATGGACCACACCCCAACAGGCCACACTGTAATTACCGCGTGCATACCCGTCTTTGGTATTAAATCTACTGAATATTCAAAACCTTAGTGTCCCCCTTAGATTTATCCTCACCTCAGAGAAGGTGGTGCCAACCACTCTGAAAACCTCTGGTAGTGTAAGAGAAAGAAGGGTGTATGGAGGACTATTACATCACACCTAGTGTCATATATATGTAAAGGACTATCAAATCACACCTAGTGTCATATATGTGAAGGACCATCAAATCACACCTAGTGTCATATATGTGAAGGACCATCACATCACACCTAGTGTCATATATATGTGAAAGACCATCATGTCATACCTAGTGCCATTCTCCTGCCTAGAATTATCATTCACTTGTAATGCCACAATTGGATCACCATAAGTCACAGGGCGTTGTGTTTGTTTAGAAGGCAATTGGGTCATTGGCATCTGTATAATGTGTTTCCCGTCACCAAACTCAGGGAGTTGTGTTGATTCCGAGCAACGGTTTGTTTATTTCCAGGTAAATGTCCTCTGTCCTGTTTCCATTTAAAATATGACTCTTACAGTTACCACCTATGCACACACATACACATGTGATCTGCGATGTACCTGCAAGATCAGTGTACAATAATTAAACCTCTTTATTGGTTAAATACGTTAAATATGTTTCTGCCATTCACAGAGCAGGCTATGAATGTAAAGTAAAAGTACGTTGCTGGCATTCACTGAGCACATTATGAATGTAAAGTACGAGATTATATTTGCTTATTCTTATTGCTTCTATTTGAAGGAGTCTTCACCTTGTTCAGTGATGAACATCCAATAATTGGTTATATTAGTGTTCACAGTCTACTTTGTCCTTTATAGTTGAATTTATTAGTCTTGCTGTCTGCATCTTCTGGCTTCTGTGTTGGGGCAAGTCACGTAGTGTGTCAATCGTGTGATGTTCATGTTGACCATTATGACATATATTCATGTTTGGTCAGTATAACAACTCATGTAGTTTGTCATCCACCAATAGTATTCATAGATACAGGCACTGCTGTAAGATTGTGGCATTCTGTGAACTTCCCATATTCTGGGACAGTGGTTCTCAACCAGTGCAGAATCTTCTTTCCCCCCCGGGGAATTTTAGGGGTTTTTATTGGGGGGGGGGGGGAATTAAGATTATTTAAAGATCCTGTTAATACAAGAACTGATTACTTGATATTGTTTTTTCCTCCATATTTTATGGTTCTGTACTTCTCGCCTTTCTGAAATTAGTTTTATAGCTTAAGTACATGCCTAGGACATGCCTTTTCTTGGTGACCAGCTCCCTTTTTCACCAAGTTTGCCTTCTGCAGCTTCAGGGCAAATGGGGGTACCAATTTACCGTAAATATTCCATTGTGGTAAGGTTTGAGGGCAAACGAGCAAGAGGTAGACAACAATACAAGTGGGAAGATAACATCAAGAGATGAACGAACATCAATCTGACAGAATGTACAGTCAAGGCAAGAGACAGACAGTGTTGGAGATCCATTGCAGCCAACCTTCATTGTGGAGACAGCACCTGATTGATTGATGCAAAGGTTTTTTTCACCAGGAAAGTTTGCCTGCACAGTAGCTAGTAAAGCCTACTAATTACTATATCTAATTTGGGGAGTTGGGGGTCACAGGCAAAAGGTGTGTGTCTCTTTGATTTGACTACCTTAGAGAGTGTTCAGTAGTATGATGGTGTGACATCCCTCTGTATCCTTACATTGTTTTGTACGATTTATCACCGTACAATCCTCCACATTCATAAAGCATTTTGCTTTACACATTTTCATTGTCATAAAGCATGGAACATTTCATTATTAGAAAGTTTACTTTCTTAAACTGTGGCGAAGTGGTTATGGGTGCAGTTCGTAATCCCGCAAACAGCATTCGAAACACAGCTGTGGGTGATTTGGCAGCAGACTGCTTTGCGTTGGTTTTTATAAAATGGTATGGGTGCCGATCGTTCAGAAAGCAATGCAAACTGCTGAACGTAAACTTGCCAAGAGATCATAAACAGCACAAAAAATGCTGGGGTTGACTGCGACATCCTGTAAAAGGATATGCAACTAAACTTTAAAACTGTCTTAGAGCATAGAACATTTCATTACAAAAATGTTAACATTCATAAAGCATAGAACAGTTCATTACAAAATGTTAACATTCATAGAAGTTATTCTAAAATGTAAATAAAAAAATTCTTTTTTTTTAAATTTGCATAGTACTTTAGAATAATATGCCTTTCTAGAACATTCCATGTGTGAATTTTGTATTCTACAGAGAATGATCCAATGTTTATTGGACATGCACTGATAACTTTATCTGTGTATGTGCTAATGTTGAACTTGAACAGTTTAATTTTCTTATAGATCATGATATTGTTAACACACTGGTGAACTAGTGCTAATTTATACAATTTTGTTATGCAAATGGGGATAAAATGTGACGTGCTAACAGCTTATAGCTTTGCTTCTTCAATAGCTACAAATGGGAAGAATGAACTGCTTGTTGCGTCTTTGTATTTATTTATTTCATTTCTTTCTGAATAATAAATGGCAGCTGTGTAATATTTTTATTTATTTACTTGCATAAAGATTTTTGATACAGAGAAACATTGTTGTATATTATGTTAATTTATGAATAATGAATTATTTTTGTTTAATCGTAATTCAATGTGTAATTTATGTTTTTGTTACATCTCTTATTTGCTGATGCTTGGTGGTACGCTGTTTTCATTAGGTTGAGTAACTTATGCAGGGTAAAATAATATTGTCAGAATGCAAAATTGGATGTAAAGGTAACTGAAAACCTTATGGTGCATGCATTTCTACATTGATCCTGCATTCTAGAGCTTCATTTATTTTCTGTGCTTTGTTTCATAAATTAATCGTTTCAGTTCATAAAATAACCAGGGCCAATATTGTGAAAACTAGTCATAGTGGTGTATGTGGTCTGCCGTACAATTTTTGTTATTCACCTATTGGTTTGTTGAAACATGTGATATTGGTTTCTTTATGGCACCCTGTTTGTGTCAGAACTCAGTGTCTGTCACACAGGGTTATGGTTAAGGAATAAGCAGATATAAAGATAAGGAAACAAAAATGTCTATTTATAAATTCCAGTGCTTAGAAAATAATTGTAGTTTTCATTGTGAAAATGCATGGTGTACCAGTATTTCATTTTGTATGCAATATTAAAAATGTAGTTTAAGTGGTAAAAGTATACCAGTTGTGCAGAGAGATGCCTGTGTTCAGAATGTTGAAGCACAAATTCCAAGAATGACAAACCTGTGGTAAACTGTTACTTTGGATTGCTGATCTGAGAAAGAGGTTAAGGGCTGCCACATTTCCTTGCGTTCGATTGGCATCAGGGAGGACTTGGAATTGTAAAGTTGACCTGGAACTCCAAGGTCAACCCAGTCTAAAAATAGGTACCAGGAAATGACATGGGAAGTAAATGCGGACAGCGTGATACTGATCACATGACCCACTGAGTGCTGATTAGTTTATCAAAATATGGGTCTAGCACCACACGCCAAATGCACCTTATGGCGTGTAAACGGGCCCATGACTTTACTCACTGCTCTCTGGAGAAGATGATGAGCTGCATCTTTGTAACGCCTGTTTTTATACATGTTGTATGACCAGTAAATCCGTATTCCAATTGATTATTGACAAGGTATGTTACACGTGAGTCAAATTCAAGTTTGTGTTTCCATCTTAACGTGGTGGAGGTAATACCTGTCTACAGATGTGAGGTTCCAGTACTGGTTTAGCACACACCTCAAGATTCTGAGCTTGGAATCAGAGCTCTGCAACAGTCCCATGGAGATGGTACCAGGTCAGGAGGAAGGTCTGTACAGCAGTCTTACTCTGATAGGGGGGCTAAGTTGTCTGGAGGTATGGTGTCCACCCTCGAGTGCTGGAGGTCCCGGGTTCAAGCCCCGGTGAGGACCGTTTTTTTTTTTCCACTTGGGTTTCTAGTAACAAACTTTCCCCTGGTCTCTGGATAGTGAGATCGGATGCCTGTGTGTATTGTTGCATACGTGAAAGATCTCTTGGCAGTTAGAAACTGAAAAAGTGTAGCCTAACGGCGCTGCCCGGGCAAAATTTTGAGTTAAAAATCTACCCAGAGTATTTCAACATTCTTTCCGGTGCTACGGAGTTCATGCACTGAGCTGAGATTCTCCAATCTCAGGCTTGAGTTAGAAGTAGAATGGAGCACTTATGGGTTACACTCGTGTACCGTGATGTTGATCCATCGACTAAACTCAACTCTGATATCACTTGCTTTGGGCTCATGCGTAGTCCATACAAGTACAACTTCTAGTGAACTGGAGTGATTTATGTGAATGGATTAGCTTTCCCTATTACCAGTGTCCCTTGCCATCAGACGAACCTAATCAGACTTCAGAGGTACTTGTAATTTACATCCCCAAGTCAAAGACGAGAAGTCAACATTTTAGTTCAGCTGTACCGGTGATATGGTTGAACCCGCTACCTCAACATCAACACACCAGGAGATTAAGAGTGAATGCTCTTATCCTTTCATCCATGCTGACCTCCAGTTAAAAGTGATGTTTCCCAGAGGAGTCACAACCACCCACCCAACCTGGCCATGTTGGTTCTGTGTGACTGAAGGTTTTCACCATCTACAATTGATAACTTTCATGACATGTAGAAGGGTAGGCTACTGCCACAAATGTATCAATCCCCAGTTTCAGGTCCGCATGGCCGAATGGGTAAGAACGCATGTTCTTAAACATCTGTTGTGCTGATGCCGAGGTTAGCGGTTCAACCACTACACCGGACAGCTGGACTAAAATGTTGGCCTGTCGTCCTTGACTTGGGGTTGTAAATTACAAGTACCTCTGAAGTCGGAGTGGGTTCGCCTGATGGCGAGGGACACTTAATAGGGAAAGCTAATCCCCACACAAAATTCAGTCCATCGCTGCTATAAATAGTGTGTATGGACCACGCCTGAGTTCAACATGAGTGAGCGCACACAAACAAACAACCCCCAGTTGAGGAACTTGTTTCAACATGACTGTGGCTAAGTTGGCTACTCTTGAGTAGCCGAAGAATTTTATTTGACCACATGTGTCCAATCGTGTGGGTGGCTGTAACGGTTTGTATAGTGCTGACGATGACATAAGTATGGTTGAACAAGGGTTCATACTTGTTATCCTGTTGGTTTCCTACACATGCCATTGTCTGCCGGCCTCCCACACTTGTCACTATCTGCTGGTCTTCCTCTGTTATGCAGAGACCTGGCCAGAGATGTTCAGCTGGGACTGTTCCACTTGAGAGTGCTGGAGTTCTACTTGTTGCAGTAGAGGACCACATGAGGTCAAAGTCTGATATCTGTGGACATGTTTGACAGTTCAGACACTTGTATATGCAATAGTATTATGGAATATTGAACTTCCATTCACAGCATTAGCAAAGAGTATGATGCTAGACATTGAAATAATTTATCTTGTATGATATAGACTGTTTTAACTAAATCATGAAGTGTGATTATTTATACTTATGTGTACGTGCTTTGATGATGGGAATGTTATATGTGCTATGTTTTGGCTGATGAATATTTAGGTAACTGGGACAAGAATGACATCAAGCAGAGATAGTTGATGTTAGTGCAAAACATTGACTCGATTATTTGTACATCTGAGTACATAGTTCCAGTTCATAGAAAAGCAAACATATCTTTAGAATGAGCTGCGAAGGAAACTGTGAGCTTTAGCTTGGCTGTTTCATGTGAATCTGTATGTTTAATCTGGGTATTTCATGTGAATCTGTATGTTCAACCTGGATATTTTGTTTGAATCTGTACGTTTAGCTTGGGCATTTCATGTAAATCTGTTTTTGTAAATATGTTGCATGCAATGTCAGATTTGTTACTGTTGTTCTAATGTTCTTGCATTCAAATTACAGTGATTAATTACTCTCAGTACCAATTCATCTGTGTACAATGATCGATTTTGGTTCCTTCTGAATAATTTACATGGAATTCTGACCAGGGATCAGATATTTCATTTTGTTAACATTTTAATTTTTCTTTTATCTCTCTACATTTGGTGTTTTGTCTCTGCCCTTATGAATTTGTGCTTGATAGCGAATTGTGTTCTTTTAATTGTTGGAGTAAGAATAGTGGAGGAAATAATAATCCAAAATTTATATTTGTCGATGTAATCGGAAGAAAAACACGAAAGGATATTTTTCGGTTAAGCAGGCAAAGAAAACAAATAACCAAAAGTGTATATTTTTCGGTGTAAGCCTATATGGCTGTGTTTATCTGAAATAAAAGTAACTGTAAGAGGTGTGACATGAAATGACTGCATAGGTGTAATATTCATAACACTGAACCATGACTGCAACAGGTGTGGTGCATGTGTTTGATGTACAAGCCAACCCATTAGAAGTATGCCTTGTGTTCATGTGTCATGTTAAAAAGATCTAGTTATTGTTTTTACAAAGGATCATTTTAACAGTTGTTTCCTGCTTGCAGGATGGCAGTGGGTAAACTGCTACATATTCTTTTCTTCTTCTCCCACAGCTGTTTGCTATGGTTTGCTTGAGGTCTTCATTGGCCCTCCAGAGATTTATTTTTGAAGGGCCACTCCATTCGGCCAGATTTCCTCCCTCAGTTCGACCAAGTCAGGGTGGTCTTGTGGGATTTACTAGAGTGGTCCATTCTGTTCAGGTTTAGTAGAAAGGTTTCAATAAATGTGGATGACTGCAGCCAAGAGAATAAATGTAATTTATCGTAACATTCATAATATATGAATAGTTTGTCAGAAATGTGATTCAAAGATGAAAGTGTTACTTACATTTTTTGGAAAAAGCGGTAAAAATGTTTAGCATAAATAACAGTAATAAACTTGAAAGAAAGGTGACTTTAACAGTCAAACTGTTTGGTCATGTTTTTCTATAATTCACATTTTGTAAAAACGTATTGTAATAATAAACCAGGTTGACAGCTCATCACTATGTTAATCCTGCTGTCTGACATCAAATTTTCTAGTATAATTTGCTGTAGTTTGATGTCCAAATGCTCTCTTATACATATAATCAATACAGTTTGATCAGTTGTATGATGTTTTCTGGAGGTTGTTATTCTATCAGCTCTTCTTTCTTGTATTTTCATGGATACATTTCTCTCAGGTGTTAAGGTGATTTGAATTGCTGCCAACACAAAAAATCCGGAATCAACCCGGAGTTGAGAAACTGACTTCATCCTTGCTGCTGCTCAATTGAGTGATCTTGACTGGCTGTGGGATTTTATCCAACCTCATATATAACTCAGCGGGTGCGTTGGTGTAATGGTAATGCTGACGGCATGAGCGAGGTCAGACAAGGGTTTGATGCCAGTTCTCTTGGTTTGCTCCAGGCGTGAAAGATTGGGCCACCTCTTCCTCCATTCACTCACAAAGTGTGATCATCCTAACGCTTCACATAGCCACAGCAGTTTCCTGCTATGAGATTTGTGTTGTTTACATATAACACAACATACTGTCTGTCTTGGGAAAGTAACTGGTCACCCCATCTGTGGTAACCCAGAACATCCATTGACACTCCTGCCTCAGTATCCATCTTTGGACAGTCTGTTGTCTCTCGGGTCAGCCATGCTTGATTTAATTACAGATAGACTTGTTCGTCTAGTCCTGTGATTGTGATGTATTTGTTTCGTGCACAGATCGTGTGCTCAGACTAGTCAGATGCTACAATCTCAAAAAGTTTTTTTTTGTTTATTTTACTCTCTGGCTGTCTTTCTAGAATGTTATTTTAAAAATACTTCCCTGCACAACAGAGAGGCTGTATCTTTTTTTGAAGTCAAAATGTCTGCTTTCCTAAATTAGTTATTATCATTATGCATTTTTGTTTAGTCACCATCATTATGTTTTTATCTAAACATCATCGTGCATATAAGAGGAAACGTACAAATATGTATATTTAGTCATCATTATTTATTCTCTGCACTAAATCACCAAATAATAAAAACAGTCTTTCAAATAATCTCTTTCCAACCATGAAATAGTTTTTGGTTGCAGTGTAACAAAATTCACAACACTCAACCATCAAATAGTGTTTGGTTGCAGTATAATAAATTCACAACACTCAACCATAAAATAGTGTTTGGTTGCAGTGTAACAAAATTCACAACACTCAACCATAAAATAGTGTTTGGGTGCAGTATAATAAATTCACAACACTCAACCATCAAATAGTGTTTGGTTGCAGTATAATAAATTCACAACACTCAACCATAAAATAGTGTTTGGTTGCAGTGTAACAAAATTCACAACACTCAACCATAAAATAGTGTTTGGTTGCAGTATAATAAATTCACAACACTCAACCATCAAATAGTGTTTGGTTGCAGTATAATAAATTCACAACACTCAGCCATGAAATAGTTTTTGGTTTCAGCATAGCAGATTCACACCACTCAACCATGAAATAATAGAATCATCATTAGCCCTATGGACGATTATTCTTTTCAGATTAATTTTCGACCTGTGGCTGATTCTGTCACTGAATTATTAATCTGAGGCTGGGATGGGCCCTAATTATAACTTCTCTTCTGAGGTTGAACGGGGTGGGGGTAATGGATGGATGGAGGAGGACATGAAATAATCTTTGGTTTCAGCACCAAGTCGACAACACCCAACGCTAGTTATACCTCTTAGTAAAATAGAATGATCAAGGTTAGTTTGTATGTAAGAAAATAGTCTGAACCTGCAACATTTTCAGCTGTTTCGAATGTTTAAGGGAAGGAAAATAAATGATCTATTTACACTATCCAATCTTTGGGTACATGGTGTGGGACAAATGTTTCCAGTGGTCGTAGGGCAGCTGGAAGGTGATGTGGTCTGTCCCACTTCCAGCTGTTCACTCAATCCTCTGGAATCCATTTTCAGGCTGAGTTTATAGGTTTAGCCTTAATGTTTTACTACAACCTGCCAAAAATGTCAGATACAGGATGCTTCATGATAGCTAGAACTATCAGGTAAAATGAAAATAAGAATAATATAGAACATCTTTTCCTTGTTTGAAAACAAGTGGGCCTGTGATGTCATTGTGTATTATATTCTTGTATATTTATAGTCACTTTGTAGATGTACATTACGGTTACATTTCTATACCATTAACAATATCAATTTGATGAAGAAATTAAACCAGGTCACACTGTGACAAAGTTTTCACTTGTTGATTGTCAGTTTTTCATGTGGTTTCGTCTGTGATATTTATCACCTATATCGTCAGTTGTGGACTATCTGTGGCAGGTCATTATTTGTTCCTCTCTCTCTCTCTCTCTCTCTCTCTCTCTCTCTCTCTCTCTCTCTCTCTCTCTCTCTCTCTCTCTCTCTCTCTCTCTCTCTCTCTCTGTATTTTTGTTTGCTTGTATTTTCTGTGGAGGACTTTTGTGTTGGCATTCTGACGGCTGCATTATGCACAGTGTACCTGTGCAAGCTGTTGGATTGTCGAGTCTCCTGTCTATTACACTTTTCACAAGGGGCAGTGAGGAGCATTTTGTGTGATATTCACTGGCACAGGAACGGAGCATAATGGCGACAACCTGTTGCAATGAACTTGGAACCGCGACTAACTAAATTTGTTACACTAATTTTGTGACGTCAACCTCTTGATAGTTTCACAGTGAGTTAGTGGGTTTATATGTCCCCATGTTAATGTAACTCACCCTAACTCATTTACAGCTGGTAATGAATCCTATGTTCTGAAGTCGACACAATTTTGTTCTTAATTAATATTTGCTGGCAGTTATCGTTGTAATTCTTATAAATACCTATGCCTTCTTTCAGATCAGGAGTGCGGTCACTTCGCTACACAAGTAATACCCGTAGACACATGATGATCTACAGCAGGGGTCACCAATCAGGAGTGCGGTCACTTGACTACACAAGTAATACCCGTAGAGACATGATGATCTACAGCAGGGGTCACCAAACTTTTTTCACAGCGGGCCGGATAATTGACAAAATGAGCGCTAGCCGCATACTCATTCTGTACACTACTTGATCCGCCTTCCGTGGCGAAGGTCTTACGGACGCGGTTTGTAATCCCGTATACCCACGTTCAAAACACAGTTGCGCGCGATTTTACAGCAGACCGCGTTGCGCTGGTTTTTTACGCTATGGTATTTGTGCCGGTTGTTCAGAAAGTTATGGCAAACTACTGAACGTAAACTTGCCAAGACAACAGCAAACAATGATGGTGTTGATTGCAAGCGTCCTGTAAAGGGTATGCAAATAACTTTAACAATACTTGCAAGCCAGAACGAAAGCTTTGGGAAAAAAGACGAAAAACTAAGCTAACCATGGGTGAGTGACGTGCAATGCACAAAGACAACCATGTTTATTTTTTTTAAAAGTTAATCAAAGAAGGCAACGTTAGCGCTTGAGTGCTTGCTGATGTATGATGCAGTGTATGAACTGAGCGCCCGGAATTTGCAAATCTTCCAACTGTCCTGATCTGCCCCACAAGACCCTTCCTCACTCCAGCCATATTTTTTCTTCCATCAACTGTAACACCTCGAAGCTGATTCCACTGAAGGTTATATATAGGCTTGCAAAACCTTTTGCACTTCCGTGAAAATGTCTTTTCCAATTGTTGTTCCATGCATGCTGCAAACGGATCCGTTATCTGAAAGTACAAATTGACACCACAAATGAACACGAAAAGTTGTGACGTACTCGAGATATCAAATAGTTATATTAAGCTCCTGCGAGAAGAAACGTACTAAACATCAACACGCCGCACATACCTCACAAGGAGATCCATAGTCCCGAAATACAGGTGAAAATCCAAAATCAGAAGCACTCAATAAATATATAAAATGAATAATAAAATAAAATAAAATGCACACACAGGACGGCCGACGTTTCGATTCTCAGAATCTTTGTCAAGGACAGGACAGCACGGGTAGGACAACGAAATATAAAAAAGCACCAAAAAAAAAAAAAAAAATACAACCACTACGTATCACATGTGGCAGCAGAAAAGGGGGATATGCCAGATGCGAAGGCGCTCTTTGGCTGCAGAGTTTAAGTATAGTGGGTTGCCAGATAGGATTTATGTCGCCAAAAATATGCGAACAGTCTGATGTGAAAATATAGGGGTGTGGAGACAGTTAGGTATGAATAATGGAGGGGGGAGGGAACAGTATAGTAATAGACAGTGTAGACAGTTGGAGAAGATGGCACAGTTATATAGTAGCGTCCACAACAGTATTGATAACCTGCTGGATGGACGCATCCCAGTTTGTTGATTAGCTGGCATTCAATTTTGAGCCTAACGGAGCTGTTGGAGTAGCAGGGTTTCAATGCGGTGACACATACATCATCGACTCCATTATGGTTGGAGGAATTTAAATGGTTGGGGACAGTCGGTAGACTCATCCAGTGCTTGAGAATACCACAAGTTCCTAGTTTTCTCGCGTATCTGTAGCACTATATCCTCTCCAAGTTCTTCTGTTCTTCGCACAACTGAACCTGCCGAAAGGCTGATAGTTCAAAACAAATCGGTTTTCTCAGGACACAAGTCATTTGCTGCTTCCATCACACACTCTTTGATGAAGTTGCACCAGTAAACGGTTTTCCTCGTTCTGCCATCTTATGCACTGTTTTGTAACTTTTACGAGTGAAAGATTCATTTTCAGCAAACTTTCTCGTGAAGAGATTTCTTTGTGTTTGTAAACCACGTTTCATGGACTCATATTTCTCAGAGTGTAACTGTCTAGAAAACATTGAATATGTTGGTAGATGTTTTGTTTCGTAGTGACGCCGAAAATTGTACTCTTTCAAAACGGCAACACTTTTGCTGCATATTACGGAAATGGTTCTATAGTCCTTTGTTTCCACAAAGAAGTACTTTACTCCCCATTCTTCACTGAAAACGTGACACTTTTCTGTCCTTAGTAGCCATAATGAAGGGTGAAGTACACGGGATCTGAAAATGAAAATGAATTAGAAACATAATTAAAATCATATTGAAGCACAAGAAAATCAGAGGACTAGGGGTCACTGGTGAAGCTACGGCTCACCAAAGGTACATATAAAGTTTATAGGAATCTTTGGTTATAGAATATATATCATAATAAGGTTTGCAAAGTACATAAATAGGGCCGGCCAAAATAAACAGCCTAGAGCAGAGTTTTTCAACCGGGGTTCCGCAAGTGGCAGCCAGAGGTTCTGAAGAAACAGAACGAAATCACCTATAAGCAACATTTCTGCCCATCTGTTTTATTACATAAAGTAGGATAGACACTTGGATCATCGCACAGAGTTCCTTGCGTAAGGATCTGCTCCAACAGAAAGGTTGAAAAACACTGGCCTAGAGACCAGCTCGATTAACACCTTGACCGGGAAATTCTTCTGAGCAGGGGATAATATTTTTGTAATAACATGAGGTTTCTGTAACATTTGTATGCTATGTTTGCTACTTTATTGCCCCCATTCACACTTGTAGTTCACTTACCTATCACTGTCAAACAAAGAAATCATTGCTACATACATATAAAATGTATGACTGGCAAAGAGAAGTAAATATTTCTGGAGCATTGGGCCTGTGTTGACGGCGCGAAATAAGCAAACATTACAATAAACAAGAAAATCTAGATAATTTACAATTGAAAATAGTACATTTGAGACACATAGCAGCCATTAGGTTTCCGCACGTGTGAAGATCTATTATTCTAAACATAATATTTACATTTAAATTGTATCACAACGTCTCGTGTTCCATACGTTATATCAAGCACGTTCGAGTACCGTCGGTGGGCCGCAGGCCGTAGTTTGGTGACTCCTGATCTAGAGGAGAGCAGAATCACCTTTGACCATGACTATCCATATAACTATAACTCGCCGTGTTTCTCTCTCTCTCTCTCTCTCTCTCTCTCTCTCTCTCTCTCTCTCTCTCTCTCTCTCTCTCTCTCAATCCCTCTATTTCTCTCTCCCATTCTTTCGCCTTTTCTTTTTCTCTTTCACTCTCTCTCTCATTCTGTGTGTGTGTGACTGTGTGTGTGTGTGACTGTGTGTGTGTGTGTGACTGTGTGTGTGTGTGTGTGTGTGCGTGTGTGTGTAAATTGATAATGCATTTCAACCACCCTAAATTTGATAAGGGCACACCAGCTGCGGGTGGTATACTGAATGATTTTGTTGTGTGTAACAGTCACGGGAAAGGAAATCTCATGACAGAATAACATCGTATGGCCGTCAAGTGAAAGGACTGCTTGTCACGATATTATAGTTGGGTTAATAAGCAACTTTTTCATGATGATTTCTTCACAAAAAAAAAGATCTGGTGTTAATGTTTAAAAGTCTGTTCAATCCTAGATCTCAGTACAGAGGATTGAACATAATCCACGATGCTGGCATTCTTGAGTTATCAAACGTGTCACCGAGGATAATAAAACAGTAAATAAATAACTTTAATAACAAAAAAGAATAATGTTAGTATATAAACGATACGACCATGAGCAGCACATTCTATGGTATGGCCGGATGATACAATCCTATCTGTCACTCTACTGACGGCTGCAGAATATACAGAAGGCAGGCAACTTATGCATGAAATAAATCAGCAGATATGCGCCGACTCCTTGCGAACGAAAAGAAGCAAAAGATCTACTAATGATCATTCATCCGTTTTTACCTATTTATGTTTCAATGCGCTAGATAATATGCTAGTACAAAGAACAGCAACAGAAGCAGCACATCTAGTTTATAAAAAAGAGGAATTTCGAAAGTCTTTTAAGGCATAAGAAGCCTGCTTATTACTGGGTGGTGATGTTCCAAGAAACATTATACTTTAAATTTCCGGTTGTCTGTTTAAGATTGATAGGAAACAACGCCATTGTACTGAGTATACAACCATCTGTGTTGTCTCTCCCAGCAGATGTAGAAATGCACGTATTCTGATTGTTCCTGTAGCGCACAGATTATAAACGCGTCTACGTCGTCCGAATTCTGATTGATTTGTGGATTAGCTTTCCCTAGTATCAGTATCAACCCACCTATTCTAACAGAAGAAGTCACTGACGCCATGAAACATATAAAGAAAGGAAAAAACAGCTGGGCCAGATGAAATCACAATAGAAGAATTTTTAGAAATTAAAAAATTTTTTGGGGGAAAATATAGGGGTGGAGACAGTTGGTATGAATAATGGGGGGGGGGGAACAGTATAGTAATAGACAGTGTAACAGTTGGAGAAGATGGCACAGTTATACAGTAGCGTCCACAACAGTACTGATACCTGCTGGGTGGGCGCATCCCAGATTGTTGATTAGCTGGCATTCAATTTTGAGCCTAACGGAGCTGTTGGAGTAGCAGGGTTTCAATGCGGTGACACATACATCGTCGACTCCATTATGGTTGGAGGAATTGAAATGATTGGGGACAGTCAGTAGACTCATCCAGCGCCAGAGAATACCACAACAAGTTCCTAGTTTTCTCGCGTATCTGTAGCACTATATTCTCTCCAAGTTCTTCTGTTCTTCGCACAACTGAACTTGCCGAAAGGCTGATAGTTCCAAACAAATCGGTTTTCTCAGGACACAAGTCATTTTCTGCTTCCATCATACAATCTTTGATGAAGTTGCACCAGTTAACGGTTTTCCTCGTTCTGCCATCTTATGCACTGTTTTGTAACTTTTACGAGTGAAAGATTCATTTTCAGCAAACTTTCTCGTGAAGAGATTTCTTTGTGTTTGTAAACCACGTTTCATGGACTCATATTTCTCAGAGTGTAACTGTCCAGAAAATATTGCATATGTTGGTAGATGTTTTGTTTCGTAGTGACGCCGAAAATTGTATTTATTCAAAACGGCAACACTTTTGCTGCATATTACGGAACTGGTTTTCTAGTCCTTTGTTTCCACAAAGAAGTACTTTACTCCCCATTCTTCACTGAAAACGCGACACTTTTCTATCCTTAGTAGCCATAATGAAGGGTGAAGTACACGGGATCTGAAAATGAAAATGAATTAGAAACATAATTAAAATTATATTGAAGCACAAGAAAATCAGAGGACTAGGGGTCACTGGTGAAGCTACGGCTCACCAAAAGTACATATAAAGTTTATAGGTACCTTTGGTAATAGAATATATCTCATAATAAGGTTTGCAAAGTATATAAATAGGGCCGGCCAAAATAAGCCTAGAGCAGAGTTTTTCAACCGGGGTTCCGCAAGTGGCAGCCAGGGGTTCTGAAGAAACAGAACGAAATCACCTATATGCAACATTTTTTGCCCCTCTGTTTTTTTACATAAAGTAGGATAGACACTTGGATCATCGCACAGAGTTCCTTGCGTAAGGATCTGCTCCAGCAGAAAGGTTGAAAAACACTGGCCTAGAGACCAGCTCGATTAACACCTTGACCGGGAAATTCTTCTGAGCTGGGGATAATATTTTTGTAATAACATGAGGTTTCTATAGCATTTTTATGCTATGTTTGCTACTTTATTGCCCACATTCACACTTGTAGTTCGCTTACCTATCACTGTCAAACAAAGAAATCATTGCTACATACATATAAAATGTATGACTGGCAAAGAGAAGTAAATATTTCTGGAGCATTGGACCTGTGTTGACGGCGCGAAATAAACAAACATTACAATAAACAAGAAAATCTAGATAATTTAGAATTGAAAATAGTACATTTGAGACACATAGCAGCCAGGAGGTTTCCGCACGTGTGAAGATCTATTATTTTAAACATAATATTTACATCTAAATTGTATCACAAAGTCTCGTGTTCCATACGTTATTTCAAGCACGTTCGAGTACCGTCGGTGGGTCGCAGGCCGTAGTTTGGTGACTCCTGATCTAGAGGAGAGCAGAATCACCTTTGACCATGACTATCCATATAACTATAACTCGCCGTGTTTATCTCTCTCTCTCTCTCTCTCTCTCTCTCTCCTCTCTCTCTCTCTCTCTCTCTCTCTCTCTCTCTCTCTCTCTCTTTCTTTCTTTCTTTCTCTCTCTCTCTCTTTCTCTCTCTCTCTCTCTCTCTCTCTCTCTCTATCTCTCTCTCTCTCTCTCTCTCTCCATCCCTCTATTTCTCTCTCCCATTCTTTCGCCTTTTCTTTTTCTCTTTCGCTCTCTCTCATTCTGTGTGTGTGTGTGTGTGTGTGTGTGTGACTGTGTGTGTGTGTGTGACTGTGTGTGTGTGGGTAAATTGATAATGCATTTCAACCACCCTAAATTTGATAAGGGCACACCAGCTGCGGGTGGTATACTGAATGATTTTGTTGTGTGTAACAGTCACAGGAAAGGAAATCTCATGACAGAATAACATCGTATGGCCGTCAAGTGAAAGGACTGCTTGTCACGCTATTATAGTTGGGTTAATAAGCAACTTTTTCATGATGATTTCTTCACAAAGAAAGATCTGGTGTTGATGTTTAAAAGTGTGTTCAATCCTAGATCTCAGTACAGAGGATTGAACATAATCCACGATGCTGGCATTCTTGAGTTATCAAATGTGTCAACGAGGATAATAAAACAGTAAATAAATAACTTTAATAGAAAAAAAATAATGTTAGTATATAAACGATACGACCATGAGCAGCACATTCTATGGTATGGCCGGGTGATACAATCCTATCTGTCACACTCTACTGACGGCTGCAGAATATACAGAAGGCAGGCAACTTATGCATGAAATAAATCAGCAGATATGGGCCCACTCCTTGCGAACGAAAAGAAGCAAAAGATCTACTAATGATCATTCATCCGTTTTTACCTATTTATGTTTCAATGCGCTAGATAATATGCTAGTACAAAGAACAGCAACAGAAGCAGCACATCTAGTTTACAAAAAGAGGAATTTCGAAAGTCTTTTAAGGCATAAGAAGCCTGCTTATTACTGGGTGGTGATGTTCCAAGAAACATTATACTTTAAATTTCCGGTTGTCTGTTTAAGATTGATAGGAAACAACGCCATTGTACTGAGTATACAACCATCCGTGTTGTCTCTCCCAGCAGATGTAGAAATGCACGTATTCTGATTGTTCCTGTAGCGCACAGATTATAAACGCGTCTACGTCGTCCGAATTCTGATTGATTTGTGGATTAGCTTTCCCTAGTATCAGTATCAGCCTACCTATTCTAAAAGAAGAAGTCGCTGACGCCATGAAACATATAAAGAAAGGAAAAAACAGCTGGGCCAGATGAAATCACAATAGAAGAATTAGAAGTATTGGGAGAATTTTGGGTAGATATATAAACCAAAACGCTGAATGATATTTACAACAGTGGATATTTACCGAGCGATATGCTGAAATCGGTATTTATAGCAATACCAAAGAGACCAGGAGCAATTGAATGCGAAGATTTTTGTACAATTAACCTCATAATCCATGTCACTAAGCTTCTATTCAGAACTATAATGAGAAGAACAAGAAAGAAAATAAAAATGGAAATTAGTGAAGAACAGTATGGTTTTATGGAAGGAAAGGGTACAAACAATGCAATATATATATTACGAACACTAATAGAAAGGTCAAAGAAAGGTCTAGAGAAATCATCACTGACAAGAAACAGCAGATGGATAGATGGATCGAGCACTATTTAGAGCTTTACTCAAGTGAGACCAAGCTAGCGGATGATGCCCTCAACGCCATAGAGGCCCTGCCAACTCTTGACCACCTGGACACACTTCCCACTATAACAGAAGTTAAGTGTGCTATAAATGAACTTGCATCTGGCAAGGCTCCAGGTAAGGATGGGATTCCAATAGAGGTAATCAGGAGTGGGCAAGACACACTCGCTCTACAGATCCACCAGCTAATAGAGCTATGCTGGCGAAAAGGACACGTCCCACAGGATTTCAAAGATTCAAACATCATAACGCTGTACAAGAACAAGGGAGATCGGAGCGACTGTAACAACTATAGGGGTATCTCACTTCTGTGTATTGTTGGGAAAGTATTTGCCAGAATTGTCCAGCGCAGACTTCAAGTCCTGGGAGATCAAGTCTACCCCGAATCACAGTGCGGCTTCCGACAGAACCGGTCTACCATTGATATGATATTCTCATTGCGACAGATGCAAGAAAAATGCCGGGAACAAAACCAGCCACTGTTTATTGCCTTCATCGACCTCACAAAGGCATTCGATTTGGTCAGTCGTGAGTGTCTGTTCAAAGCACTAAAGAAGATTGGCTGCCCACCAACTCTTCTGTCCATTGTGGAATCGTTCCACACAGGCATGAAGGGTATAATCAAGTTTGATGGCTCAACTTCAGAAGAGTTTGAAATCAAGAGTGGAGTTAAGCAAGGTTGTGTACTAACCCCCACCCTCTTTGGGATATACTTTTCACTTCTACTGAAATATGCCTTTCGTGATCAGGATGACGGTATATACATTCACTCACGCTCAGATGGTGGCCTCTATAATGCTCAGAGATTGAAGGCCAAGACCAAAATTAGCAGGGTACTAATCAGAGAGTTGCTTTTTGCGGATGATGCTGCGATTACGACCCACTCTGAGGAAGAATTACAACATCTACTATCTGCATTCTCCAATGCTTGTTCTGAATTTGGTTTAACAATTAACAAAAAGAAGACACAGATTATGTCACAAGGTGCACATGGTGTACCATCAATCTTTATTGACGACGCCGAACTGGAGATAGTAGACCATTTTACATATCTAGGATCAGAGGTAAATAGCAAATTATCCCTCCATCAGGAAATCAACATCAGGATTGGCAAGGCAGCAACAACAATGAACATGTTAGCAAAAAGAGTCTGGGAGAACAGGAAGCTTACTGCCAAAACAAAAGTCCTCGTCTACCCAGCCTGTGTCCTTAGTACTCTTCTTTATGGCAGTGAAACCTGGACAACTTACTCACGCCAAGAGAAACGTTTAAACAGCTTTCATATGCGGTGTCTGCGAAGAATACTTGTTATTAAGTGGCAAGACAAAATCACAAATACTGAAGTATTGGAAAGATCAGGTTGTGTGACGGTGTATTCCATGCTCAGTCTTCGTAGACTTAGATGGATAGGACACGTTAGGAGGATGGATGATGGTAGAATACCAAAGGACATCTTTTTTGGTGAATTACAGACAGGTAGGAGATCTCAGGGTCGGCCTCTACTACGATACAAAGATGTGTGTAAGCGGGGCATGATTGATACAGGCATTGATAATGCACATTGGGAGCACGTCGCTGCTGAACGTGTTGCATGGAGGGCAAATATCAGAAATGGAATAAAGACAAAGGAGAAAATGATTGCAGATAAAGCACACACAGAGCGTGAGAGACGTAAGATGGTGCAAAATGGTGGAAATGACCATGTTTTCACATGCACCTACTGTGGGCAAACATTTGCAGCAAGAATTAGCCTTGCCAGCCACACTCGCCACCGCCATGGATCGTAGTTATTAAGCCTTTTTGAAGCACAATGTACCAAACTATCGTCTGTCAAGACGGAAAGGTGCCAATAAAATAGAAAGATCAATAGAGAAACAGAGAGACATATATTTGTGCTTCATAGATTATACTAAGGCATTTGATAAAGTAAAACATGATGAGCTGATTAAAATGTTGTACGATATCAACATTGATGGGAAAGATTTAAGAATAATAAAGAATATATGCTGGAACCAAGTAGCAGCAATTAAAATGGGAAATAAAGAAGGTAGCTAGGAACAGATAAAGTTAGGAGTACGACAGGGGTGTGTCTTGTCACCCGATCTCTTCTCCCTATATAGCGAAATAATAATGAGAGAGATCAAAGAGACGCCAAGAACACTAATCGGAGGATATAATATAAACAATATACTCTATGCAGATGACACGGTATTGGCGGATAATGCAACAGACCTACAACAATTGTTGGACATTGTAGTAACAGAGAGTGCACAGAAAGGACTCTCCTTGAATATCAAGAAAATAGTAACAATGGTGATAGTTAGTTAGTTAGTTAGTTAGTTAGTCGCAATTCCAACTTTACAGCAATGATATCAAAGAAAATGGGGACACCAAAATGTGACATAGAAATAGAAGGGAAAAATCTCAACCAAGTGGATAATTTTAAATACCTACGGGCACTTATAACATCAGATGGAAGATGTATAACAGAGATTAAGAGCAGAATAGGGCAGGCAAACGAAAATGAAGAGTATCTTATGCAATAAGTCGCTATCAATGAATGTAAGAAAGAGAGTGCTACAATGCTAAATAGAACCCGTATTGCTGTATGGCAGCGAATCTTGGAATGTAAATGAACAAATTAGGAAGAACTTAGAAGCAACAGAGACGTGGTTTTTAAGACGAATATTGCGAATTCCTTGGACTGCCAGAGTAACTAACAACGATTGCCCGAAAGAGGCCAATGAAACTTTCATTATATACAACAATAAGAAAGAGACAAACAGTTTCTTTGGTCATGTGATGAGAAGAGAGGCATTGTAGAACATCATGAAAACTGGAAAGATCGAGGGGAAGAGAGGCAGAGGCAGACCAAGAGAAATGATGCTGAACGGATTGAGATGGTGGCATGGAGGAATATCATCAGCAGAGTTGATCCAGAACACCAAAGACCGAGATGTGTGGAGAGTCATGAATGTCTACGCCAGCCGGCAGGGCACTTGATGATGATTATCAGTATCCCTCGCCATCAGGTGAACCCATTTCAACCTCTGAGGTACTTGTATTTTACGTCCACAAATCAAGGACGAAAAGTCAACAATTTAGTCCAACTGATCGGTGTAGGTGTTTAACCCGCTACCTCTGCATCAGCGCAGCGGATGTTTAAGAACAAGCGCTCTTACCCATGTGGCTATGCTGAATTTCTTATAAACAATGTATAGATGGCATGGTGACAAATGTTACCTTCTGTGGATCCTTCGTCCAGTCTGTGACTTTTTCTATCCCAGGAAACAAGTATTACCTTCTGTGGATCCTTCGGCCAGTCTGTGACTGTTTTTATCCCAGAAAACAAGTATTACCTTCTGTGGATCATCCATCCAGCCTGTCTGTGACCTTTTCTACCCCATAAAACAAATGTTACCTTCTGTGGATCCTTCATTTAGTCTGTGACTTTTCTATCCCAGAAAACAAGTGTTACCTTCTGTGGATCCTTCGGCCAGTCTGTGACTGTTTTTATCCCAGAAAACAAGTGTTACCTTCTGTGGATCCTTCCTCCAGTCTGTGACTGTTTTTATCCCAGAAAACTGAAAGTAAACAGAAGGACGGGGCCGGGCAACACTACCTGGGCACACGGCATTCAAGTGCATGAGACTTGGAATGTGGCCACGATGTGTTAGTCTTCTGACGTGCTGTGATAAGTGCTGTGATAAGTGCTGTGATAAGCGCTGAGTTTTGTAAACCATTGGCTACATGATGATGATGGTGATACTTATGATGATGATAATACTGATGATGTCAATGATGATGCTAATAATAATGACGATACTGATGATGTTAATAATAATGATGATAAAGATGATGATAATTGTTTAGAAAGATTTTCATCAACCACCTCAACTCAGTTGAAGTAGTAACATGGTCGTTGTGGAATGAAGTTAACAATGTACATGAACGGAGTTCACCTTCAGTGTGCACTCAAAAACCGCAGTTTTATAATCTCGTTATCGGGAAGTATAGAGGTCAGCGTGGCGGCAAGGTGTAAGTAGCTTTCGCTTAGACGGCTTGCGTGCTGTCAGTGGGGTAGTGGGTTCATTACACATACCTCTCAGCTCGATGTAAACGTTGCTTTTTCGTTCAGTAAGCAATGGCAATCTACTTAATGTAAAACTGTCTAAACAAATCAACATGGGGTTGATAGCATCGTCTTGCGAAGAAAACGCAACATTGTGTTTTTATGTTAATTTGTGGTTATGATTGACACTGGTAATTTGAAACTCATTACTTCAGATCGACGAACAACAGACACCATCAACAAACGTCTACACGAAGTCTGCCAGAGGAGCCTTCCAGACATGCTAAACTAGAAAACCAGACATATTTGTTAACTTAATCAGGACTTGTAGAGCCACTCTGTGTGAAGTTTGGTAAATGAATGGGTTTTTGAGATACTTCCAGTGGCGCACGGTACGGTATTCTAAAGATGCTGTTGCTGTTGTTGCTGATGCTGCTGCTGCCGCTTCTTCTTCTTCTTCTTCTTCTTCTTCTTCTTCTTCTTCTTCTTCTTCTTCTTCTTCTTCTTCTTCTTCTTCTTCTTCTTCTTCTTCTTCTTCTTCTTCTTCTTCTTCTTCTTCCTTCTTCTTCCTTCTTCTTCCTTCTTCTTCCTTCTTCTTCTTCTTCTTCTTCTTCTTCTTCTTCTTCTTCTTCTTCTTCCTTCTTCTTCTTCTTCTTCTTCTTCTTCTTCTTCTTCTTCTTCTTCTTCTTCTTCTTCTTCTTCTTCTTTCCTTCTTCTTCTTCTTCTTCTTCTTCTTCTTCTTCTTCTTCCTTCTTCTTCTTCTTCTTCTTCTTCTTCTTCTTCTTCTTCTTCTTCTTCTTCTTCTTCTTCTTCTTCTTCTTCTTCTTCTTCTTCTTCTTCTTCTTCTTCCTTCTTCCTTCTTCTTCTTCCATAATTATCAATGGCAAAAACAACGTGCAAGCCGTACCAGAAGCCAATACATACATAGACTACCAGCTGACTGCACCCATTTGATAATTGGCGACTCCTTGTTGAAAGGCATATACAGTGATCGTATGTCGTCATCACACGCCGATAAAGCTACAACAATTCCACTTCCTGGTGCAGGGTTAGACAGTCTAACAAACAGTATACGTAGAATGGAAATCAACGAAAGTGTGAAGAGGATTTCAATACATATAGGAATTAATGACACTATGAGAAACCAAAATATCACAATTTCTCAGTTACGAAAACTACTAGACTTATTATGCCATAATTTTCCCAATTCTAAAGTGTTTTTCTCTTCCATCATACCACCAAGTTATGGCTCCGAACGGCGACTAGCCGACATAAACAACAACACCCTAGAGAAATTCTGTAATCAGTATAATGTACAATTTATCAACAACACACCATTTTTTACATCTCAAAGAGGCGCGCCAAAGAAACGACTGTACAGTGACCAGATCCACACATCCACATTAGGTAATAGCTTCCTTGCTAAAAATATCAAGTATCCGGAGAGAGCACAAAACATGACCAACACACAAACACGACGAACATTGACTATTGAAGCCAGTCGAAATACCCCTATCACCCCATATAAACGTCTGCTGACGTCTGACCCCCGAAAGCCTGCCATTCAAGGTGCACACATGCTACCAAGAACAAATCAACCTCTCCTTCCTACCCCCACCCTCACACGTGAAGGAAATAACTACCAGGAAGATTTCCCTAACCTCACTTCCAACGAACCCTCGTTGCAAGCAGCAGTAAACACGCACGGTAGTAACACCACCTTGACACACCAAGATCAAGACAGCTATGGGCTCCATAGCAGACAACAAGAGGTTCCGAATCACCAAATTCAGGCCAGCAATGAGCGAACAAGCGGGCAACAACAGGTTCCGCATCACCAAGTTCACGCCAGTAATGATCGACCAAGCGGACAACAGGCTCCGCATCATTGGAGTCCAGAACTTCTACACTTGATGCAATTTAGTCCTGCCGCATTGAATCAAGCCCTTATGATGTCTCTACAATACAGACCTGTGAGATAGGATATGTATTAAAAACGGAACCCTATATGCATTGATACCAGCAACAGAGCTTCCTCCTTGAACTTTAATTGCTTACTGTTTAACGTTTTATTTCCCGTGTGGGATACTCCGCTTTAAACAGAGACATTGACATTGTGTAGTCATTTATTAATTCTGTTGGATAACAGTTGGTTACTTAGCTTGTGAAGTAGATATTTCAGGTTAATTATTTGTTGTATGTTCTTTAATTCGTTTTGTTCCGTGTTTGCATTATATTCGTTGGTCTAATTAGTTATATCGTTATAATATTGTCATTTACATATCGATTTGGATTACTGATATTTTGTAAGTTAATGTAATTGTGTTTTTTTTAATGATCTTGTATTTTTGCTTGACTTTGACTAATTTACACTTTCTTCATGGATGAAATGTCTGAGAAGTGGCAACACTGGCTCAATAAGTCAGGAATACGCCTTGGACACTTAAACATTTGCAGCTTATTTAACAAGCTACCAGAGTTATCTTCTATTCTCAATCAAAATTTTCATTTATTCGGCCTTAGTGAAAGTAGGCTTAACGATAACATTTCAGATGAGGACATCTCTATTAAAGGGTACAAAGTTTTCAGAAGGGATCCCTGTAGGAAACAAGAGACAGGCATAATAACATATGTTTCTAATTTACTAAATGCTAACCGTAGGCTAGACTTTGAAACTTGCGAAATAGAATGTATTTGGTTAGAGCTAAAACTTCAAAACCGCACACCCCTGATAATTGGCTACCTCTATCGAAATCCCAGTGCTGGACACGTCTGGTACGAAAACTTCACTACCATGATGGATGTGGTTTTCGCTTCCGGTAAAGAAATTATACTACTCGGAGACTTTAACATTGACACCAACAAATCCAACATAATATGGGGAAATATAATTGCATCATACAATTTCCAACAAATAGTACAACAAGCTACTAGAGTAACAAAGTCATCTTCAACAATCATAGATCACATTTATGTAACTTGCTCAGACAACATCATAGAATGCACCGTACCCAATTGTGCAATGAGCGATCACTACCCAATATGCTGCACGTGGTCTAAAAAAGGAATTAAAACTCCTAAACATAAACACATAAGTGTAAAATATAGAAGTTACAAAAATTTCAACCAAAACGCATTTTACAGGACTTGCTCAGTTCACCTCTAGACAATGTATATCAGCTTCCTGACCCGGATGATGCTTTGGAATTCTGGATGAAAACCTTTATTGATGTTTTTGATAGACATGTGCCAATCAGGGAAGTTCGAGTAAAACACCACGTCAAGTCACCTTGGATCACACAGGAAATACTTGAAATTATGAGAGACAGAGATAAAGCACATAAAAAGCGGGATCTCAACGTATACCGTACTCTTAGAAACAAAGTTCAATATACCATACGACGGGAAAAGAAAAATTACTTTAAGAACTTAGTAATAGGATAAAACAAATAGTAAGGATATATGGAAGGCAATTAACACTTTGACAAACAAGTATAACTCCCGAAATTCCTTACCATCAAATCATATTACATGCGACCAATTCAGTAAGTTTTTTCAAACTGACATAGACCAGTTGAAGGCTTCAATACCTAATTCTCCTTGCAACTTATCTTTGCTGTCATCGTTTTGCGAGAGTAGATGCTCCCGCGATATTCTTTCCGACATACCGCTAATGACAATCACTGAAGTATTCACTTACCTCAGTAACCTAAAAAACACAACCTCATCTGGCTTAGATGGAATCAGCAACCGGATTCTCCGTTGTGCTGCGCCAGTGATCAGTATATCACTAACCTATGTATATAATCAGTGTCTCACCAAAGGCCACTTTCCATCAGCTCTCAAAATCGCTAAAGTGTACCCTCTTCTTAAATCTGGTTCATTGGACAATGGTCTCCCGAACAATTACAGACCCATTTCTTTACTATCATCACTATCTAAGCCACTAGAAAAACACATCCATAAAGTAACATTACAGTATTTAGTTCGCAACAAGCTTATTGTTGACAGCCAATCAGGATTTCGACCAAAGTATTCTTGCCATACGGCCCTAACAAACATGATAGAAAATTGGCACGAGAGTATAAACAACAACAGTCTATGTGGAACTGTGTTTATTGATTTCAAGAAAGCATTTGATATGATAGACCATGTTATTTTAATTAAGAAACTTGAGACAATGAAAATTGGTCCTAATGTAGTCACTCTAATATCATCTTTTCTATCGGACAGAAAGCAAGTAGTATCACATAATAAATCGCTGTCTCAAACCACTACATTCAATATTGGAGTACCACAAGGCTCTATTCTTGGCCCTCTATTATTTGCCATATATATTAACGATCTACCTTTGCATCTTTCATCGTCCTGCGATCTATTTGCAGACGACTGTACAGTGTACACAAACGCTGAAAACTGTATTTTACTGGAGTCGTCTTTACAACAAGAATTAAATAATGTAGTTAGGTGGAGCTATTCAAACCGTATGCAAATTAATATCACTAAAACAAAATCAATGTTATTAACAACCAGACAAAGACTTCAAACTCTAAGCTCACACACATCACTTCAACTTCACATCGATAACATGCCAGTAGAAAGTGTAATTGAGCACAAAACATTAGGCCTAATCATTGATAGAAACCTAACCTTTAATTCCCACGTTCAAGCGCTCATTAAACAAACAGCTAAAAAAGTCTACCAACTCGCCAAAATTAAAAACTTCCTTGATGAGGACACAAGGAAACTATTCTATACTTCTCATATTCAGACACACTTTGACTACTGCTCTACAATCTGGGACGGTTGTTCTAATTCAAACACCAAGCGACTTTACTCACTCCAGAAACGGGCCATGAGTCTAATTTATAGCAAACATTTATCTGACAATCCCAGCCTGTATAAACGCCTTCAGTTACTACCACTCCGCAAACGCCTGCTTTTCAATAAAGCTAAACTAATTCACAAAATCTTGCATCGGAATGCCCCAAATTACCTTTGGCCATTGTTTAAATATAATGCTAGACACAGTAAACGTTTAAATATATTACACATTCCGAAGCCTAGGATTGACTTATACAAAACAAGCTTAACGTACTCTGCAGCTCAGCTGTGGAACAATCTTCCACAAGAAATAAAAGACATCACCAATCCTTATTCATATAATCGCAAATTACTCGAACACTATCTCAGTACGGATTACCTTCCCCCATAATAATAGTGATAATAATAATAATAACAAAACCCTAGTATAACAGCCAGTCCCCTTTTGGTAGGCCAGTATATTCCACATGGCTAATAAGTGTCTGACCATTATCTAATGTTACTGTGTCATGTAGTTTTGATGTTCGCATTTTGCCAATGCTTTTATAATGCATAAGTTTTATATTGTTGCTGTTCTCTGTTAGCCTTGAATGATGTGTGAATGAAATAATGTATGGAAGAGAGTGATAGAAGGGCAGAATGTTAGACGGGCCTGCGTGCCCAATTCTTAACGCTTTGAAAATAAAGTTTGTTCGTTCGTTCGTTCGTTCGTTCTTCTTCTTCTTCTTCTTCTTCTTCTTCTTCTTCTTCTTCTTCTTCTTCTTCTTCTTCTTCTTCTTCTTCATAGTCTTCCGTAGCAGCAGCCGCTGCTAGTGTGGCTAGTGCTTCTTCTCCTCATCCTACCCCTCCTCTTCCTCATCATCTTCTTTATGCAAGGAGTTGTAAAGAATATCATGGATATCAATGCCATCAGAGATGCAAGACAAGCCGATGACTATAAGGACACTTGGGACTCTGCTTCCGTGTCCAGAGCCAGGGAGATGGGAGTGAAGCGAGGATCCGCCGGATATCAACATTTTGTCCAAGCGCAAGACATGTGGTTAATCACCACAGAGCTAGTGCGAATAGTCTATATATGCTAGTGGCGATGTTCAGGAGGAGATCGGAGCACTTGTGGAGTTGTCCGGAGTGCGAGGATTGTGATCTACACTAATCATTTATCATGCAATTAGTTAAGTAAAGTATATCATGCCTAGGGTTACCAGACGTCATGGTTTTTACGGGACAGTCCCGATTTGTTTATGAAATAATTCACCGTCCCTGACAAATTCTTTCAAAACGTCTGTTTGTCGCGGTTTTTTCTGTCAACTGTAAGACTTAATTACATCGAACGGTTTCTAGATGTTTAGTGGAAGAACTGTTTAACTTGTGACTGAGATTCAGAGCAGAATTTTCAAGCAAAAACTGCATTTTAGAAAATGAAAAGTACCTCACACAACAATAACCCACATCATTGAATGTCATAAAGAGAGTAGTGGCATGTTATATAGATCCCACTTTGCTGTAGGCAGTGAATCACGGAGCGTTAATGAATAAATCTGGAAGAGCTTGGAAGAGACGGAGGGTGGTTCCTGAAACGAATGTTGCGAACATCTTGGACTGACAGTGGGACTAACAACGATTGGCTCAAAGAGGTCAATGAAAGTAGAACATTATGAACCAATATAATAAAGACACAAATAGCTTTATTTGGGCATATAATGAGAAGAGAGGCTGTGGAAAACACCGTGATGCCTGGAACGATCAATGGGTACAGAGGCAGAGGCAGACCAAGAGAAAAGATGCCGGATGAATTGAGACGGTGGCATGGAGGAATATCATCAACAGCGTTGATCAGAAGCACCAAGGCCAGAGATCTGTTGAGAGACATGCACGCCTACGTCAGATGTCAGGGCCCATGGTGATGATGATAATGATGAGTGACAATATTAATATGTTTAACACTTTTGATTCTAATAGAAGCGTCCCAGTTTCTCAATTACAAAATGTGACAACCCTATTCATGCAAGAGGTTAAGTTTAAGGGTCGTTCATTTGAAACCCGTTCCAATGGCTTTATTACAAAAGCATGAAAGAAACATTAACTGGTGTGGTAGAAGTAAACAAATCATTCATTTTGAATGAATTATGCACCATGGGTTGGTCAGAAGAAGTCGCCGTAGGCATTCAGGCAAGCATCCCATTGCTTAGGTAGACGGCGAATGCCGTCCGCAAAAAAAAAAGGATTTTGGTTGCTCACTAAACCAAGTGTTTACGCGTTCATTACGTTTGCATCTGTGTGAAATCGTTGCCCATTGAGAGCTTTAATTTAGAGGTCCGAACAAATGAAAATCACATGGTGACAAATCAGGACTATAGTCTGGATGTTGCAGAATTTCCCACTTCTTCCAAGCTAATGCTTCCTGCAAATCTTTGCAACATACGGACGAGCATTATCGTACAACAAAATCACACCGCGAGAAAGCATGCCAGGTCGTTTATTCTTGATGGCTTATTGCAGCTTGTCTAGTGTTTGCAAGTAGTGGGTAGAGTTGATGTTGACACCAGGTTCTTTAAAGTCGGCCAACAATAGATCTTCATAGTCAAAATATGCGCTCAGCATAACCTTACCAGCGGATACCTGTAACTTGAATTTTTTGGCTATTGCATGCTCTCTCTTTTGCTGCACGGCTCAAAGTGGTGACACCATGATTCATCGCCTGCCACTATGCGGAAGAGAAATGCATCACCCTTCACTCTGTAACGCAGCAAGTGGTTCAAACACCATCCCACGCGTTCCTCATTTTGGTGGTCGGTCAACACCCGTGGTACCCACTGTGAACACACCTTCCGATATTGCAGCTTCTTACGAACGACATTTTGAATTGTCCCATTTGACACATCAAATTCTTTCACTAGCGAACGTATGCTTCGACAACGTTTCATATGTACTGCTGCATCAATTTTGGCAATGGTTTTTTCTGTTGCAACAATATGCGCTTGGCCCGGCCGTCGAAGATCTGCCGTGAACTGACGTCCTTTCCGAAACATTCGTGCCCAGTCTGTCACTGTAGTCTTCGACACACATTTGTTACCGTACGCTGCCTGCATTCTTCGATGAATGTCCACTGGTCGACATCCTTCAAATGACAGAACTGAATCACCGGTTTTTGAACTTCTGTGGACGGATTTTGGATCAACTCGGCCAATTTCTCAACGGTCAAAAACAGAACCTATGCATCATGGGACGATAAGTATGTGCTCGTTTATTCATTCACTCACTTATCACATGACTATAACATGATCATGTTCAACGCGCGGTGCGGCACGAACGGATTTCAAATGAACGCTCCTAATATATCATGTACAAACACACGTGGTAACTTCCCTGAATCTGAATGAGTTATCAATTTTGAGATGTAATCCTCAGGGCTAAAAAAAAAAAAAAAAACGAAGAGCATATAGATAACCAAACGATGACGACAACAAATAATCTTCGCTCAGAATTTTTTTTTTTTTTTTTAATTTTGTCAGTTAACCTTCTGACTATGAGAGCTTGAGATAACTATATTTTTGGCGCGTGTTGCGTCTCCGGCCTGATAGCAAGGGTGATGTAGATACAGAAGTGAAATTATATCTGCACTGCAACATTACAACAGATAAATGGGTAAAATATTCCGTTTTTTATGTTCCGGTAGCATTTTAGACGCATGCTGCTAGAGTCGTACTTTTGTGACTAAATGACATTCAAAGACCGTTGCTACAGTATCATGTCTCCCACCTACACTGACAGTATCATGTCTCCCACCTACACTGACAGTATCATGTCTCCCACCTACACTGACAGTTTCATGTCTCCCACCTACACTGACAGTATCAGGTGGGACTGTCTTGGCTCCTGCCTAAACTATCAGTATCATGTCTCCTACCTACACTGACAGTATCAGATGGGACTGTCTTGGCTCCTGTCTAAACTATCAGTATCATGTCTCCTACCTACACTGACACTGTCTTGGCTCCTGCCTAAACTATCAATATCATGTCTCCCACCTACACTGACACTGTCTTGGCTCCTGCCTAAACTATCAGTATCATGTCTCCTACCTACACTAACAGTATCATGTCTCCCACCTACACTGACACTGTCTTGGCTAATGCCTAAACTATCAGTATCATGTCTTCTACCTACACTAACAGTATCATGTCTCCCAACTACACTAACCGTATCATGTCTTCTACCTACACTAACAGTATCATGTCTCCCAACTACACTAACAGTATCATGTCTCCCACCTAAACTGACACTGTCTTGGCTCCTGCCTAAACTAACAGTATCATGTCTCCTATCTGCACTAACAGTATCATGTCTCCCACCTACACTAACCGTATCATGTCTCATACTTACACTGAAAGTATGACATCCTCTACCTTCACTAACAGTATCATGTCTCCCACCTACACAAACAGTATCTTCTCTCCCATCTACACTAACATTATCATGTGTCCCACCTACACTAACAGTATCATGTCTCCCACATACACTAACAGTATCATGTTCCCTACCTATACTACCAGTATCATGTCTCCCAACTACACTAACAGTATCATGTCTCCCACCTACATAACAGTATCATGTCTCCCACCTACACTAACAGTATCATGTTCCCTACCTATACTAACAGTATCATGTCTCCTATCTACACTAACAGTATCATGTTCCATACCTACTATAACAGTATCGTGTCTCATACCTACACTAACAGTATCATGTTCCCTACCTACACCAACAGTATCATGTCTCCTATCTACACTAACAGTATCATGTTCCATACCTACTATAACAGTATCATGTCTCATCCCTACACTAACAGTATCATGTTCCCTACCTATACTAACAGTATCATGTCTGCTATTTACACTAACAGTATCATGTTCCCTACCTACTATAACAGTATCGTGTCTCATACCTACACTAACAGTATCATGTTCCCTACCTACACTAACAGTATCATGTCTCCTATCTACTCTAACAGTATCATGTTCCCTACCTACACTAACAGTATCATGTCTCATATCTACACTAACAGTATCATGTCACCCAACTACACTAACAGTATCATGTCTCCCACCTACACTAACAGTATCATGTTTCCCACCTACACTAACAGTATCATGTCTCCTACCTACACTGACACTCTCTTGGCTAATGCCTAACCTAACAGTATCATGTCTCCTACCTACACTAACAGTATCATGTTTCCCACCTACACTAACAGTATCATGTCTCCTACCTACACTAACAGTATCATGTTTCCCAACTACACTAACAGTGTTATGTCTCCTACCTACACTGACAGTATCATGTCTCCCAACTACACTAACAGTATCATGTCTCCCACCTAAACTGACACTGTCTTGGCTCCTGCCTAAACTAACAGTATCATGTCTCCTACCTACACTAACAGTATCATGTTTTCCACCTACACTAACAGTATTATGTCTCCTACCTACACTAACAGTATCATGTCTCCCAACTACACTAACAGTATCATGTCTCCCACCTACACTTATACTGTCTTGGCTCCCGCCTAAACTAACAGTATCATGTCTCCTACCTGCACTAACAGTATCATGTCTCCCACCTACACTAACCGTATCATGTCTCATACTTACACTGACAGTATGACATCCTCTACCTACACTAACAGTATCATGTCTCCCACCTACACTAACAGTATCATGTGTACCACCCACACTAAAAGTATCATGTTCCCTACCTACACTAACAGTATCATGTCTCATACCTACACTAGCAGTATCACGTTCCCTACATACAATAACAGTATCATTTTCCCACCTACACTAACAGTATCATGTTCCCTACCTATACTAACCGTATCACGTTCCCTACCTACACTAAAAGTATCATGTTCCCTACCTAAACTAACAGTATCATGTCTCCCACCCACACTAACAGTATCATATCTCATACCTGCACTAACAGTATCATGTCTCCCACCTACACAAACAGTATCATATCTCCCACCTTCACTACAGTATCATGTTCCCTATGTAACAGTGTGAAGGACTAAGAAAGACTGTTGGTAACATTTAATAAATAAGGTTTATTTACATTTGATGGCAAGTACTATAAACATGGCGTCCTTCCAGTTCCAGGCCCTGATCTTGACTGCCCCCTGACAACCAACTACGTCACGACTTGAGCATCTCTCTTCCCATTCTCCCCCGATGCTCAATCGTGCCGTAGCCTTTTCCCACCTATTACTCTACTTCTGTTACACCTACCTACACTAACTGTATCATGTCTCATATCTAAACTAACAGTATCATGTTCCCTACCTACACTAACAGTATCATGTCTCATACCTACACTAACAGTATCATGTACCCTACATACACTAACAGTATCATGTCTCATACCTACACTAACAGTATCATGTACCCTACATACACTAACAGTATCATGTACCCTACATACACTAACAGTATCATGTCTCCCACCTACTCTAACAGTATCATGTCTCATACCTACACTAACAGTATCATGTTCCCTACATACAATACCAGTAGCACGTCTCATACCTACACTAACAGTATCATGTACCCTACATACACTAACAGTATCATGTACCCTACATACACTAACAGTATCATGTCTCCCACCTACACTAACAGTATCATGTTTCCCACCTACACTAACAGTATCATGTTCCCTACCTACACTAACAGTATCATGTTCCCTACCTACACTAACGGTATCATGTCTCCCACCTACAATAACAGTACCATGTACCCTACCTACACTAACAGTATGATGTTTCATACCTACACTAACAGTATCATGTTCCCTACATACAATAACAGTATCATGTCTCATACCTACACTAACAGTATCATTTTTCCCACCTACACTAATAGTATCATGTTCCCTACCTACACTAACAGTATCATGTTCACTACGTACGCTAACATTAGCATGTCTTCCACCTACACTAACAGTATCATGTTCCCTATCTACACTAACAGTATCATGTCTCACACCTACACTAACTTTATCATGTTCCCTACCGACACTAACAGTATCATGTCTCCCAACTACACTAACAGTATCATGTCTCATATCTACACTAACAGTATCATGTCTCCAGCCTACACTAACAGTATCATGTTCCGTAACTACACTAACCGTATCATGTTCCCAACCTACACTAACAGTATCATGTCTCCCACCTACACTAACCGTATCATGTCTCATACCTACACTAACAGTATCATGTTCCCTACCTACAGTAACAGTATCATGTTCCCTACCTACACTAACAGTATGATGTTTCCTACCTACACTAACATTACCATGTCTTCCACCTACACTAACAGTATCATGTTCCCTACCTACACTAACATTACCATGTCTTCCACCTACACTAACTGTAATATGTCTCCCACCTACACTAACTGTATCATGTCTCCAACCTACACTAACTGTATCATGTCTCTCACCTACACTAACAGCATCGTGTCTCCTACGTACACTAACAGTATCATGTCTCCCACCTACACTAACTGTATCATGTCTCCCACCTACACTAACAGCATCGTGTCTCCTACGTACACTAACAGTATCATGTCTCCCACCTACACTAACTTTATCGTGTCTCCTACATACACTAACAGTATCATGTCTTCCACCTACAATAACAGTATCATGTCTCCCACCTACACTAACAGTATCGTGTCTTCTACGTACACTAACAGTAATATGTCTCCCACTTACACTAACAGTGTCATTTCTTACACCTACACTAACAGTATCATGTCTCCCACCTTCACTAACAGTATCGTGTCTCCTACGTACACTAACAGTATAAGGTCTCCTACCTACACTAACAGTATCATGTCTCCCACCTACACTAACAGTATCATGTCTCCTACGTACACTAACAGTATCATGTCTCCCACCTACACTAACAGTACCATGTCTCCTACGTACACTAACAGTAACAGGTCTCCTACGTACACTAACAGTATCTATCTACCACCAACACTAACAGTATCATGCCTCCTACGTAAACTAACAGTATCATGTCCCTTACCTACACTAAAAGTATCATGTCTCCCACCTACACTAACAGCATCATGTCTCCTGCGTACACTAACAGTATCATGTCCTCTACCTACACTAAAAGTATTATGTCCCCTACCTACACTAACAGTATCATGTCTCTCACCTACACTAACAGTATCATGTCTCCCATCTACACTAACAGTATCATGTCTCCCAATTACACTAAAAGTATCATGTCTCTCATCTACACTAACAGTATGATGTCTCCCATCAACACTAAAAGTATCGTGTCTCCCATCTACACTAACAGTATGATGTCTTCCATCTACACTAACAGGATCATGTCTCCCATCTACACTAAAAGTATCATATCTCCTACATACACTAAAAGTATCATGCCTACACTGGCACTATTATGTCTCCCGCCTACACTAACATTATTATGTCTCCCAACTACAATGACAGAACATTTTAAAGAAATACTAAATAGTTCGCAGCTTGACAGTGTTCCCAACCTGGATGGAGAAACCACCATGCCCCCACTAGATGCCTCCTGTGAGTCATTCACCATGGAAGAGATTAAAGCAGCCATTAAAAAAAATTGAAGAACAACAAAGCCTGTTGGTGAAGACGACATCTCAAGAGAAATGCTCAAAGCAGCAGATGAGAATACCCTACAACGTTTGTTACAGCTGATCAATGAAATCTGGCAAAACGAATCCCCACAACAACAATGGAAGGATGGTGTAATTTTCAAACTGCCAAAAAAAGGTGACATGTCTGATTGCAATAACTGGCGTGGTATCACCCTACTGTCAGTACCGGGAAAACTTGTTGTAGCATGTTACTTGAGAGATTGAAAAAGTCTATAGATGAAAAGCTCAGAGAAGACCAAGCTGGCTTCAGACAAAAACAGTCATGTATAGACCACATTTTCATCCTTAGAATTGAAGACTGTAGAATGTCAGTCGAAATTAATCTCCAACTTTGTCCATTTTCACTGTGACAGGTTGGCCCAACTCTCTGATCGTTTTTTATTAGATGGAGATAGCCCTCAGTAAACCCCTCTATGTATTCTGCATTATTTTTCATTGTTGTCTATATTTTCATATATTAGCTAAGATCATCTGTGTTTAGTGTATTTATATACATAACACTATAGAGAGAGCTAAAATACGATGTCTTCTAATATTTAGAAGTAGAGGTAGTGTAGAGTTTGTTTACACGCCAGTAAATCACGTCAGGCTGAATTTAATATTCAGTTTGGCCGTGAATTTAATTTGGCCACAGGAAGTCTAGGAGAACTCTCCTTAGGGGGAGATAATTCTGGTCAAAACCCTAACATCTGCCATTTCTATATGAGGCTTGAAGGTGACAGGAGCTATCACGTCAACTGGCTAGAATAGAACACATATCTGTGTCTTAGACCTTTTTCTGGCTCTTGTTAAGCCGACCAACCCACTAAAACATAGAAAAGCCAGTGATAGTCTCCACACCCGATAGGCCAGTCAAAATCAAGTTGCAGGGTGAGTTAATAATAATTTTGTTAAATATTTTTCTGTGTGTGTATATATGCCGGCTAAATCTAAAGGCCATGCCGATCGATAATAGATACTATTAATTAAAACTAGTGTTAGTTAACTAATACTAAAATTAGTACCATGTTTGTGCCATGTGGCTTGCCGACAAGGGTAAAACGCAAAGCTCGTCACATGTGGCATTAAAAGCAGGGCTAAATTACATTACTTGATTAGCAAAAATTAAGTATTCACCTGCGGAACGAAACCTGAGTTAGTCAGTAGACAATTAGAGTTAAGATATAGTAATTATGTGATTAACTTCGGAACTAGCGTATTTCTCTAGATAATATACTTATTAGTTGAAGGAATTAGTTCAGAGAGTGAATAAGTTACAATTAATTATTCTTTATTAATCTCTATCTTGCCCATAGTCAGATTACTACCATGTGGTCCAATATGGCCCACTTAACAAAGTTCAAACCTTGGGGGAATTCTCCAACCCTAATATTGTTCTTGTGTATAGTGAAAGTAATCTTAAACCTAGCTAAGAAATCTTCTAGATAATTAATTATGTTTAATAAAATATAAGGAAGACTATTGCTAGTAGTACAACTCATAACTCTTTAAGTGAACTTGTGGTGTTTCATGGATTTAATGGTTCACTCATGTACATCGTGACGTTATAGTTGTTGGTGTGATTTCATTTCATTCTATGTAATTCATCAATATGTGATGTTAATTCATCGTATGGAGTGTAGTTTGTGTGTTTCCATACTTGGAAAACGACGTGTGTTGTTTCATAGATTTAATGGTTTGTTAATGTATATGGTGACGTCGGAGTTGTGGCGTCTGAGTTTCATTCCATTGAAGTCATCCAATAATATGTACTGTTAATTCATTATGTGAATTGTGGTTCATGTTTCCATGATTAATCATGACTTAGAATATATATATATATATATATATATATATATATATATATATATATATATATATATATATATATATATATATATATATATATATATCTTGGAATGTGGTCTTTGATGTAGAGCATTGTGATTGTACATGTTTGATCTAAATATCAGCAGAGAGAATAGAATATCATTTGTGTGCTGTTTCCATTAGATCAGTGTGCTGTTGTAGATTTCAGATAAGGAATCAAAATATGTAAATTGAAGATAGTACATGCTATTGAAAATTATATGAGACAAGCAGGCCATGCAGGACTATGACATGGCCAAAAGAATTTACAACTCTAGAAGGATTATTCACCCCTTCTCACTGTCATTCGCAGAGCCTACACCCTGATCAACAGTAGCCGTAGTCACGACCGGTGATTGAGCTACGAACCACTCACTTGATGCAGCAGAGAGTGGAGTCCATACCACTATCCAGTCAGCACCTTTCAGCTTACCATCCAGGAGGCCAAGATAAATCAGATGAGTGGCTAACCACCCGTTTGCCACTGCACAGCAATCACCAATTTATGTCCGCTATTGGCTATGATACTGTCTGTGATTACATCCTCTAGCTGAATATAATCTTGTAGAAATTTAGTCTAACCAGGGATCTGCGTATCTCTTATGTGTCAGTGAGTTCCCCGTGGGGCTCACGTAGTGTTTTTAGAATTAAACAAGCTATGTTATATTTGTAATTTTAACAAACTGCGTCTGTCATTATAGAATTAGATTATAGCATCATCAGATTGTGTGACGAGTGAAAGGACTATATCTATACTTATAAATCTGTCTTATCTCCTGTTGTGTGAGAATACATTAGACAGTGGGGGTTCATTATTCATCCAGGCATGTTAGCAGGAATAATTTGACAAACTGTCTTCATTGGTTAGTACAGTAGGTCGTCATAACGTTCCGTCTGGCACTGCTTAGAAGTAGTGATCCATTCTGGGACTTTGAAAATCATTCTTCTAGAATTGCGAGCCATTTGATCGCTTCTTCAGCAGTGGTTAGATTCTCTATTCGTAGAAGTCTATTTAGTATCTACTTTGATCTATTTTCCATCCTACTAGAATACGCTACGCTACATTCACAAAGCCTTCGACAGTATCCACCGTCCTTCACTTTGGAATCTACTTAACATCTATGGTTTCCCTACCAAAAATATCAACATCATGAAATCTTTCTACAAAGATTTCTTTAAGAAAGGAGACAAGTTCCAGTGTGAAAATTATAGAGGAATATCACTACTGTCTACAAGCTATAAGATACTATCCGCAGTATTACTAAATAGACTAAAACCATATTTAGAATACATATTAGGTGACTACCAGGCGGGTTTTAGACAAAACAGATCAACAATAGATCAGATATTTATTTTACGACAAATAGCCGAGAAAAATTGGGAATATAAAAGAGATCTCCATAACATTTTTGTGGATTTTAAAAAGGCTTATGATAGTGTCCATAGGAATAGTCTATGGAATGCTATGCGGGAATTTGGAATACCAAGGAAGTTAATCAACATGACCAGACTATGCATGGAAGATACTTATAGTATAGTAACATATAAAGGCAGGAAATCAGACCCCTTCCAAATAACATCTGGCTTGAAACAGGGTGATGCACTATCGCCGCTACTCTTCAATCTGGCTCTAGAGAAAGTTGTAAGGAGGGTAAAGGAAGAATGTGATATTGGAGGAACATCCAAGCTGCTTGGTTATGCAGATGATATAGATATTATAGGGGAAAATGAACAAAAGACATTGGAAATATTGACTCTCTTAAAGGAAAAAGCCCAACAGATGGTTATCAACCAAGATAAGAAAGAATACATGGTAATTTCAAGAGAATGAATGGCTAAAATCTGGCCACATACAAATAGATAATATGACCATTAAAAGAACGGAAACATACAAATACCTGGGTACAATTTTCAACTGCTCCAACATCATAAGGGAAGAAATACAAACTAGAATCAATTCTGGAAATAAGATATACTATGCACTACAACATTTACTAAAATCAAAGGCGCTATCTCGTAACACCAAGATCACAATATACAAAACACTGATCAGACCAGTTGTGCTGTATGGCTCTGAAACCTGGAGTATAACGAAACGAGACGAAGCCTTGCTACAAACCTTTGAGAACAAAGTTTTAAGACGCATCTTTGGACCCTTTAGGGATGCACAAAGTGGAGAGTGGAAAAGAAGAAGTAACAAAGACATTTATGAACTGTTTAAGTCCCCGCTAATCACTGGTATCATGAAGGCTAATAGACTACAATGGCTGGGGCATATAGAAAGAATGGAAGATAATAGGGAAACAAAACTCGCTTACACTCAGGAAATAAATGACCGTAGACCCCGAGGTAGACCAAGAAGACGGTGGAGAGATAATATATATACAGACCTACAAGCACTTGGAATCAACGACTGGCAAGAGAAGGTCAACCAGAGAGACGAATGGAGACGGATTGTATCTGCAGCAAAGAACCTCAATGGCTCGGAACGCTGATGAAGAAGAAGAAGAAGAAGAAGAAGAAGAAGAAGAAGAAGAAGAAGAAGAAGAAGAAGAAGAAGAAGAAGAAGAAGAAGAAGAAGAAGAAGAAGAAGAAGATACGTTGCAGGCAACTCTGACTGGTTCTCAGTGGAAACGGGAGTGAAATAGGGTTGTGTCTTGTCACTGATGCCCTTTGGAATTGCTATCGACTGGGTCATGCGCAAAAGCACAAACAACACAAATAGGGGTATCCATTGGGTTGACAAAATTCTAGAAGACCTGGACTTTGCCGACGACATAGTGCTTTTAAGTTCAACACATCCAGATGCCCAAGAGAAAATAAACCATCTCCAAAATGTTTCAGGACAAATTGGTCTCCAAATTAACACAGCAAAAACAAAAACTATAGATCTTACCAACAGTTCAGACGACGCCAAATTAAACAACCATGTTCTGGAAAAAGTCAACAGCTTCACATACCTAGGAAGCAAAATGTCATCTACAGGGGACTCAACGCCAGAAATATTATCTAGAATCGCACTGGCATCTGGTGCCTTCAATAAACTGTCAAACATCTGGAAGTCAAAGACACTCAGCAAACATACGAAACTTAAAATCTTCAACTCTTGTGTGATTCCAGTGCTAACGTATGGATGTGAGAGTTGGAAATCAACGGTAGCTTTAGATAAAAAAATTAGACAATTTTGAGAACAAATGTGTTAGAAGAATTCTAAACCTCCACTGGACAGATTTCAGAACCAATACGCAAATAAGACAAGAGACTAAGCAAGATATTGTATCCAATTTTATAAGAAAACGCCGTTGGAACTACATCGGCCATGTACTCAGAATGGACAAGACAAGACTCCCCAACCAAGCCCTCTTATGGTCACCTGTAGGGAAAAGAAAACGGGGAAGACCAAGAGAGACCCTGCGTAGAACCATCATCAGAGAAGGCTCATTCAATGGCCAAGCGAACATCCAGGATCTAGATCAGGTAGCAGCGAACCGCCGGACATGGAGAGCCATGACTTCTGCCCTAAGCGCCGCCTTAGGCTCAAGAGGAAAGGCTAACTAACTAACTAAGAAATGGATGGCATGGTTCCTGAAAGAAGAGGCACTGCTCGAATAAAAGAAAGATTTACACGGAACATTTTAAAGATGCAGAGAGCATGAAAGTAGGCCAGGCGGGGCAACAGGTTAAAGACTGAGTCTTTCACTTGGGCGGAGCTTAGAACGAAGTGCTACATGAACTATTACGTCTGCGTTGTATCTAAGGTTAGGCCTCGGGATTTCTGATGAGTCTCTGGTGGACGGGCATATAAATATGTGGAAGCAAATGAAAGCACGCTTCTTCTTTTTTTTTTAGGCATGGAGACTTAGTAGATATGCTAGCTCCATATTGTTATAAACCAATCGGCACTCGATGGGTGATGTGGTCATTATGACTGCCGCCTTTATTTACAAGAACATTTCCTGGGACTCATTTCAGGCTGAGTCGACTTGGGGGTTTAAGTCAGTTTGTTGTTGTTGTTGTTGTTGTTGTTGTTGTTGTTGTTGTTGTTGTTGTTGTTGTTGTTGTTGTTGTTGTTGTTGTAAAACCCCGCCTTGATGAGAATTCTAATACATGACTACCGTGCTGGCAGGTACCACTGGGCTTGAAGTAGTTAAGGATAATGACTTCTTATAATTACTCCTCGCTCGCTCTCTCTCTCTCTCTCTCTCTCTCTCTCTCTCTCTCTCTCTCTCTCTGCCTGTCTGTCTGTCCGTCCGTCAGTCTGTCGCTTCTCTTCTCTATCCCTCTCATCTCTCTGTCTCGTTTATCTATCCCACTCATCTCTCTCTCTCTCTCTCTCTCTCTCTCTCTCTCTCTCTCTCTGTCGCTCTCTCTGTCTCTGTCTCCCACTCCCTGTCCCCATCCCCACAACTCTCTCTACTTACATAGAAAGGATTCGAACCCTCGGTAAAGACTATGGTCATCAGTGCATTAATGTTGCTCAAAGATATACCTGCATCTCGCCGTCTTGACAGATGATAGTTTGTAAAATAAAACTATACCTCTCCATAGCACAAAGTCTGGGTTAAATTTGGAGACCATGTGTTGCCCATGATTCCTCTCTCGGCCTGTGTGTTTACTCCAGAGGAAAGGTAACACCAATATATCTGAAGTAAGACAAGCTGCATAAGTTGCCGGATCAGCAAAGCAACGCTCTATCTGTCCGCCTGTCGGAGCTTCCATCCTAGACCAGTTGCCGACCACGGCTTAGGGCCTGGTCTGCCCTGCCATTTAGTTTTTAGGTTGAATTTTCTCTCATTAGGGTAAGCCGTGTACCCTCCCAATTGCGCTCCTCTGTCCGAAGCCGTTGGCACAATGTGGGGTGTCGGGTTTGGTGAGCGCCTCCCAACATTCGGTGCTAACAGAAAGGAGGTGAAGAAGAAATTAAAACAGTCCTGAACATGACTCTGAAAGACACTTAACAGGAACAGTTGAACGTAGAAAGAACAAAGGCTGACGTCAGTAGCATGATATCATCATCATCATCATCATCATCATCATCATCATCATCATCATCATCATCATCATCATCATCATCATCATCATCATCATCACCATCATCACCATCATCATCATCATCATCATCACCATCGTCATCATCATCATCATCATCATCATCATCATCATCATCATGTGGCTTGGGAGGTTGGCCAGCATCTTTTCGATTTCCCCTGCAGTGAGATTGTTTTGTGACAGACAGACAGACAGACAGACAGACAGACAGACAGACAGACAGACAGACAGACAGACAGGCAGGCAGGCTGGCAGGCAGGCAGACAGGCAGGCAGGCAGGCAGACATAAAAAAGTAAGCGAAAATGTCTTGTATCGTGTTCCCAAAAATGTGAAAAATATCAGCGGCAAACACTGAACAGGGAGAGACTTCAGAGAACTGTTAACTGATTTCAACTGCTACTCCAATTTAAGCAGAGGCATCAGCAGCAACATAATAGTAATAATAATAATAATAATAATAATAATAATAAGAAGAAGAAGAAGAAGAAGAAGAAGAAGAAGAAGAAGAAGAAGAAGAAGAAGAAGAAGAAGGAGGAGGAGAAGAAGAAGAAGAAGAAGAAGAAGAAGAAGAAGAAGAAGAAGAAGAAGAAGAAGAAGAAGAAGAAGAAGAAGAAGAAGAAGGAGGAGGAGGAGGAGGAGGAGGAAGAAGAGGTGAAAGAGGTAAAAGAAGCGGAAGAGAAGAAAGATGCAGGGAAAGAGAAAACATTGTACATTTTTTACTATATAATCAGTTCAAATGTATGTTTTCGCGCAAAGAGAGATCTGTAGTAAAACGTAAATTACCCGTCTCAGGCTATGATATTAAACATTAATAGGATATTTCCGTTCATTTTGTTTACGCTATTCTTGCAATGTTGTTTCCTTGTGAGCTTGTCTGTAATTATTACGCTGGCTGAACAGTTCCAGAAATCATTTCAGCGGAACAGATTGGTTTCCGTAGAGCCCATGTAATTACGGTGGAAGTTGTAATGGCAAAGTGCGTGAGGTCTATTACCGCCGCGTGTTTGTGAGCAACTAGTATCATTATGTCTATCGCTGAAGTAGAATGTAGCTGTCTATGCTTTCCCAACGAGTTACCGGTGAAGATTTCTGATGAACATCGTCAGTTTGGTTTCATCACATTTCGGTTTTGGATTGGTAAAGATTAATCTTCATTGCATATGGATATCTCCCTGGTCTGCTACCTTATATCATATTGGGGAACCAGTCCAGTGCACAGGAAGTAGTAGCCCGTGTGTGAAATACGTTTGAGTTCAAAGCCAGCGAAAGCAAAATATACAAAATTAAAAAAATAAAGATAAAAATAATAATTTTAAAAAAAGCAAACAAATTAATGTAAGCTTTTTAAGAAAATGCATCGTTCTTGTGAGAACATATCAATTGTGAGTTACAGACCACAGCAATCACTAAAGAACACAACTGAGACATTTGAACTGAAACGTTACAGAAACATGTTTAGAATAACCAGGACCAGGATACAGAAGAATACTGACATTCTACAGGATCTAAACATCATAGAAAACTGGCTTGTAAAATAATCACGTCTCCAAAACTGAAATAATTTGGCAAAATTAAACATAAGTTGGGAGGAAGAGGTGTTTCCAAGGCACCAGGGCCAGGTTTTATACCAGCCAAGACCTACTAATACGTCCAAGTCGTGCGTCCTGGACAACAGGTCCCTTCGGGGTCCTGGCTAACGTAGTAGGATCGCTGATTCTTCCGAAGTCGGAGAGTGTCTGCCTGTACGGCGAGGAACCACCAATCTGCACACCAATAAGCCAGACATGGGACAACGGATACTCACGCAAACCTCAGTCCGGTATGACATCACACTGATGTTGGACAACAGGATGTCTTCATCCGACATACAGGACTTCACGCTGGAGTTCACAGCCAGCGAACGCAAGCAAGCAGCAAGCAAGCATAAGTTTACCCTTACAGCACATCGACCCAAGCAGTCCACAAGTTCTCACATCCCCTCCTAGGTGTCTCACTCAGCGTGCACTGACCACACCCAGTTATGAATTCAAACTAGTGTGCCGGTCCGGTGAACATGGTTTCGAATCCGCTTGGAAGCGGATTTTTAAAATTCATATAGGCTCACAGGTCGACCCGGTCAAAACTGGGTCACAACTAATTTATTGGGAAATAAAGGCGGCGGTGATATATTGACCACATCGCCCACTCCAGCCCCAATGGTTTATTAAACTAACACCACATGCCCATTACTACTTTAGGCGTGTAAACTGGGTCTTTTATTGGACTTTTCTACAGACATTTGCATTTCACAATTTGATCGCGATTATTTTCAACGACTGCTCTGATGAGAAAAGAAACACATACAGGCGCAGGAAACACTGAACAGACGCGGCAGGCAATAAAAAATACACTGGCATAACTGGCGATTTCAACACAATTTATCCACGTGTTATTGCGTGCATGCTTTTAAATACAGTAAGGTGTAAGCTTCAACTGTCATTTATTTTATGTTCTCAAACTGACATTTCCGCCAAATGACATTTAAATTATCAGCAGAGGATATCGTCTTTACATGTTTTACCGTCCGTATTATCGCGTTTGTCATCGTTATCTTGAGGTATGTAGAAGTATATTTCTAAGAAGCACCTGGATCTGTCTCGTTTCATTGTTTTGTTTCCGAAACACATATGCCACTTCAGATAAGGAATTATTAGACGAAACCAAAGGATTCTCTAGAATCCTTATGTGCATCCTATGTCGTCATCAAATGGTTAACTGGACTGGCATTGGGCGATGATGCTTCTCTAAAACTGGCCGTTTTCAACAGAATACAGTATATGAATTCGTGTGCTAACACCTTTCCGTGACATGACAAAAGGCTATCAATAATATTCTCTCATGTATTTCCGCCGTCTCTTTTTCCATAACTGTTTCCTGTTGTCAAAGTTGTTCTATTCTCATAATGTGGCCGACAATGACGTCCTGCCTCTGTGTGGTGTTTGTGATAAGTTGTCTTTGTGTTTTAGTCTCTTTAAACAGATTTACTAATTGTTCACAATTGAAAGCCATGGTATAAAATTGGTTCTATGTAACATGCATGAATTCTTCCAATAGTTTTTGTTTCCCCACCTTCAAAAACCACTGTATTTTTAGAAGACAGTCAATATTCTTTGGTCAGGTCGTAAGAAGAGGACGGCTGGAGTTTGTTGTCACAGCGGAAAAGCGGGAAGGAAGGAGAGGCGGAAAAGGGGTGGGCGGGGGGGGGGAGAGAGAGAGAGAAACCAAGAGAGAAGATGCAGGACAGTTTGAAATCATGAAACGGAGGTACAAGCAGTATCAGAAATGATCGGCATTACACGAGGCAGAAGGCTGTGGACAGACATGATCTCCATCGTCACACGGCATGAACTAGAATAATAATAAACAGTAAATGAGGAAATTAAGACAACATCAACCTTATATATGTAATAGAACAGTCACATAGCTTTGGTAAACGAATTTGAAGAAATATTGGGATACTAGAAATAACACGAAGAAGGCGGGAGATTATAGTATATAACTAACATTTAATACAAGCAGAGTTGGGATTTTACATAATGACAACGGATAGAATAACTCCCTGTGGCCTGTATGATGATGGTGTATACTCCAGGCTGAACATTCGGGAGTAAACACCTCAATACAGATTCTCCTGGCACAAAGACAGGACCGTTTTTTCCCCCATTCAGTTAACCCACAGAGGCCAGAAACCTTGAAGGTAGCTTTGCCAGGTCACGAAGACCCATTTCATTTCCGCTGAAAGAAACAAGGGCGTGATTTTGTTAATGTTGTTTCTCTTATCGTTGATTTCATTTGTAAACAAGATCGGGGGATAGCGGTGCATTCTGCCACGCCACTATACTCCAGGTAAGATGAATTAAATTATTCTTTTTTTTAAAATTATTATTATTTAACGAAATCGGTAGGGTTGCCGTGCGAACAGCTTCAGTTCAACACACCCATGAATGAATCTTCGACCATGGAGACATGAATGTTTCAAGTAGGTCTACACCAAGATGTTGGGGGTCCCCTCCGGGTATGTTACATGCCCCAGAGTGCCTCTTATAGAAGAGAAGATATATGATGCTCGCTCGGAGCAGTGAGAAAGTGCTGATGCAATAAAATCACCGTTTTCAGGTAGTTTGAATTTGTATAACAAACTGGAGGCAGCAGTGTGCATTCATTTCCTGTACTTGGCATTCACAAGTGTGATTGAGAAGACAGCAAGTCAAGTTCTTATGAGTCTTTCTTTTTTTCTTTCTTTTCTTTCTTTGGTTTTTTTTTTTCTTTTTGTCTGTCTTATTATATCAATCTATCTTTCTTCCTCACTTTCTTCTCTTTCGTTTTTCTTCATTTGAATGTTTTTGTACTTATTTCTGCCTAAACCCTATGTCTCTCTTGGACATTTATATTCTCATTATTATATTGTTATATATCTCTAGTTGCGCCTTTTCTTGTACTTTTCATTTTGTTTTGTTTCTTTCTTTTTATTTTCGTGCGCTATTAATTTTGCTTTTAAAATATTTTTCTTCATTTCCATTTTCCTTGTGATTTCTTTGCGTTTCTCTTTTTCTGAATTATTCATTTCTTTCTTTGCGTTTTACTTTGTGTTTTACTTTGTGTCTTACTTTTTGTCTTCCAATATCTTTTGTACATACAAAGACACACACGCATACACACACATATACGCACCCACAAATACACTCACGCACACATATATATATATCTGTTATTATCTTGATGTCTGTTTATTTTCTTGCTACTTACATTAATATTTTCTGTTTCCTTCTTTCAGAATAATCTTCCGTTTCAGATCCTTTTGTTCAGACGTGCCTTCTCTGACCTGACACAATTACGTATACAAACCAGTAATTCCGGTAAGTAACCACTAAGAACACAGGAAGTCGGCTGTACAGATTACTGCAGTGCTTCCCTGTGATGCCAGAGACAATTATCTGCACTCTATCTTCCAGACACAAACTGTTAACGCGAATAAAACAGTTGATTTTCTGCATCAGTCTACGTGGCAGACGTATTGGTTCGCTCTGCAGAATGCAACTCTCTATGGCAGATTCGGGTGTTTAACATTCATCTGGAGGGCCCTATTCGACCCAGTCTAAATGGGCACCAAGAAATATGTTGAGAAATAAAGGCGACAGGATAGGCATTGACTAGATCACCGATCGAGTGCCGATTGATCTATACTATCATAGATCTAGAACAATATGTTCTATGAGCCATAAAGTGTGTGAAAGGGCTCTTTACTTATTGTCTGTACTATAGAACTCTGTGTTGCTGTTGTTGTTGTTATTGTCTTCAACTCTAATTAAAGGAAAATAAAAGCGACCGTAAACAAATAATTTATTATTTAATCAATTAATTAATATTATTAGAGTAGCTGAAAAGTATAGTTACATGGAATTTGAACGGCGACGGACATGTGGTTTCTAAGACAAATATTGCCCAATACATTGAGCGGCCGGAATAACTAATCTTAGAACATCATGCACATAAAAGAGAGAGAGAGAGAGAGAGAGAGAGAGAGAGAGAGAGAGAGAGAGAGAGAGAGAGAGAGAGAGAGAGAGAGAGAGAGAGAATGTTCTTTGGTCATGTAATGAGAAGAGAGGCACCGGAAAACATCGTGACGACTGGAGAAATCAGCGTTGAAAAGGCAGAGGCAGACCGAGAGAAATAAACAATGAGTCTCTTAAAAGTCGACAGGGTCGACTTCATTGGACCGGATTTTATCCCGTATGGCTCAGTCTCTTTCCGCATCACGGAAAGCGTCGCACAAAGCACGAACTCCGTAGCTCCAGCGACGACCCTCAGGAGTCTCCGAAAAAAATTAACTCGTGAACCGAAGGACGCGGCCAGGAACGAACCCATAACCTTCGGAGCCCGAGTCAGACGGTTTAACCACTTCGCCACGGAGACTCCATGGCCGAGAGACATGATGTTTAATTGTCCACGACATGGGCATGGGTGGCTGTCATCAATATAACTGATCCAGAAAACCAAGGACCGAAATCTGTAGAGAAATGTGATCGCCAAAGGCACTTGGGAAGCTGTATGATGGTGTTGATGAAGACTCCAACCCATTGTCTGGGAGGAATTAGGTTTTGCGTAATCATATAACACGTCAGACCGACCCATTAGCTTGCTTGCTTGCTTGCGTTCGCTGGCTGTGAACTGCAGCGTGAAGTCCTGTATGTCGGATGAAGGCATCCTGTTGTCCAACATCAGTGTGATGTCATACCGGACTGAGTTTTGCGTGAGTATCCGTTGTCCCATGTCTGGCTTATTGGTGTGCAGACTTGTGGTTCCTCGCCGTGCAAGCAGACATTCTCCGACTTCGGAAGAATCAGCGATTCTACTACGGTAGCCAGGACCCCGAATGGACCTGTTGCCCAGGACGCACGACTAGGACGTATTATGGAACAAAAGAAAAAACAGCGGCTGCAGCAGGATATAACAATATGAATTGCAAACAATTAGGTATATTTAGCTCCTGCGAAAAGAAGAGACATACTAAACACAGACACGATGTACATACCTTACAAAGAACTCCATACACAGGTGAAAACAAAGTGTGACTTATCAAAAATGAGAAACAATCAATAAATATATAATACTGAAGTATTAAAATAAAACAATAAGTATTATAGGACAACAAAACACTGCCGACGTTTCGGTTCTAGAACCTTTGTCAAGGACAGGACAACACAAACAGATAAAAAGCGAAATAAAGCACACAAAATAAAATAAAATTGAACACAGCTTCTTGTTGATAGGAGGGAAACAGAAATGGTGGTTTACACCGGTGCAGAACGGTGCTCATGGGCTACAAATGTTTGTGTTGCCAAATGGCGAGTAAACAGTCTGATATGAATAAAATACAGGGAAGATAGTATAGTTATACTGTTGCATGAACAACGGTATTGATTCTTGTTGGGTGAATGCAGCCCAGAGAGTGTATTAATTGGCTTTCAATGTTAAGTCTAATGGAGTTGTTAGAGAAGCAAGGTTTCAATGCAGTGACCCATACATCGTCGACTCCATTGTGGTTAGAAGTTTAGTTGTCCTATAATACTTATTGTTTTATTTTACTACTTCAGTATTATATATTTATTGATTGTTTCTCATTTTTGATAAGTCACACTTTGTTTTCACAAGTGTATGGAGTTCTTTGTAAGGTATGTACATCGTGTCTGTGTTTAATATGTCACGTCTTTTCACAGAAGCTAAATATACCAATTGTTTGCAATGCATAGGACGTGTTAGTAGGTCTTGCCCTGGTGCCTTGGAAACACATCTGCGTCCCACCCACCAGTTAATGTTGAGGAACTGTGATGGAAGTTGAACATGTTGATGGAAGTATCAGCTCTGTTTGTAACCATCACAGTGTTTTCAATTACAACATATGTACTTGACAGACTTATATCCACTCCACGCTAAAGGTTCCCAACATATTCTGATGTGGGTATTATTGTTGTACGTTCTAAAAAAATTTATAGTTTAGTTAGCTTACTCTTCGTAATTTCATATCATCCATGGATTGTTAACCTAGGCTACGTGTTTACGTGACCTCCTATGTATATTAGGCTAGGTTTCATATCTACTACCCAAGAATCGGTGGCACTTGAACATAAATCCTGTATCTTTCGAGGCGCAGGTAGACGCCATACTTCTAAGTAGAAAGAGGATTGCGAGAGAATGCAATTTATAATAAAAAGGCCAATAACAGACAGACACATATATGGACAGATTAACAGACAGACTGGTGGACGGACGGATAGATGGATGGACATACAGACTTGTAGACTAGCCTATTAAAGTGTTCAACATTTTTACAGGCAAGGAGATCGACTTAATTAGACTTAGTTGTATCCCATATGGCTCGGTCTATTAGTTGTATCCCATATGGCTCGGTCTATTAGTTTTATCCCATATGGCTCGGTCTATTAGTTTTATCCCAGATGGCTCGATTTAATTCTGCAGGGCAGCCTATCGAATGTATCGCACAAAGCTCGAACTCCGTAGTTCCAGCGATAACCCCCAGGAGTCTCCGAGAAACTCACACTCCTGAACTGAACGACGTAGACTGGAATCGAACCCACAACCTTCGGATCACAAGGCAGGCGGCGGAACAACTTTTCCAGGGAGAATCCCTAGGCTGCTGTGTTATCAGACAGCAAGCTCCGAAATTATCATATAGCAAGCTTTGGGTTTATGAGACAACAAGCTAAGGGGTTATCAGACAGCAAACTCCGGGGTTATCAGACAGCAAGCTACGAGGTTATTAGACAACAAGTTCCGGGGTTATCCGACAGCAAGCGCTGGAGTTATCAGACAGCAAGCTCCGGAGTTATCAGACAGCAAGCTCCGGAATTATCAGACAGCAAGCTTCCGGGGTTATCAGACAGCAAGCTCCGAAGTTATCAGACAGCAAGCTCCGAAGTTATCAGACAGCAAGCTCCGAAGTTATCAGACAGCAAGCTCTGAAGTTATCAGACAGCAAGATAAGGAGTTATCAAACAGCAAGCTCCGAAGTTATCAAACAGCAAGCTCCGAAGTTATCAAACAGCAAGCTCCGAAGTTATCAGACAGCAAGCTCTGAAGTTATCAGACAGCAAGATCCGGAGTTATCAAACAGCAAGCTCCGAAGTTATCAAACAGCAAGCTCCGAAGTTATCAAACAGCAAGCTCCGAAGTTATCAGACAGCAAGATCCGGAGTTATCAGACAGCAAGCTCCGAAGTTATCAGACAGCAAGTTTCGGAGTTATCAAATAGCAAGCTCCGAAGTTATCAGACAGCAAGCTCCGAAGTTATCAGACAGCAAGCTCAGCAAGCTCCGAAGTTATCAGACAGCAAGATCCGGAGTTATCAAACAGCAAGCTCCGAAGTTATCAAACAGCAAGCTCCGAAGTTATCAGACAGCAAGATCCGGAGTTATCAGACAGCAAGCTCTGAAGTTATCAGACAGCAAGCTCAGCAAGCTTCGAAGTTATCAAACAGCAAGCTCCGGAGTTATAAGACAGCAAGCTCCGAAGTTATCAGACAGCAAGCTCCGAATTTATCAGACAGCAAGCTCCGGAGTGATCAAACAGCAAGCTCCGACGTTATCAAACAGCAAGCCTCGGAGTTATCAGACAGCAAACTCCGAAGTTATCAGACAGCAAACTCCGGAGTTATCAGACAGCAAGCTCTGGAGTTATCAGACAGCAAACTCCGAAGTTATCAGACAGCAAGCTCCGGAGGTACCAAACCTAGAATGCCTGCAATACGTATTCTATGTATACTCCTCCCATCACCATCATCTGATAGGTTCCGTAGTTTTCTAAAGGAGTCTGATCACACCATCCCACTCTGAGATGTGACTTTGATTTCTCTTTAGCTCATCTTTAGTTTGATCCTCAGTATCCTTGCATGCCCATGTGATGTATTTATTTCTGGGATGTCAGTATTCTCCTCCACAATATTTCGCCATTCAACTTTTTTTTTTTTTCAGTAGTAGGCCTTCACGGATAGTGAGTCATAGTTAGTTGCACTATCCTTTACGGAACCTCGCAGTCAAACCCAGCATATGATGGCTGTTTGTGATTTCTTGGCAAGTTTACGTTCAGTAGTTTGCCATTTCTTTCTCAACGACCGGCACTCATACCACTGAATGAAAACAAGCGCAAGTTTGTCTGCTTCCTAATCCTCAGCATCTGTGTTTAGAATGCGGCTGCGAGATTACAAATTGCGTTAGTAAGCCCTTCGCCACTAGAGCCGGATGAGTCATAGATCATTTGGCAATCACCAAGGAACAAAATGGGGACCTTTGAACTGAAATGTGACAGAACAGTTCTTGGGATTGCCTGGACCAGAAATAATACAAACACCGACATTCCACAAGATCTGGTTACCGAAGGCAACTTTCTCATAAGCAGCATCATGTTTCCAAAACTGAAACACTCTGGGTGTGTAATAAACGCACACTGGTATAGCAAATAAAGTAAAGTGGTGAGGTGGCTGGTTCTTATCCTTGTTGCTTTTTCTTCCCAGACAAATCTAAATTAAAATTAATTTAAAAAGTTGCGATCGCTCTTAAACTTCTGGTGCTGTGATGTCGAGCTACGGGTTCTCTCCATACACCGATTAGTTGGACTTGAACGTTGAATCTCGTTCTTGGCTAGGGAACGTATATTACAAGTACCTTAGAAGTCGGAATGGGTTTGCCTGATGATAGAGGACACTGGAAAGTTGGCCTACACATAAAATCAGTCCAATGTAGTTTCGCTTGAGTTCAACACGAGCCGAACGAAAACAAAAAGTCTTTTGAAAATTCCCTCTGCTACCTAAAAAAAATTAGGCTTAATGTCGAAACGATGCTAAAGTTTCTAAAGTTTTCACCAGATTTCCCACAGGAATGTAATGGCAGACTACTTTGTTTACACATGCCTAGACAGCCACAGTATTAACATATTCAAGAATTCATTGCACGGAAAGGAGAACAAAAAGATCTACTCAACTGAGACAGGAGGGAAAAAAGAAGAGAGGAAAATAGATAGACTACAACTTCTACTTCCATCGCTACAGTGACATGAGAAGACAGACGCGCAACACTGACTGCCTGTAGGCCAGAGAAGAAAAAGAACAACAAGAAGAAAGAGAAAACCATCACTGTTCCCATCCTCAGGAAAAGAACAGATTTATAGAGATCAGAAAAATCAGGATCTTTGGCAGGGAGCTACATATTATCGTACTCCTCACAGTGAAGTGTAGAGTTTGACTGTGACAGAATTAATGACTGTGAACAACTCACACAATAAACTAAACAAAACTGACTAAACAAACAAATTAAGAACAACAAAAATATACCTTTTATAAGTTAAGCCCCATAGTCTCAGGATGAAACATCTGGCACTGCAACAGAAGGCATAATCACATATGCCACCATGGCTCACACTAGAGACCAACAGTGGATTCGGCTCCACAATTATCCAGATCTCTGCAAGCAAGTCTAATCCATGGAGAGCACCAAATATCCCATTCAGGACATCACATTCTCAGTCAGACCGGGACACAACACCATGAAAGATCTTCAAATTGTGGTATGTGATCACAGTGATCACAGAGATCACAGTGGTATGTGCCCTACATATAACTAGATCCCTACCACCAGGCCAGGTCCACTGAGTGTACAGGGCACCAAAAGCGGACATCATATCCCTAAACTAGTCGGGACATGATACAACAAGAGAACTACAACATTAACCACAGAGACATGGACAAAGGTATAACCTAGCACAGCTATAACATGAACTAAGAACCCAGGAATGCCCCAACAAACACGGTAAGAGTGCATTCCTGCAACATGAACAGAATCTATGATTATCTGTAACCCAATCATATTATACACACAAAGCAATGAGTGAATTCATCAGAATCCATAGATCAATACACAGATAATAAGTATCCCTATCAAATTACTCATATTACTATGCCCTCCTGTTGTTCTACAGTTATCATAAAATAACAATTCATGTTGTTCAAAATGAGCATGACTCACCACGGTATTTCTGGCCAAATAATCACGCCTCACCACGGTATTCCTGGCCTATTCTGGCCTTTCATGTATTCCCATGTACTCACTCACAGGATTTCTACACTTCAGTACAACCTATTACATACAGATCCTCCTGTACCGGTGGCAGACAAACAATGCATCTGTACCGCCAGATCAGATCACCATTACCACACAATTTCCCCAAAATGGTCACATCTGATCACAGGACAAACAGGTCACAATACAGCCCATCACTTCTACTGCCACACATCAACAAGTGCCACACCCCCCCCCCCCTTTCCAAAAAAAGAAGTCAACACCAGTCAGTGCACCACACTTGAGACTAGACAGCAGATGTCCGGTCATCATCCTTCGTCTCCACTTCTCCTGTGGCACACCAGCCATACATATGGAAACCACAGAACATCCAAAACTGTTCGGCAGACAACACAGGCAGAACCAAATATAATCTAGTCGCATACCGTGTCTGATGCCCTGACAGGATAACATCATTTGCAACCTGTCCACCCAATACATAAACAACACCTATTACACTGATGGCAATCAGGCACAACAACATACAGCAGCCGCAGTTCAACACATAACACAATCAGAATACACATCTCTGCACTGATGTAACTCAGATAACATAGACACTGACTTGTAAATCAGAGATATACAACTGTGTAGTAGTCAAATGATACCACCACAACAACATAATTTCCCATAATGGCCAAAAATACACAAGAAACCACAACAAACTCACAGTTTGGACAACGAAATACTCGGTGCTCTAATTTACATCAAGCCACTGGCATCATATTGCTTTGCACAGCATCTCTATTGGGTCTTTCGCCCATCTCTTGCCCATAACAATAGCCACAAAACACTACTGTTCAGAACACAGCATAATCAGAGTTAAGCAAAACCCACCATTCTATGGTCCGATACTCCACATATTCCTGCTGCTGGTGCACACAGCTTCGCTTCAACCATTATCCTACACCAGACACTGCTGTGTCCTGGTATACTGTCCCACAAATGCAAAAGCTTCTCCTCTTGTCAGGAATGGACATCATATGACTTTCTGTGCCCTGCACACGCATAATGTGTGCTCTACTCAGCACTGAGCTACTATCATCGTCATCACCATAATTATCATCATTGCAATCATCATCATGTGCCCATTATAATCATCAACATAATCCATACCATTATCATCAGGTGCCCATTATAAACATCAACATAATCCACATCATCATCATCATCATCATCATCATCATCATCATCATCATGTGGCCACTTGAATTGCCACAGGGCCACTCACCCATGTCTCAAGGGAAACAACCAGCACACATAAAAAGGCTTACTAATAATCGGTGATACGTGGCATCATCATTCACGGTACCTTACAATAATCACGTAGCCCGTGTAAAATATACACACCAGTCGTAAAGAAGCATCCTTGGTCCTGAATTACCACTCAATACCCTTCAGCACTTGAGTTCTCATTACACACCTTGCTAGTCTATGGGACAGCCCTTGTCTATGGGACAGCCCTTGTCCTGCTGTTAACTGAGACCGGTGGTGGAGTCCCCTTTTAGATCTGATGATTGTCAATAAAATCAGTTCAAGAATCCCATCAGTACAGGGCCAGTTATAAACCAGGTCTCACCAGATTGGTTAATATCAAATACTAACTCTAGGTTATTACATTTATTACAACATACCATCACAGCCGTCCACGAATGTTTAAACAGCAATCTTCTGTGAATCTGCCCGCCTCTTGTATGCAGGCTTGAGTACAGCTGCTTCGAGATCATCATCTGGCTTATGATGAAGAACAATGATCTGGCCTATAATGAAGAACAGTCATCTGGCTTATGTTGAAGAACATTCATCTGGCTAATGATGAAGAACAATATCTGGCTTATGATGAAGAACAATCATCTGGCGTATGATGAAGAACAATCATCTGGCTAATGATGAATAACAATCATCTGGCTTATGGCGAAGAACAATCACGTGTCTTATGATGAAGATCAATAATCTGGTTTATGATGAAGAACAATTTCGAAAGACTTGTATGGGGACGAAGTTTTGCACAGGCTAAGCCAATAAGCGAACGAACCCCACAGGAAAGTCATAGAAGGAAAGTGTTAGGTTAGGGAACTCATGGACTCAGTAAGGCAGTGATTCTCAACCTTTTTTGGCCCGTGCCCCCCTTCACCATATTTTCAGAATGTCACCCCCCCCCCCCCCCCCCTTTCGTATTTCCTACCTAAAAATTTGGCCCGTGCCCCCCTTCACCATATTTTCAGAACGTCATTCCCCCCTTTCGTATTTCCTACCTAAAAATCCCGCCCCACCCCTACACAGTATACGTAATAATGGAAGCTAAATTTAATAGCACATACTAAAACAAGTCTAGACGTCCACATAAAACATGATTTGTGGGTCTACTTACTTTATACATTGAATTTTAGAAGGGTGAGACGTACAGAACTGTACAGTATGAAGGGAAAAACAATATCAAGTAATCGGTTCTTGTATTAACGCGATCTTGAAATAATCTTAATTCTCCCCCCCCCCCCCCCCCCCCCCCCTTGGAAACCCTAAAATTCCCCCCTGGGTGGAATTCCCCACCGGTAGAGAACCACTGCAGTAAGGTTTAAAACCGCTGTGATAGAATAGCGTGAACAGCTACAACTGCAGCACTTTACGGTTTATGCGGGTCCAGTTTCAACGCTCACATTTCCTAAGCTATCATACTATACCATCCATCACCTTCGACTTCATTGCTGTCTCGGCGTCTACTAGTGTTGTCTGAGTCAATCCACCCATAGACCCTGCTTGAGTCCATTTATTCGACATGACCTAGGCTCGACGGTCAGCTTGATTCAATGATATTCTTATTGACATCATCAATCAGATAAGTCTCTCAATTCTTTTAATTCACTTATTTATGTTGCTTTCCTCGACCTCCGTGTTATTTATTTATTGTATCGTCATTGTTCTGTATCACTTCACACACACACACATACACGCACGCACGCACGCACGCACGCACGCACGCACGCACGCACACACACACACACACACACACACACACACACACAAAACACACATAATTTATAAACACATCTTTCTATTTCACCTGATGTTAATTTTCCTTGACTTAGCGAGTATCCTTATCGAGTTGGCTGCATTCTTTGAATATTGATAAATACGTTCCGTAGCTCTTTGATATCGTTTTTTTAATATCGTTCTTGCTGTTTCAGTTATCGGGTTGTTGTTTTTTTATCGTTCTAGGGTTTTAAAAAATATATACATTTTAAAATTCGTTTATGTTGTTGTCTGATTGCCAGCTGCATAAACTACACAACTGAGATTTTTTTTAATGGTTCTACTTTCAGCAATCATCACCATTACCTGTATGCATTTTGTCACTGCTCCCTTCCCCAGTTCGCAAAGATGGACTCTCTGACATGGAGGCTTCACCATGAGATCTTTCATTTGCAGCTGTTGAGATGAATTTCTTGGCATAGGTTATGTTGTAGCTTTCCCCTTCCACAGGCTCAAGGCTTTGGACCTAGTCTCCAGCCTTTAGCTAGCTATTAAGTTGCAAGGGAATAGCGTACACTGTCGTGAAAAATAAAAAGATAAAGATACATATCAATTTTTCACCCCATAAGATGTTTTGGGTATAAGCTGCCAGATCTATATTTTAGATCAATAGATGTTCGATGGGTGATGTGATAAAACCACCCTGGCTACTTTTAATTATCAGGAAAATTCCTGGTAGCCAAAAGTAAACTACACCTCGTAGATACTTCACCAAAGCTGCTTTGGCCACTCGGTAGTGTTTCCTATCCTCCACCATTCGGAGGTACAGTCTGGAGTTTCCTTTGGACACATTATGAGATCGCGGTTGCATTTCTCAAACTTGGACAAGTTATGAGATGGCTGTGGCATTTCTCAAACTTCTCAGTAGTTTTTTGAGTAATTATACTAGAACTCCAACTGTTTTCAGTTTTTATTACACGCATTGTCTAGCATCCAATTTATATATGATCATCATTTTTGCTTGAAATATTAACATGTTTACTTTCGTAATATATCTTACAGCTGCTCTTATCGCATCTATGTGCTTTCATTTCCAAATTTCCTTCAATTTAAATTTATTGCCTATTGGCATTTTGGATGCTTACTCTATCGTTCTTCGAGATACATGTTTTAAATGTGTATTTTGTAGCATTTTACTACAGATGTATCTTAATTGTTTCTGCCAATCTCCAACGAATTCGTGCGTATTATCTTCTTTTGTTTTTTGCTATCACTCATAACTGAGATAGTTGAAAATGCGTATTGAAGGAGATTACTTTGTCAGCCTACAAAAGTTGTTTGTATGAAATAATAATGTATACAGGCAGATATTTCAATCTGCTAGTATGCGTCTTTATTGCTTCCAGGTGCTTTTATGTGCTACACATCCATGCATTTGAGTCTGTGCTCTGAAATTTCACATTAACTAGATCTATTTTGGTTATTATAGAAGACTGAACATAAAGTGGGGAAATAAGCTGTTCACTTCTAGAAGAACTGACCTTGCGAAGCAGCTTTCAATGTGACCAGTCCAGTTACTTTCCACTTCATGTCATCTCATAAACTGGGTTAAAGGTGAGAAGTTGACTTCATTGCATGGACATTTGCCCATCTGGCTCTGGCTCTCTCAGCAGAAAGATTGATTGATTGATTTAGGAATCGATATCACAGCATTCGGGGCATTCCCATAAGCGCTCCGTCCCCATCCTCAGCAGCCAGCGAAGAGTTCCAACACCAATAGTTCCAGTAGCAATCTGATTATATGTCCGTCTCGCCTTTCCTCTGAGCGTAGAGCGTTGGCCAGATCCCCTCGTCACTCCTCGCTGCCTCATTCTTGCCAGACTATGGTGATCCATAGAAAGGTAAACTGCCTGTGGAAAGCATCGCTCAAAGCACAAACTGAATAGCTCCGGCGTAGACTACCTGGTGGAGAGGGGTGGGGGGGGGGGGGGGGGAGGAACAACTCCAGAAAACTGCTTTCTTGATCTTCTTCTTAATATTATTTCGTTCGCTTGAAATATGTCTATAACTGCAATGTTTTCTCTTGTATGAATTTAAATGTATTTTTTTTTTAGTTCACTCAGCGGTCCATAGAGTTTATCTTCCACTGTCGTCTCTCTAGGCCAGAAGATTTGCCAACATATGTTGTATTTTAGGCAGTCATGGAGTATGTGCTCTGCTGTCTGCGACGCCAATCCACATGTGCACATAGTTGATTCACCAATCTTGAATTTTGTATACATGTGGTTGCGTAATCTATTGTGTCCTGTTCTGAGGCGCGGAATAATGACTTGTTCTGGTATGTCCATAATGTGGTAGTCGTTTGAGGAGGTTCTGGTGGCTTCCTGACTGATTTGATCATTCTTTTATTTTGGTGGTATGTAACGTGCACATCAGGTTTCGGTTGCTCCTTCCTTAGCCAATCGATCAGCTCTATCGTTTCCGCGTACTCCACAGTGGGACGGTATCCACTGTATGGTGACCTTATGCTGACTGCTAAGTTAAGAAGTAGTGTCCTTAGTACTGGCAATTTCCCAGACAGGAGCGCCTCGAGTACTGATTTTGAATCTGTCAATAGCACCACAGGTTGTGTACCATGGCTGGTATTTAGTAATTTCTCTGTTGCTATCTTGATTGCCTCAATTTCAGCATCATAGTTATGGCAGTACTTTCCGATTGTACTCTGGCTGTGTCCCTAGTATTATTTGGGTATTCTTTGTACACTCCCGCTCCTTCATTTCTAACAGCATTTTGTGCTGACCCATCTGTGTAGACTCGGATCCAAAGGTTCGAAATGTTGCCATTATGTAGCCAGGGTGCAGAGTTGGGGTGAGCGCCCAACCTTGCATAAATACCCCATGGCTTTTATATTCATCATCTCTGCAGCAAAAGTCCAACTCCTGGCCTTCACGTTGCGGAACTGTTTTAACTAACAGGAGAAGGGGCGGCGGCGAGTCACTCGCGCCGAGAAATAACCAGAAATCTCTTGGTGTGTATGTAGGTACATGCATGCGCAGACACGTGTGTGCGTGACTACATACTTAAACTCGAGTAAGACCATAGTCTGCTCTAGTAAAGGAAATGTGCTGAAGACGGAGGAAACCAACCAAGAGGCGCACCACCGAAATCAGGATGCCACCCAATTACGCCATGAAATATGTCGACTTTCTTGGTCTGAACGGAACCGTTTGAATATGTGTGTGTGTGTGTGTGGTGTGTGCGTGCGTGTGCGCGTGCGCGTGCGTGTGTGCGTGTGTGTGTGTGTGTGCGCGCATGCACTGCAGAACTATGCACATGGGGATCTGTTAAACTGGTAATATTCTTCAATGTTCACTCTTGCAATGGACATACATGTATGATCTTTTTTTTCTTGTGTCATAGCAGTACAACACACATATGTGTGTGTGTCTCTGTGTGTGTGCGCTCACGCACGTGTGTGTGTATGCGCGCGCGCATGTGTGTGTAAATTATTGCCTCTAACAGACTTTGAAGTCAGAACCTGCCTTGGTTACCGCTATCATCTTCTAGGACATGATTAGCTTGCCTGTCAGCCCGGTGGTCATGTGTTCCAACCCCCCGTTGTTTTCATTGACCTCGGCTGCCACGCCCACCCAGCCTAAAATGGCTACCAGGAAATATTCTGGGAAGTAAAGGCCTTCGATTGGTATTGGCTCATCAGCCATTGAGTGTCGATTGCTCCAGAAATACTGGCTGGTACTATATGCCCTGTAAGCCTCATGGAGTGAAAGGGGGTCATTCACTTTCTTACAGGTGAGTAAATGAACTCATTTCGACCGTGCGCGTGAGAGTTCAGTTAGGAGTACAATACTTGGGAACTGAATGTCTGCCATCATAGTGGTGATTTGCTATGAATCTCGTTCAGTGTCGAAGTCTGTTGTAACTTTCAGTCTAGACAGGCTTCATTGCAACTGAAACCGCGAATCTGGAGTCAGCGTGGAGAAATCATCTCCTCCCAACGTGACAACTGTTATGGGAATTTTGTAATGTAACATGTATTGTCAGATCTTCAATTTTACCTTTCTTATAAAACAGTCAAATTAACTTTTTCGAAAACAAAGCTATACAAATTCAATTCCCACCAGGATGCGAGCCAGACAGAGAATAAATAGTAAAGCTCTTCACAAGCAGGTTTACACAACTCCTTCACAAATATATCAGTCGTAATATCCAAGCTGCATGTTTACAAAGATTGCTTAGAATAATCAGAAATAAATGCGAAAACCCATTCACATTCAATAACAAGAAAGGAACAATTGAAGATTTACAGTCGAAAAAGAAAAATGTTTTCCTTCCGTAAAATTTAAAATAAAATCAATGACGCCTAAAAGTGTAAATGCAACATAGCAACGGGTTAAACAAGGCGGATATTATTGTTTTGTCGCTGTCAAATTGAAGTCATTGAAGGAGGCAGGTGAAAAGGAACAAACCGTGGCAGACATAGAAATGATGTCTCAAATCAGTCGATGTGGCTAAATGCATAACCAAGTTGCATAAGCAAAGACCTCAAATTTTAGAGAAAGTTGAAAATCTTCTCTTGATCTGGATCAATGAAAAGCAACTTGCAGGAGACAGTGTTAGTTAGGCAATAATATGTAAAAAGGTGAAGCTGTTGCACAGTGATTTATTGTCAAAATTCCTTGGTACAAGTGCTGAGACTAACGATTTTAAAGCCAGGAAAGGCTGGTTTGAAAAGTTTAAAAAAAAGGTGGCATTCATTATGTAATTAGGCTCGGCGAGGCTGCAAGTTCTAACGAAAAAGAAGCAGAAGCGTTCAAAGTATAATGTTATAAGATAATCACAGAGGAAGACCACGTTCCACAAAAAGTCTTTAATTGCGATGAAACGGGCCTCTTCTGGAAGAAAATGCCAAAGAGGACCTTCGTCACCCAGGAGGAGAAAGCACTGCCTGGGCACAAACCAATGAAGGAAGGCTAACTGCTATTCTGTGCTAATGTAGTGGATGCGATTCTGTCTTTGGGAAAAAATATGGGCCTGGAAGTCGATGGCAACGACTTGGAAGAGCTCATTGAGAACCACAGTGAATAGTTCACTACAGGTGAGCTTTTTGATCTTCAGAACGAACAGCTAAAGACATTAAAGGAGGAGCAGTCGTGCGATGATGAGGAGCCAGTAACCGTTTCAACTGCCAGGATTAAAGAAATTTGCAGCAAGTGGGCAGACGTCGAAGACTCCATTGTGAACCATCATCCAAACAAACTTGTTGCTAACAGGGCAGTAAACGTGGTGAATGATAACGCGATGGCCCACTTCATAAAGATTCTCCAGCAAAGAAAATGACAAATTTTCCTTGATAGTTTCATGGTGTAGAAAGATTCCCAGTCGGCTGCCAAGAAACAACGACAAGAAACTTCTGAAACTAATGATTCAGAATAACAAAGAAAGTGACAAATTTCCTATGATCTTTTTCTTGGTAAGAAAGATAGACTAAATCTTTTTTTTTCTTTTTTTTTTTTGTAAATTTTATTTTACATTTAATTTATTTGGTTGTTTTCTTTCTCTTTATTTAAAACGTGAAGTACACGTTTTCTTTGCATTTTGTCAGGTAAACGACCAGATGTTAATAAAAAAGAACGATTCTTTCATCCTGATACGTATTGTCTCTGTTTCATTGATTTAAATGTTTCGGGTTACGAACCGAGTTCTGGGACGAATTAATGTCGTAACCTGAGGCACAACTGTATTATAAAATTCTTAACTCGTTCATTCACCCCAGTTTGGCGTAAACACACGCACGTTACAGTATCTCATGTTAGTATACCGATTTCAATGACATTTCCGTCTTTGTCTGTTGCGTTAGTTATCGTTTCCTGATAAAGGCTTGTCACCATGACTCCCTCCCATTCTTATAATTGTGTTCTTGCAATGCTGACGATCTAAGCTTCTTGCGTCATGTTGTTCTTTACATTCCTCGACTTGACCGTGTTAAACCCAATTACATTCTCGCTGTTTTACTGAAGCTAACCCTATTACATTCTTGCAGCTTTACCGTAGTCTCACCCCCCCCCCCCCACCTGTGTATTCTAATAGCTTTACCGCATCCACCCCAGTGCATTTTAACAGCTTCACCGTAGCTACCCCTGTGTATTCTAACAGCTTTACCGCATCCACCCCAGTGCATTCTAGCAGCTTTACCGTAGCCACCCCCAGTGCATTCTAACTGCTTTACCGCACCCACCCCATTGCATTTTAACTGCTTTACTGTAGCCACCCCCGCGTATTCTAACAGCTTTACCTCATCCACTCCCAGTGCATTCTAACAGCTTTATCGTACTCACCCCCATTGCATTCTAACAGCTTTACCGCACCCACCCCCATTGCATTCTAACAGCTTTACCGTAGCCACCCCCATTGCCTTCTAACAGCTTTACCGTAGCCACCCCCATTGCATTCTAACAGCTTTACCGTAGCCACCCCCAGTGCATTCTAACAGCTTTACCGTAGCCACCCCCATTTCATTCTAACAGCTTTACCGTAGCCACCCCCATTGCATTCTAACAGCTTTACCGTAGCCACCCCCATTGCATTCTAACAGCTTTACCGTAGCCACCCCCCAGTGTATTCTAACAACTTTACTGTAGCTGCTCCCAGGCTATTCTGTCAACTTTACCGTAGCCACCCCAGTGCCTTCTATCAGCTTTACTGAAGTTAATCTAGGTGCATCATTGCAGCTTTACCGCAGACAATCCCAGGGCATTCAAAAAGCTTTACCGCAGTTGACCCCGTGCATTATCATTGCTTGACCGCAGTTAACGCCTTTACATTCTTGCAGATCACCATGATTAGGCCCATAGCCTTCCCACAGCAGTAAAGCAGTTTATCGCGTTACATTATGACATAATGACCGCAGTTAACCCCATGGCATTCTAACAGCTTGACTATAGTTAACCCCATTTCGCATGTGTGAGTTTACCCAGTTTACCCAACAATGACATGAGCTTCCTTTTGGTAATTGCATGTTGGACGTTTTCAACAAACATTCTGTATATCCTTCGTATCTCCTTCTCTTCTCTCCGTGCCCACATTTCTCCTACAAATAAGTGACATCAACTTTCGTTCGATAATTACATTTTGGACGTTATCAAGCCAGTCACCGGAAAAAAAAAATATATGGCGGATTTTCTGTTGAATTCACACCTGAGAAAGTTACACTGGAGCGAAATCTAGACCCTGGCAATTACAATATCCGGTAGAAGGAGTCATATGTTTGGAGAGAGTCTGCGTCAAACAAAGGATGTCGGTGTGTATAAGATTACACCATGCACTGGATACAAACACACGCTCACGCTCACACTCACACACATCATATAACACAAAGAACATGCTGACGCCGCCCATGTGTCACTCCACTAAAGAACACCTCCTCGGAGCAAAGTGTTGCACCCGTAGTTTACACATCCTTACATTTTGTATATTTACAATATCTTCACTGCGAACACACAACTTATTTTTTCGTAATATGCAGCAAGTGAAAGCTGTAATCAGATTAGAAGATGAAATGCTTCATGTAAGCTGTACAGATTCTCGTTTTCTCTCCAACGCGAACATCTCATTCGGTTCAGCTTCCTTGTCAACACATGTTAGCAGGGAAAACGGAATTTCAGTATTTTTTGACATCTGATAGTTTATTTTGTCACCACTGTTCAAATAATGTTATTGATTACATATTGTCTTTCTTTTCCGAAAATACTGTTTAAAAAATTCATCGAATCGTTGTAGTTTTTATTTTAATTTTTGCTCTTCAAAATTGTTAGCTTCGGTACAATCTCGTATTTCCTGTCATTTTTAATCCCTTCCTTGTTCTTGACTAGATGTCGTTTTTCTTGTTTGAAAAGTTTATTTACAACATTCACTGACTTGTTCGTTTTTATTTAATGTTCTTCAAATTTGTTATCGTCAGTACAATATCATGTTGCCTGAAGTTTTTACTCCATTCATTGTTCTTAATAAAATGTTCCATATAAGTTTTATGAATTCTCGTTTTCTCTCCAAAATGTACATTTCTCATCTCTTTCGGTATTGTTTCTATATGACCACATGTTTGCAAAGAAAACAATTTTAGTTTTCTTTGACCTCTGATGGTTTATCTTGTCACTAACAGTTAGTTGTATATTTGTTATAGGATTTCAAAATTAACCCTAACTTGTTTTGGCTGTTTGTAATATATTAGGAAATTTTTTAAGTCTAGTAGTTTGCTATTGTTATCTGAACGACCGACGCCTCATATCATCTAAATCAACGCAAGGCGGTCTGCTCCCAAATCAAACCCTCGACTCGGTATGTCGGGGAATTTTGAAAGCTGTTACTGCCACTGCGCATGCTCCGTGGCGAAGAGGTTACGGACACAGTTCGTAATCCAGCGTACCCGCGCTCGAAACACAGCTGTGGGCGATTTGGTAGCAGACCATGTTTCGTTGGCTATTTCCAAAATGGTATCGGTGCCGGTCGTTCAGAAATCAATGGCAAACTACTGAACGTAAATTTGCCAAGAGATCACAACAGCAAAAACATGCTGGTGTTGACTGCGACGTCCTGTAAAGCATATGCAAGTAACTTTAACTTTACTGCCACTAAGATTTTGTCACTACTGTTCCAAATAATGTTCTTGAATATACATTGTCTTTCTTTTCTGTACAATCTGTTTAAAACATTCATTGACATTTGTTTCCCTCATCACATATGTTAGCTTCAGTAGAATTTCATGTTCACTTAAGGTTTTAACGTCTGTCCTTGTTTTTGACAAACGGACAATTCCTTGCTGGTTTTCTGATTTCCATATCTAATCTCAAGTAGTGGAAGCATGCATCTGTATGTATTAGATATATGCTTTAAACCTTCACCTGGAAACATGCATCTGTAAATATATATATGTTTTAAACCTTCACCGGGAAGCATGCATCTGTATGTATATATGTTTTAAACCCTCAGCGGGAAGCATGCATCTGTATGTATATATGTTTTTAAACCCTCACCGGGAAGCATACATCTGTATATATGTGTATATATATATATATATATATATATATATATATATATATATATATATATATATATATATATATATATATATATATATATATATATATATATATATATATGTTTTTAACCCTCAGCGGGAAGCATGCATCTGTATGTATATATGTTTTAAACCCTCACCGGGAAGCATACATCTGTATGTATATATGTTTTAAACCTTCACCGGGAAGCATGCATCTGTATGTATATATGTTTTAAACCTTCACCGGGAAGCATGCATGGCCGAATGGATAAGAGCGCTCGTTCTTAAACATCCGGTGTGTTGATGCCGAAATAAAGGGTTCAACCCCTACACCGGTCAGCTGGACTAAAATGTTGACTTCTCGTCCTTGACTTAGGGACGTAAATTACAAGTACCACAGAAGATGGAGTGGGTTCGCTTGATGGCCAAGTGCACTAGAAGTAGTAGTAAGTATATGGACTACGCATAAATTCAAAGCTAGCGAGCGAGAGAACGAGCGCATAAACAATCTGCATTGAATTGTTTCTCCCCTTCAGGATTGTTATTTTCAATACAATATCACATTTCCTAAAGTTTTAAACTTCCTTCTTTGCTCGTGATAAAAAATACTTCATGTCAGTTTTACAAATTCTCGTTTTTCTCACCAGCGTGCACATTTCACATTTTTGTCAGTGTGTTTTCTCCCTGTCGGGTTCCTGGAGAGCTGGGAAAGTATCTTTCTGGCTTGTGTGATTACATTGCTTTTTGTTATGACCTCAACATGAACTCCACACTAGTGATTTTGTCATAACAATATATTCCTTGTGCTTTACGCAGTCAACAATTAGAGCGGCTGACCGAGTGGCTAAGAATGCAGGGCTCTCCTCTGGGAGAGCCGAGTTCGAATCTTCGGTAAGGTGTGGATGTTTTCCTGTCGGAGGTAAAAAAGAAAACCCTAACTTGCACAGTTCGCGATGACCGCACTAGCCAGTCAGCCTTAATTCCTCAGGCTCAAGTCCCCCCCCCCCCCCACACACACACACCCGTCCTATACCGCAATGTACTACAGGTAGCAGAAGACCAATTAATAAATGTTTCTAGTTTTTGTTTAATAGGTTTCATTGTTCACTGTCTTCCTGATCCATACAACTGTACCGATTTCATGTTTACAATTGAATATTCACAATTTTGGGCTCAGTTTAATTTCTTTTGACTTCTACAATTTTGCTAACGTTATAAAGTTCCTGTAACATTCTGTATTCTTATTCTGTTGTCTGTATCTGTTCCATCCCCTTTATCTACATTGCTGCCTAAGTAAGTATATGATTCAGTGTTGTAATTGAGGTTTCCCATTCGAGATTAGATATCATTTACTTGGTTTATTCTCATTATGTTCCTTTGCTTTATGAATCTTTAAACCTAGTCGTAGTGACCTCACCATCTAAAATTTCTGTTTTGTACCTTCAATGAATTGTTATATCCTTTTGTCCTTCAGAATTGTTATCTTGAGTGCAATCTCTTCCTTTCGTCAGTTTTTTTACTGTCTTCCAGGATGAGTTAGAAAAATGTCTTGCCGGCTTGTGTGATTGCGTATCTGCGCTCAAAGACTTGAGGCACGCATCTGTATGTACCCGAGACACCGGAAACAGAGAAAGATCTGAACAAAAATCAATAAATAAACTGCAAAAATCTGGGTCAGAGTTTGTAGCAATGATTTCATGATAAGTTCTAAGCATCGGGGCCACATTCCCACAGCACGACCTACGCGCGAGAGCTGATGCGCGTGCGAACAAGAAAAAGAAAACTTCATGTGGATGGTTAGGTCGGTCTGACATGTCCTCAACCTTGAAATACGTGCCTGCAATTGAACGCACGGCCTTCTTTGATTGCCATGTCAAATATACCTGGTCGGTTTAAAGGCTGTCAGGTGAAAGTTTCAGCTTAGCAGAACAAAAGGAAACGAGGAAAAACATGACACGCACGCACGTGTAAACACACAATAATGGGTTGTCATGTTCTCCAAGTTCTTCATAAATAAAGCCGGTAGAACGGGCGTTGTCAATACCAACCGTAAACATAGATTACGTAAGAATTAATAGACAGACATCAGATGTTGATTGTCATTCAAGCTCAGGATCAGAATGTACGCAGGGTTATCATGGGTGAGCAAATTTCATGATGAAGAAGATGTAAGAGAGGGTCAAGGCAGAAGGGGAAGTCTTTACATATCATCATCATAATCATCAAGTGCCTTACCGACTGGCTTTGGCGATCATGCCGCATCTTGCTATCTCCAACAGCATATAACATTTCGTCCGCTGACTGTCAAGAATGTTCTTTCATTGTAATCCTCCATTTCTCTTTCCACAAATCTTTCCAGTTGTCACAATATGTTCTAGCTGTTGCATTCTTATTGTGTGCCTAAAAATAATGACTCCTTTTTTCTAATGTTTGTGAGAATTTGTCTTTATTGTTGCTTGTTTACTAATTGTCCAGAACTCATCCATTTAGTTAAACTTTGTCTGTGTAACATACAGTGATTCTCTTTCTAACCACAAATTACAAGGATTGACTGCATAAATGTTCTTCTTCTTTTTGTAAAATGCAGTTGTTTTCATGTGCTATTCTTTATTTTGTTTTTTAAATCTCTGTGTTATGTCTTCCATCTGATGTTATCCATGTGCCCAGATACGTTTATTTCTGCACTTGTCAGAAATTACGACTATTTACCTAAGTTGTACATTTACGCCTGATCTGTATCTTTGATATTGCCGTTACTTGTGTCTTCCTATTATTCCAGCTGCCGTGAATTTCTGTTTACTTTCTACAACCATTGTTATCTATCACTTTGTATAACTCTTTCTGACTTGTTACTATCACGTCGGTGTCAGCTCAACGTTCAGTTATATATGGTATAGCCACCAATCGCCATCAACGGCAATTTTTCTGTACATCTCATTATAGACGAGTTCTAAGAATATCTTGGGTAAAGAAAAGAACAAATACATCCATACGACAAGAGCTGACTATTGAAGAGGGTTGGCTATTAAAGACGATAAGCCAAAGAAAATTTATATATTTTGGTCACTTGAAACGTCACGAGAGTTTGGAGAGAACAATACTGGAGGGGTACATATATGCCTGGGAAGAGATGAAGAAGAAGGCCAAAGAGAAGACGGGTGCAGGATGCGGCGGATGATCTCCTGATGGGTGTATCAGACGCGGGACATCTTGCTTGTGATCGAGTTTTCGAAGGTTGTTATGGGAGCTAATTCTGCAAAGGCGTGGTATTGAAAGAATGAATGAATGAATGAATGAATGAATGAATGAATGAATGAATAATTGAATGAATGAATGAATGAATGAATGAATAAATGAATGAATGAATGTAGAATGAAAACAAACCAAGAGAATGTAAACTGCTTCGTCTGACACCTTCCTTTATACACAGAAATATTTATAAATGATTGTTAATTATTATGGCTGCTGTTTGTTGCCAACATTTGTTCTGTATTATTCGCAGATCTTAGCTATCAATATTTAATTATTCTAGCAGTTGTAAAGCAGAATCATGTGCTATACCGATAAGCCTTGGTGGCCATGTTCGCCATCTCACACGATCACCAGAGTCGTGGATCAGCTCAGTGTTCTTGTCTCGACCATACCACGTGGCCAAGCCATCCAGGTAGTTACTTCTCTGCTTTCCCCTTGATATTTTCCCCTCGATCTTGCCATTTGTCACCAAGTTCTCCAATTTATTTCTTCTCAAACTGTGTCTGAAAGATCGTGACTGTCTACGCCTAATTTCTCTAATCAGTTTAGTTTAGTTTAGCAAATATACAAGATAATGACCAGGATTCACCAATAATTGCTGCAGAATTTGAGGATCACTACTTTATATGACGAAAGGAAAGGCATCCAGAATAGATAACATTCTGTAGGAGACAGATGATGCCTTGCGAGATTATGGAAAATACATAATAACAAAATATTAAAATGACATCATTACACATATCAGGCTCAGTATTATTTAGCTGCGACAGCGCTGTGATGCTCGAATCCCCATCCACATGAGTGTTAGAACTGACTAGTCTCCCAGATTCAACCAGCCTAAGATGTTTGCCGGGAAATCTATGGGAAATAACATGTTTTATGTAATCAATCACTTTCATTGAATATCAGAAAGAGAGTACTGAAATTTTACAGATCATCTAAAATGATGCATGGCAATGAAGCATGGAAGCTTAACGAAATAATTAAGGAAGAGCTTGGAGGCAACGGACATGTGGCATCTGAGACGTATGTTGGGACTACCTTCGACTGCTAGAGAAACCAACATAGTGTGTCTGGACCAGGTTTCCAAAGGATGCGGAAATGGCTCCGATAATTGCCCGATGGATGCAAGAAGTATGTACATTGAAGGGGATAATGTTGTGTGATCTGCACTTGATCTCTTTATTTTCACCAGGCAAAGATCAGCGATAACTGTATTTACACCAACCAAAGATACGCGATAACTGTATTTTCACTAGCCAAAGATCAGCGATAACCTTTTTTTCCAACACCCAAAGATCAACGATAGCTGTATATTTAACAGCCA
>JACEFZ010027819.1:0-130000 GCA_014155875.1 Cepaea nemoralis | reverse complement strand
GGTCACTACGCTATCAACCTTTTAAGATTCCTGCGTTTCATATTTAGATCACTTGCCTTGGTGGGACCAACCCTGTCCAGGCGACAGAACCCAACAATACCGATTACCTACCGTGAGTTGGTTTACATATAATCAAACATTACCTGCAATCATTACTTACTTCACGCTCTTAAACTTCCGGAACTCTGATTGCGGGGTAGCGAGTTCAGTCCCCACGCCCTATAATTGGACTACAATGTTGACAGTAGTGATCTGTATTGCGTACTGAGTATAAATGAAGATGCGGCTGATGCTGGAAATTGATGATGCTGGAAATGCTGGGAATTTTTTCGAAAATCTGGGTCGCGTGAAAATCGTGGGAAAGTTGGGAACTTCGTGGCGGGAAAAGTCTGTGAAATATTTTTGGGAAACTGGTGGCTGTGTGAAAACAAAACAAATGTGGGGGGAAAAGTCGGGGAGAAAAAAATGTTTTTGAAGTCTATGAGCGTAAAATAGAAGGGGTGGAAAAGTAATTAAGGAATGTGGCGTGAAGTGAGGACTATAGTAGTGGAAATAGTATATAATCTGTACAGGTGTAGGCATATTTTCGTTGTGTATGGATACTGAGTCTGGCGGAATATAGTAGTGGAAATAGTAGTAAATAGTATATGGGTTGTTCATAAATGAAAAGCTTAAACGTGGTCGTGTGTTGTATTGATAAGAGAGTGGGGAATTAGTGGTTAAGTATTGCTTAGAGAGTCTGGGATTCGAACCGGTGTTAGGACAACAACTATTTGTGATGCGAAAGAGGTGGTTGCGTTTTGAGAGTCTGGGATTCGAACCGGTGTTAGGACAACAACTATTGAGGATGATCAAAGGGTAGTCAAGCAGTGGTCAACCAGTGGTCAAGTGAGGAAAATGTAGGGAAAAGTAGGTGTACTGACATGGTGTGAGCAAGAGATGGTAAAGTAGTGGTCAAGTAGTGGTGAAGCAGTGGTCAAGAAGTCAAATGAGAAAATTTTAGAGGAAAGTAGGTGTAGTGACATGGTGATGATCATAGAGTGGTCAAGTAGTGGTCAAGCAGTGGTCAAGCAGTGGTCAAGTGAGGACATTTCAGAAGAAAGTAGGTGTAGTGAAAAGGTGATGATCAAAGGGTGGTCGAGTAGTGCTCAAGCCGTAGTCAAGTGGTCGAGTGACCACTTAAATTGTAGAGGAAAGTACTGTAGTGACATGGTAGTGGTTAAAGTGGTAGATGATGTAGTAAAGAGGTGGTCAAGTGGTGGTCAAGAAGTGATCAAGTGGTCGAGTGACCAATTACATTGTAAGGGATAGTACTGTAGTGACATGGTGTTGATCAAGAGGTGGTCAAGAGGTGGTTAAGTAGTGGTCAAGTGGTCTAGTGAGCTCTTAAATTGTCGAGGAAAGTAGGTGTAGTGACATGGCCATGATCAAAGGATGGTCAAGCGGTGATCAAGTAATGGTCAAGTGGTAGTTAAGTAGTCAAGTGACCACTTAAATTGTAGGGTAAGGTACGTGTAGTGACATGGTGATGGTTAAAGTGATCGCTGACGTGGTCAAGTAGTGATCAAGTGGTGGCCAAGTGAGGAAATAGTAGAGGAAAGTACTGTAGTGACATGATCATGGATAAATTGCTAGATGACGTGGTCAAGTGGTGGTCAAGGGTTGGTCAAATAGTGGTCAAGTACATGGTTGTGGGTAAAGGGTAGTGAAACGACAGTAGTAACAGTAGTAGCAATAGTGGTAGTTGTAGCGACAGCAATAGTAGCGGTTGCATTGGTAGAGATACAAGTCTCTTTATCGGCTTGTGTAAATGTCACACACACAAGAACAAAGACACAAGTACGGCCGCATCACAAACACTGCAGCATCAAAAACAAGTGGCTTCCGGACACAGGGTCAGTTATCATCATCTAGTACATTACCGAGGGACGCAGAACCAGCAACCTCTATTTTTAACACTGCAGCATCAACAACAAGTGGCTTGCCGACACAGGGTCAGTTGTCAGCATCTAGTACATTACCCAGTAACGCAGAACCACCAACCTCTATTTTTAATGCATCATCACGTACCACAGCGAGTGACGTATCATCATCACCAACACCAAATGAGTTGCCGACACATGGTCAGTTATCATCATCTAGTTCATTACCGAGTGACGCAGAGCCAGCAACCTCTATTTTTAACGCATCATTACGTACCACAGCGAGTGACGCATCATCCTCACCAACATCAAATGAGTTGCCGACACATGGTCAGTTATCATCTAATACCACGGCGAGTGACGCATCATCATCATCAACACCAAGTGCTTTGTCGACAGATGAGCAACTATCATCTAATACCACAACGAGTCTTGCATCAGCTAGTGAATATCTTTCATTGCAGACATTACCCCCGAATGTTCGGCCTGTGTACAATGACCACTGAGACACTATTAGATCACATATACGACACGGTCACTATCTATCTGGATGGACATTCTTTAACCGACCGGATACTCATACAACGACATATTGGGGCTCTCGTTTATTCCCGCTCTTCAACGTTCAAAACTCCCGCTTCAAAATAATCGCCAGTCTGCACACAGTCTTGAGGCATCGAGAGACACAAGTCCTACGCTTCTACCATGCAAGTCCATATAACTCGTAATTGTTTACTTTACCATTTTTAGTGAACAATAGGTCTGATTTCGAGGCGTTTGTGACCAAGCTAATGCTGTTGACTTGGTCAATTCAGCGACACTAACTCGACCATATACTAAATACTATGTTGAAACAATCCCCAGTATCACTTTTTGTGTTTATAAACTGGTAGAGTTGCCTGTTGTTTGTTGTATGACTAATATTCCAAACCATATAACACAAAACAATTTTATTAATACTCTTCAGAGCGACACTAACGGTAAGGCTTATAATATTAATCGGTGTTTGTTCTTCGCGTTGGCCGTGATTAGAACAGGGTCTGTCAGAAATGTTAGAAAACTTAAACGCTCACTGTTCAAAGACTGGGTGCGCTATAAAGCCTTGAAATCAATCAAATCCTTTCCGGGTGTTAGTTTAGTTGATTTATCTGTGGTGGAATTATGTTTTAAAATACAAATAAATGTGTTTGCATTTACAGAGGAGGAACATCTGGTTCCAAAAATCAGAAGTACTAGTTAGCATCCAGATATATTGAATCTCCTTCTACACGAAAACCATTTCATGTACATCGTTGATATTAACAGAGCCGCCCGGTGTTTTTCCTGTGGGAAATGCGGCAAGCTGTTTAAAGTGTATTGGCAGCTGAGACGTCACGAAATTACGTGTAAAGGCGTAGCCACTATCGAAACGTATAAAGGCGGGATTTATCGCCCGACTGAATCCATCTTGGAATTGCTCTGTGAACACGGGTTTGATGTGGACGTACATTTTATATTCCCCTTCAGAGCGTGCTACGACATGGAATCTTTTTTCTCTAATACAAATTTATCAGCTGACTCAAAGTCGACAACCTTCATTGCCAGGCACGTTCCCCTCTCGTGTGCTGTCGTCTCTAATGTCCTTGGGTTCGACACCACTAAATGCTTCATCACCACGGGTGATCCTCGGGTCCTCGTAAACAAAATGGTGGACTATCTGCATGAAATAGCTGATAAATCGTATGAGCTGTTACGACTATCTGACCGATCTCAGTAAGTTAAATGAGACAGCCCCACCACCGCAAGCAGCTTTTTTCTCAAAACTTAAAAACCGTAACATTTCCGAGACAAAATATGCCGTTTGTCAAAAAGCTTGGGCCAACAATAAGATGATTACCTTGAGGGATTTTCTAATTTGGTACAACGTCAAAGACGTGACTCCCTTTCTTAAAGCATGTGGGATGTGGATTTTAATTCCGGAGAATGGTTCGTTAAAATGTCTAGGGGGTTTTATTGATTCTCTGTCACTGGTAAGAATGCAGGGTGATCAGGGATATTTACCACAAATCCCAGGAGGAAAGAGTTCCATCCTTGAAACAATGGCATCTGTGTGTAGGTTTCCCTTCCCACTTCATCACCCTTTAAATTAACTATAGATGCTAGAAGGATATTGATTGCTCACAACATATAAACAACCACTTGTTGGACACCACATTTACTTGATGTACACAACACTTTTGGACAAACAGTTCAGGTATTAACTCAAGATCTGCAGTTACATATATAGGTGTAATAAACACTATGCATTTTCAGACAGGCATGGGAATGATATGCAGTATTACAACATAGTACCCAGTGACCCCAGAAAAAAAAACAAGGTTATTACAAACAACATAACAACCACAAATTGGGTCTACTTTCATTTTCCCTCATGATTAAGGCAAATAAAGATAGTAAATAGAACCCAAAATAACATGTTTCTGACACCTTTTACCATTCTCTCATTGTTAAAAATAATGAGTTGGTGTCAAAATACTATACCATCTATATACCATTGGGAAAAAAAAAACTACTGACCTGTTACCTTCAGAAAACAAAAACCAACATATAAACAGCAGTTTGTACTAATTAAATTAATTAATCGAGTCTATCTCCTGGTGTGCGGTTATGGGTCCACCTTTGCTGTCGATTAGATCCTTTTCCCCATTATCTGGGTACCGAATTAATGCACTCAGTTATGTTCTTACTATTTAGTCACTGGTAATTGGCTGGTGCAAATCATACTTTATAATAGAAATTACACACAATCACAAATCCCTCCGCGGGCTAGAATATTCGAGTACTCTGTTGCAGTAGGCTCGGTGTCTTTTTTTGAAATTTGGGGCCTCAGGTTGGTCTAACTTTCCGGAATTTCCACTTAAGCTCTGCAGAAGGTACTTTACCATCTCACCATACATGGTGCCAAGTAGACGTCCATTCAGCTTCTCTGCTTTTACTATCAGAATCCCAAGTAGTTCAACAAAGATTTTACACCCACCAAGTCACGAGTCTATAACCCATGGCATTTAGGTTGACATTGGACCAGCAAAGAGTTAGTCGTTGTTATCTAGTCCAGTGTAGAACTTTATATGACTGAGAGGCATCTCATGGTAGTATCTGTGACTAGGGCCACAATTGATCTATACCTACATATATGCACAGATGAATGAATCCAGCACAGTAACAGGTTTGCAAACAATTGGATGATTCCTCTTGTTGCTGATGTAGAGACATTTAGCTGCTTTCATATGGTCTTTTATCTGATGGTGTTCAGGGTTTGGAACCTTGAGGTAATCTGGTTTCGTAGTTATGTTTCAGATGATATTAAGTTTGTACCTTGGTTGTATTGGCTTATGTGGTTCAGTGTCTTCTCCCATTTTGAGTTGGTGTTCATAGCTAGAACTTGGGGTTGCATGGCTGAAACCTTATGTTTGCCTTTTGCAGCTGTGAGATGTTCTTTCGAAGACTTATCCATTGTGGATATTAACTTGGTAATCCAACCAACAGTTGAAGGGCTTTCACTGTTGCTAGTTTTAGTAACTTGTAGGATTGTCCCATAGTTTCACTGATTTTGCTGAGTGATAAGGCTTATAGGTGATACTTCTCAGACGTAAAGCAGACGATACACTGTTGTCCGTTACTCTGTTGATCTTCATCTTTGTAGATTATTAGATCTTGAAGTCCACATGTGGGATGTTCCTACTAAAATAGGACTTAATCACTCACCCCGTCAGTTGTCTTCTAATTTATCTGTTGCTCGCTATGGAGCTATTGAGCGCCGCAGTAAACATTGAGGTATGGCTAGATCCAGACTATGGTTTGGACATTCACTTTATGGCTGTTTACCCAGGATCCAGTGTTAGTGATATAGTCCCACCAAATTCAACCACCACCTGCTTCTCTTCTATAGAAAAGGGATGACAAGAATACAACACTAGCATTAACCTACTGTGTTATGGTAAAAGGTTTACAACACAATTACAAACACAAATACAAAACACCAAGGGGAGAAGGGGAAAGGAGTGGGTGTCCATGTTCCACTGTCCCTCATTGCTGAGTAGAGCCATTCTGACTCTTCATAGTGAGTAAGGTATTTTCTCACTTATATTTTGTTCTGTTGTTACTGGGACTATTGGATGGGTGAAGTCATTCTGTCCATCCAACATGTTGATATTGTCTCTCTCATTACTTGAAGAGAATAGCCTATACAGAATCCCTGTGGTTTCTAATGCCGCGTCTTCATTTCGGCACTATAATCATCACTAGGTCAAGACTATTCACTATTGGCTTCTTAAGTACTGACATACATATGTATTCTTACATCAACATCCTCTAATCCCAAGGTGCAACATTAAAATGTATATTCCCACAGTAAAAAGTAACAATCAGAACAAAGAAAATTCTCATACCAGAAAAAGACATACATGTACATTTCTCTGATATTAAGTACATGATACTCATACATAATAATTAATCATAATGATGATGCAGGGAGCCTAGGTTTTTGAATTATCTTCATGAACTAAAACATCCATTGTTTTCCCCCACTGCGTACAGCACATGAGGATAGTAATCGCTGTGATATGTTTTGCCAATGACTGCTATTATTCGGAGGGTATTTATAAGAATAACTTATGCCGCATGGTCCAGTCTTCTGAATATTGCAAGCAATTTATTCACATCAATCTTCGCTTCTGTTTCTACTACGGTGAGGCGATGCGGAGTGAATCCTATCCGAACATACATTTACATCACGCGTTTAATTGTTCATGAATTTATATTCAAACATGGCCTGTCCCTAACACTATTTTATGAAATGATTATATGTTCAACCTCATATGGAGTGGTTACTAATCTGTTAACAAAAGAATGGTACTAAAATTTAGCACTATATTTCCAAGTTACAGATTATAATGTGGCAAAATATTTTATCCCCTGACTAAGTACGAGTCAGGAATATGCGTAATCATTTGTATGTCCCCGCATGGATAAAACACCTTTCTATAGTACATAGATTATTTGCAGATTTCTAAGCATAAATAGTGAGATATTGTTCACAGTGCCTAGAAGTTTTAACATAGGAATATGAAATTGACAGACACTAGTTCTTTACTATGAAGCATGAATCAGGGGTCTGCTCCTACATTGAGAAAATCTCTAGAATGTGTTTCAGACATGAGAGTTGATACTTTACAGTACACATAATATTCATAGATTATAGCACTACTAGTGAGATATAAGTTCATAATGCCTATACAAGATATTAGCATATGGATTTGAAATTGTAAGACATAGGAAAAATTACAGCGTGGCGCCCACCTGTGTTTCCTTAGTAAACATCATCCAGCCTGGTTTAAGAGAATTGTAACTAATTCTTAATTAAACATACTGGTCTAGGTAATACATAAATATATCTTAATCATGTAGATAACATACCAATAGCTTGAAGAGAATCATGGTTTTAAAACAAACTACCTTCTCCCCGAAGGGAAAGGTCGACTTTCTTGTCAGTTCTCTTGACTAGAAATGGCCGCTTCAGTCTTTGTTTTCCCCCTCGCCAGGATTGGCCAGATAAGGGAGAGAAAACAAGCCAAACTAAATTTAGCTGTGCCACGGTCAGTCTATCGCTGTTTTATTTTCTCCTACATTAAGTAAGTTACTTAAACAGTAATTGTAAGGGTTTGTTTATTTTTAAGGGAGTCCATAAATAGGAAAGGGTAGGGACGTTTTTATTATACCACACGCCTCCCCAATTTAAGCCATTTATTTCTTTCAGAAAATAAATGGTCAAATAGTACTCTACAATTTCCGTCTTTACATTGACTCACCTAGTATCCATCCCTTTGTAATTTCCTACATTACTTCCCTATGTTAGGTAATCTATCAGGGCCACGTCCATTTTCTTATAGTCACGACAACTGGCATAACCTTAATGGCTTACTTCCCGTTTAGTGAAAAAGTGTAGCACCCTCTCCACTGTTGTCAGCTATTGTTTGAAATATGAGTGGTTATCTGATAATTTGTTACTTTCAAGTACTAGTTTGTCTGCATCAAACCGACTTTTTGAAACAATTGAGATATCATCATTAAGCTTGATTTCTCTCTCATTAGATTATCAATCTTGAGATTATGTTAAAACCGACGGTTAATTCTGCGTCTACTGATAGCATATTAAACTCGCCCGTCTCCCTGTAAGTTAGACGTTTGTTTTAACTATAGATCTGATATTTAAAGGAAGCTAAATATGGTTCCTGTTGTATACATTTCCATCCAACACATCATGTGTTTGGGTATATATAGTCGAGTTATGGGATTTTCCGATCAGTTTTGATAACTACTGATTAGAGTGGTGTCCCTTTCTCTTGTGGGTTTTCCCGGAGAATCTCGTCTAACATGTAAACAAGGTCCAACTTTTCTAGATTTCCGCTCTGAACCGAATATTACGGGGAACATGAATCTATCAGAAATGAAGTAATTCTTAGCTTACTCTCTGCTTTTCCTTCTAACCTAGATCTATTTTACGCTAGAATCCTTATTAGTAATTCTAACTGATGTGTTTGAGTTTCACTCTGTATTTGTTGCTTTGGTGTTGAATTACGAGCAATTTTGCGTCGCTTGGCGTACATTGATCGTCGTCTGCCTCCCTCCAGGTTTTTAGACTATTTTCAACTTAGCAACATACATTTGTATGTAGGTTCAGACGTAATGTCTCCTACCATATATAATCAGTTCAGTGAGAAGTTAAAAGCCCCTTTTATGTTTCCTGTGATAGTCTTCCAGACAATCAAGTTGCTGGTTCACTTTCCAGTTATGGATGTGGATTACTTAGTCTTAGTGAATTTACTGTTACATCTGTATATCCCTCTCATACTGGCGTCTCCTGAGTTGTGTCCTCAGGATAACAGGTAAGGTACTCTTAATGTTTCTCTCCAGTTTTGTTTTCATCCGTTTAATACGTGGAAACTCTGGATTTATTTAGATTGACTAAGGTCTATCTTTGAACTGTTATATAATTGACTAGCTGGATTCCTGATTGAAATTCCTACTCTAGTAAATATCAAGCAATTCTTCAGCTATCTGCTCCAATTTGCTTGGTTTTTACACAGCTATATTCCATTTTCCTAGCATGGGTTCACTGTATAAGTTTTAGGCGTTTCCCCTGTCTTCACGTCAAGGAGTTCGTCCTATTTATAAACAGCATCTATTTCAAGAGTTGTTTATTTAATTGTTGCTTTTACTGATTCGTATCAGTTATTTAAGCTAATCTCTGTTAGTCTGGATGTGCTTTCACATATTTAATGCTGGCATATAATACTAGTCAGAACTGAGATGTAGAAATCTGTTTCGCCTTGCGATTGATTTCTGATTCATCTACCTATTAGTAGACTTTGAGCATTATCTAGAATTTAGTTACTCGGTTAGTTTTAAAGAAAATACAATTGAGTCGCGCGCCTCTATTGTACCACTTATTTTTGCCCTTCTTAATTCTTCCCTTATGAGAATATTAATGTTAGTTAGGCAATTATTGAAATAACTTTACGTAAGCTAATCGCTAACTAAAAGCTGTTTCATTCCTCTTTTTGATGAGGATTTCTCATTGTGAACATTTCACTTAATGAGAATTAAACTGGAAATTCCAATTTATTAGTTAATTCTTTAATTATACCTCCTACATGCCTATATGGTCTGTTTCCGCTACCATTAATAATGGAATCGGGGTGGATAATTTAAAGAAATACCTTATATTCTGTTGGGTCAGTAAGTGAGTTGATCAGTTTCACTTACATCACCAGGTGAATATTTTGGTTTTGACCCTCATTAACATATGGGCCATCTGAGTTAGTTATTAATAACTACTCATATCACCGGTGGAGTAGAATAAGTGTCGGTATGGCTTTTCTTCCTAAGTATCCATCATTTATTCACTTTACTTTACTACCGGTGTTGTAGAACATGTTATGTCATATGAAAAAAAAGGATTAAATTAGGGTGCCCCTAAATACTGCAAATTCTTACAATATTCCTTCCCTTCCATTAACTATGTCTACATTTTTGCAAGTGGTGGTTTTGGCCTTACCATTAGTTCATTTACTTTAGTTACTGCTATTTTCCCCTGGTTTAATTCATCTCTCAGGTATTATTTAGTGTACTACTGAATCATTTGTTGATTAAATTTTTCCCTTAAAAAAATTTATTGGATTTTTAACTTATCTGTCCTAATTATCTATAAAATTGTCTATCACTCTCTGCTGCCTTGGTAGCTTTTCAATATTACATGAATTATACAAGCAGATCAAGCATGAAAATACAATGATAATCAATGACAAAATAATTAATTAACACATGATTCATATGTAGGAACATAAACCTTATGGATACATAATATAGTAGTGTGTTCATGAGTACACCCTTTTAAACCATTTAAAGAGAATACCAGAGTAGCAGAACCATACCTCAAACATCAAATGGGAATGACTATAAATTCTAAACATTCACTGAATTACCTATCTTATGTGAGTTTACCATCAATAAGATATAAAATATGAGTTTTTAAAAAAATCTCATATCCAACAACCAACTACCTGATGCATCTGCCAGAATCAAGATATTACCTGTGAACAGTTTTGTACCAAAAAAAACCTATATTTATCTGAGCCATTATGGGTTCATATAACACTTGACTCAGCTCATACTAATGAGTGATTAGGTCTGTTACTAACACTATAACATTCTGAAGTGACTTGGTTTACCTGCGAGAGGTTTTCCCTGAATTCATATACTCACAATAATACACCAATTGTGATGTTTACCATGAGTTTTTAAATTCACGGACTACTCCACTACTAGGTGAAGTCCGTACCGGGCGGGACCACACATGTGGGATGTGGATTTTAATTCCTGAGAATGGTTCGTTAAAATGTCTAGGGGGTTTTATTGATTCTCTGTCACTGGTAAGAATGCAGGGTGATCAGGGATATTTACCACAAATCCCAGGAGGAAAGAGTTCCATCCTTGAAACAATGGCATCTGTGTGTAGGTTTCCCTTCCCACTTCATCACCCTTTAAATTAACTATAGATGCTAGAAGGATATTGATTGCTCACAACATATAAACAACCACTTGTTGGACACCACATTTACTTGATGTACACAACACTTTTGGACAAACAGTTCAGGTATTAACTCAAGATCTGCAGTTACATATATAGGTGTAATAAACACTATGCATTTTCAGACAGGCATGGGAATGATATGCAGTATTACAACATAGTACCCAGTGACCCCAGAAAAAAACAAGGTTATTACAAACAACATAACAACCACAAATTGGGTCTACTTTCATTTTCCCTCATGATTAAGGCAAATAAAGATAGTAAATAGAACCCAAAATAACATGTTTCTGACACCTTTTACCATTCTCTCATTGTTAAAAATAATGAGTTGGTGTCAAAATACTATACCATCTATATACCATTGGAAAAAAAAACTACTGACCTGTTACCTTCAGAAAACAAAACCAACATATAAACAGCAGTTTGTACTAATTAAATTAATTAATCGAGTCTATCTCCTGGTGTGCGGTTATGGGTCCACCTTTGCTGTCGATTAGATCCTTTTCCCCATTATCTGGGTACCGAATTAATGCACTCAGTTATGTTCTTACTATTTAGTCACTGGTAATTGGCTGGTGCAAATCATACTTTATAATAGAAATTACACACAATCACAAATCCCTCCGCGGGCTAGAATATTCGAGTACTCTGTTGCAGTAGGCTCGGTGTCTTTTTTTGAAATTTGGGGCCTCAGGTTGGTCTAACTTTCCGGAATTTCCACTTAAGCTCTGCAGAAGGTACTTTACCATCTCACCATACATGGTGCCAAGTAGACGTCCATTCAGCTTCTCTGCTTTTACTATCAGAATCCCAAGTAGTTCAACAAAGATTTTACACCCACCAAGTCGCGAGTCTATAACCCATGGCATTTAGGTTGACATTGGACCAGCAAAGAGTTAGTCGTTGTTATCTAGTCCAGTGTAGAACTTTATATGACTGAGAGGCATCTCATGGTAGTATCTGTGACTAGGGCCACAATTGATCTATACCTACATATATGCACAGATGAATGAATCCAGCACAGTAACAGGTTTGCAAACAATTGGATGATTCCTCTTGTTGCTGATGTAGAGACATTTAGCTGCTTTCATATGGTCTTTTATCTGATGGTGTTCAGGGTTTGGAACCTTGAGGTAATCTGGTTTCGTAGTTATGTTTCAGATGATATTAAGTTTGTACCTTGGTTGTATTGGCTTATGTGGTTCAGTGTCTTCTCCCATTTTGAGTTGGTGTTCATAGCTAGAACTTGGGGTTGCATGGCTGAAACCTTATGTTTGCCTTTTGCAGCTGTGAGATGTTCTTTCGAAGACTTATCCATTGTGGATATTAACTTGGTAATCCAACCAACAGTTGAAGGGCTTTCACTGTTGCTAGTTTTAGTCACTTGTAGGATTGTCCCATAGTTTCACTGATTTTGCTGAGTGATAAGGCTTATAGGTGATACTTCTCAGACGTAAAGCAGACGATACACTGTTGTCCGTTACTCTGTTGATCTTCATCTTTGTAGATTATTAGATCTTGAAGTCCACATGTGGGATGTTCCTACTAAAATAGGACTTAATCACTCACCCCGTCAGTTGTCTTCTAATTTATCTGTTGCTCGCTATGGAGCTATTGAGCGCCGCAGTAAACATTGAGGTATGGCTAGATCCAGACTATGGTTTGGACATTCACTTTATGGCTGTTTACCCAGGATCCAGTGTTAGTGATATAGTCCCACCAAATTCAACCACCACCTGCTTCTCTTCTATAGAAAAGGGATGACAAGAATACAACACTAGCATTAACCTACTGTGTTATGGTAAAAGGTTTACAACACAATTACAAACACAAATACAAAACACCAAGGGGAGAAGGGGAAAGGAGTGGGTGTCCATGTTCCACTGTCCCTCATTGCTGAGTAGAGCCATTCTGACTCTTCATAGTGAGTAAGGTATTTTCTCACTTATATTTTGTTCTGTTGTTACTGGGACTATTGGATGGGTGAAGTCATTCTGTCCATCCAACATGTTGATATTGTCTCTCTCATTACTTGAAGAGAATAGCCTATACAGAATCCCTGTGGTTTCTAATGCCGCGTCTTCATTTCGGCACTATAATCATCACTAGGTCAAGACTATTCACTATTGGCTTCTTAAGTACTGACATACCTATGTATTCTTACATCAACATCCTCTAATCCCAAGGTGCAACATTAAAATGTATATTCCCACAGTAAAAAGTAACAATCAGAACAAAGAAAATTCTCATACCAGAAAAAGACATACATGTACATTTCTCTGATATTAAGTACATGATACTCATACATAATAATTAATCATAATGATGATGCAGGGAGCCTAGGTTTTTGAATTATCTTCATGAACTAAAACATCCATTGTTTTCCCCCACTGCGTACAGCACATGAGGATAGTAATCGCTGTGATATGTTTTGCCAATGACTGCTATTATTCGGAGGGTATTTATAAGAATAACTTATGCCGCATGGTCCAGTCTTCTGAATATTGCAAGCAATTTATTCACATCAATCTTCGCTTCTGTTTCTACTACGGTGAGGCGATGCGGAGTGAATCCTATCCGAACATACATTTACATCACGCGTTTAATTGTTCATGAATTTATATTCAAACATGGCCTGTCCCTAACACTATTTTATGAAATGATTATATGTTCAACCTCATATGGAGTGGTTACTAATCTGTTAACAAAAGAATGGTACTAAAATTTAGCACTATATTTCCAAGTTACAGATTATAATGTGGCAAAATATTTTATCCCCTGACTAAGTACGAGTCAGGAATATGCGTAATCATTTGTATGTCCCCGCATGGATAAAACACCTTTCTATAGTACATAGATTATTTGCAGATTTCTAAGCATAAATAGTGAGATATTGTTCACAGTGCCTAGAAGTTTTAACATAGGAATATGAAATTGACAGACACTAGTTCTTTACTATGAAGCATGAATCAGGGGTCTGCTCCTACATTGAGAAAATCTCTAGAATGTGTTTCAGACATGAGAGTTGATACTTTACAGTACACATAATATTCATAGATTATAGCACTACTAGTGAGATATAAGTTCATAATGCCTATACAAGATATTAGCATATGGATTTGAAATTGTAAGACATAGGAAAAATTACAGCGTGGCGCCCACCTGTGTTTCCTTAGTAAACATCATCCAGCCTGGTTTAAGAGAATTGTAACTAATTCTTAATTAAACATACTGGTCTAGGTAATACATAAATATATCTTAATCATGTAGATAACATACAATAGCTTGAAGAGAATCATGGTTTTAAAACAAACTACCTTCTCCCCGAAGGGAAAGGTCGACTTTCTTGTCAGTTCTCTTGACTAGAAATGGCCGCTTCAGTCTTTGTTTTCCCCCTCGCCAGGATTGGCCAGATAAGGGAGAGAAAACAAGCCAAACTAAATTTAGCTGTGCCACGGTCAGTCTATCGCTGTTTTATTTTCTCCTACATTAAGTAAGTTACTTAAACAGTAATTGTAAGGGTTTGTTTATTTTTAAGGGAGTCCATAAATAGGAAAGGGTAGGGACGTTTTTATTATACCACAAAGCACTGGACAAACAAGTAGCCTATTATGCCGAGTTAATATAGACATATGTAAGCAGGCCATCTCTGTCCCCGGTATCACTTTACATTACATATTCAACACCATGAATAAAGATGTTTTTTTTTTTTTTTTTGTTTTTTTTTTGTTTTGTTCGAAGAAGGAGGAGAAATTGCACAAGATTACGAGATAACGTGGTGGGTGGGCCCAGCATTATATTTCATTGCTATCACGAAGCCCACCAGATCCGTATCGGGGGCAATAAGGTGGTAAAAAGTATTAACGGCTTTGATGTGATTGCCTTATACCTTTGGTCCTCTGATGAAAGATATGCGAACAGACTTCCCCATATATCGAAGCCTGCGAGGATGGTTTTAGATCACACAGATTACACAAATACACACGTCAGAGTCGAGAGTGGTTAACCTGGGTGTCGTATAATAACAACATACATTTAAAAACCCAATTCAATAGTCATGAGATGCAACTCGGCGATAAGCATATTCGAGTAGATGGGTGGGATAACAAGAATAATAGAGCTTACCAATTCCATGGGTGTTTATTCCATGGGCACAAATTTTGCCGTCTAACTGCTGGGAAACGATTAATCCCGTTAACAAGAAACCGTTGGTAGAACTATACCAGAATCCGTGTGACATTCATTCATATCTACAGAAAACTGTCTGGGTGACAGTTAAGGTTATTTGGGAGTGCGAGTGGCAGAGACTAAAGAGATAAAATACAGCAATCGAATGTTTCATGAAAGAGAAGTTTTCACCATCAAAGCTTCCCTGGGGATCGTTGAGTGAGAAACAGATCCTCGAGGCTGTAAAAGCCGACACATTTTTCGGGTTGGTTGAGTGCGACATTGAGACCCTGGCTGGTTTACAAGAGTCATTTGCCGAAATGCCCCATATTTTCAAGAATACGGAAGTGTCGAGAGACGATATTGGGGAATTTATGAAAGAATACGCCATAAAAATATAAACTGACTACCCCACGACGGACTTTGATCGGTAGTTATTTCGGGAAGAAGATTTTATTAGCCACCCCTCTTTTAAAGTGGTATCTAGCTCATGGGTTGGTAGTTACCAACAATAGAGTATCGATCGGTTAGCTGTTTTAAACAATTTCGGGAAACAGTGTCTAACGCCCGTCGCCAAGAGCACAAAAATCCTGCTGAGACTATTACAGCCGAAACTATGAAATTGTTAGGTAACACCGCTTACAGCAAAACACTAACCAATAAAGCCAAACATACCGATGTCTCCTACTGCCAGGAAAAAGACACTACCAAACTGCTCAATAACCCCAGGTTTAAAAGCATAACTGCTATTACAGATGATCTCTTCGAAGTAGAAACACTAAAGAAGAAAACTGTCTGGGATCTACCTCTACAGATTGGATTCTTTGTCTACCCGTATGCCAAGCTGCGCATGCTAGCTTTCTATTACGACTTTCTTGACAAATTTATCTCTAAAGATGACTACCACATCACGGAAATGGACACTGATTCTCTCTTACTTGGCGCTTAGCGCCAACTCACTCTCTGAGGTGGTTAGACCACACCTACGAGAAGAATATGATAGAGTCTACAATCAGTGATTTCCGTCTGAAGTCTGCCCTGTTCACAGAACTACCCCTAGTACCACTACCTGTCAGGACTGTCTGGATATCAAAGCCTATGAAAAGAGAACCCCCGGGCTTTTTAAATTAAAGTACGAAGGGGAGGGGATGGTGTCACCGTGTAGTAAGTCATATATTTGTGTCGGAGATTATGATAAAACAAGCACGAAAGGTCTGAGCAAAAACCACAATGTCTTGGACAAAGAACAGTTATTGAATGTCCTCACCACCCAAGAGGCGGGTGGTGGGACCAATGTTTGATTCAAGACACAAGACTCTGCTGTCTATACTTATCAACAACATCGCGCTTCCCTGTCATATTTGTATATAAAACGATAGATACAAAATGATAATGTATCGACCATACAACTACTTATTTAATTGTTTACTGTTCAATATGGATTGTATTGTTTATCTATATATTTTGTTATTAAAACTATCATATACCTTCTTTGAATCGATTGTTTTCTTTATTGGTATTGTTATTGTTTTATGTTAAATGTCGCATACTAGACGTACCTACAATTTAAGGGGTCACTTGACCACTTGACTACCACGTCTACTTTTAAAAAAAACTGAGTTATCGCCCTTTGTGGTGCAGTACCCTACAAGTGTGCCACAAAAAACAAGCGTCTTTCTAATTTACTATACTACTGTTGACTTCTCGTCCTTGACTTGTGGACGTAAATTACAAGTACTTCAGAAATAGGAATGGGTTCGCCTGACGGCGAAGGACATTGATACAAGGGAAAGCTAATCCACACGCATACATGAGGCCAGTGCACTCCCCAGAAGTAACTGCTTTTAGAAGTAGCACGTCTATTGCCTCCTCTCTATTTCAAAGCGAGCGAACAAATAAAATGATCTACTCATGAAAATATTTCCAATTGGCGTAATATCTCGTTTTCTGTAAACCGTTTACAATAATACTACATTTTAAAAAAAAAACTGCCATTGAAACTATCCTGAGATCGGGTAGGAATGGTGTTAACAGAATGTCAGAGGGTTCAGCGCCTTGTGCGATGTTCGTCCATCATGAATGACATTGACCATTCATTGACGATGACCATTCATTACACTACATCTTTAGATTTGATGAGGAACGAATGACTTGCGCTTTGATTTTGTATAGCGAGGAAGTGGTCGCGCAACACCTTCGCCCCCGCTCCCTCGTCTGTGTCCGTCTGGCTCCAGTGGCGAGCATGGCAAGACGACTGGAAGACGGACACAGATGCAGTGGACGTTAGGCTGCCACAAGCCAGTTATCCCAGTGTGCTGCATATATGAAAGATATGAAAGGGCAGAAGATCAAATAGTTCGGCCATCTCATTAGAATACAACACCATCAGTTACCAGCAATGCCGCCATATTAAAGATAATCTTATTCGAGAGAAGAAAGTTTATTGTAGACATAAAAAATGTGTACAATCACGCGGAATGACATTATCTCGGTTCTGGAACATCAACTATTCCTCCCCCACAACGCTTGACGACAACAGCAGATGATGATAGTGAAGATGTCCAACAATATAAGATATCTAATACACTACCAAGCCATCTGAGTCTATGAGGTCACAAGACCAGGAGCAGGTCACGCATTGCCATGACCTAGAGGTAGGCATGTTGGCAGGTTGATTGTCAGTTTCGTCAGTCGAAAGGTAGGTACGTGAGGAGTAGGTGTGCTGGGATATATGATTGTGTGTATAAGAGAGAGGGGGGAGGGAGAGAGAGGCTAGAGAGTGGGGGAGAGCGAGGCGGGAGAGAGGGAGAGAGGGGCAGAGAGAGAGAGTGGCGAGAGAGAGAGGGGTGAGAGAGGAGAGAAAGGGGTGAGAGAGGGCAGAAAGGGGAAAGAGAGGGGAGGGAGAGATGGGCGAGAGATGGAGAGATAGGGGAGAGAGAGAGTGACAGAGAGAGGGGAGAGATAGAGGGGGGAGAGGCTAGAGAGAGGAGAGAGATGGGAGAGAGAGTAGAGATGGGAGATAGAAGGAGAGAGAGGGGTGATAGGGGAGAGAGAGGGGAGAGGGAGGGGAGATAGAGTTAGAGGGAGGAAGAGAGAGGAAACAGAGGAGAGAGAGTGTGAGAGAGAGTGTGAGAGAGTGAGTGTGTGAGAGAGCGTGAGGCAGTGAGAGAGAATCAGAGAAAGTCAGAGAGACAGGCAGACAGACAGAGAGAGAGAGAGAGAGAGAGAGAGAGAGAGAGAGAGAGAGAGAGAGACCGACAGCACAGACAGAGAGAGGGCAAAAGTGCGATACAGAGAGAGACAGAGAGAGTGAGAGAGAGGGAAAGTAAGAGAGAGGGAGAGTGAGAGAGAGAGTGAGAGTGAGAGAGACAGCGAGACTGAGAGAGAGAGGGATAAAGAGGGAGACACAGAGAGTGTGAGAGAGGTGGGGAATAAGAGAGGCGAAGAGTCAGAGAGACAGAGAAAGACAGAGAGAGAGAGTGAAAGAGAGGGAGAGTGAGAGAGGAGGAGAGTAAGAGAGACAGTAAGAGACAGAGAGAGTGAAAGAGAGAGGGAGAGTAAGAGAGAGAGTGAGAGACAGTGAAAGTGAACGGGAGGAAGAGTTAGAGAGAGGGAGAGAAAGGGAGAGTGAGAGAAAGGAAGAGAGGGAGAGTGAGAGAGAGGGAGAGAGAGAGGGAGGGTTATAGAGGGAGAGAGTTTAGAGTGAGAGAGCGGGAGAGAGGAGGAGAGTAAGAGAGACGGTAAGATACAGAGAACGTGAGAGAGAGAAGGAGAAAGAGACAGTGAGAATGAGAGAGAGACAGCAAGAGTGCCAGAGGGGGAAGTGAGAGAGATGAAGAGTGAGAGAGACGGAAGGAGAGTGAGAGAGAGGGAGAGAGACAGCGAGAGTGAGAGAGGGGGAGAGAGAGGAGAGTGAGAGAGACAGCAAGAGAGAGAGGGGGATACAGAAAGAGACAGAGAGATAGAGTAGGAGAGAGTAAGAGAGGGGAAGAGTGAGAGAGACAGAGAAAGACAGAGAGTGAGCGAGACAGACATATAGACAAACAGACAGATAGTAAGAGAGGAAGGGAGGGAGAGTGAGATACAGAGAGAGAGACAGACAGAGGGAGAGAGAGAGGGAGAGAGAGAGAGAGAGGGAGAGTGAAATAGAGGAAGAGTGAGAGAGACAGAGAAAGATAGAGAGAGTGAGAGAGAGACAGAGAGAGACAGACAAACATACAATGAGAGAGTGAGAGAGTGAGAGACAGAGAGAGAGAAAGACAAACAGACAATAAGAAAGTGAGAGAGAGAGACAGAATGGGATGTAGAGCGAGTGATAGAGAATGAAAGAGAGTGGAGAGTGTGAGATAGGGGAGTGAGAGAGACCGAGAGACAGAGAGACAGAGAGAGAGTGAGAAAGAGTGAGAGAGAGTCAGAGAGTCAGACATACAGAGAGAATGAGAGAGTGGGGACAGGGAGAGATACACAGAGATAGGGATAGAGAGCGAGAGAGTATGTCTGTGAGAGAATGAGAGAGAGAGAGTTAGTGTGTGAGAGAGTTAGAGAGAGTGTGTGTATGTGAGAAAGAGAGTGAGTGAGATGTGTATGAGAGAGAGAGAGTGAGACAGTGTGTGCGTGGGAGAGTGAGAGGGTATGCGTGAGAGATTGAGAGAGAGCGAGAGAGAGAGAGAGAGAGAGAGAGAGAGAGAGAGACAGAGTGAGAGAGAGAGAGAGAGAGAGAAAGAGTTAGGTAAACAACCCAGAAGAACATACCAGGTGTAAATTGAGCAGTGTTGCAAAACTCACCGACATCTGCCAAGGTCAACCCTGTTTCTGAGGAGAATATTTTTTGTTGTTTTTATGGAAGAAATAATACCGCGGGATGGGGAACGGCAGCAGTTGCGTGAAGTTACGCGCGATTGAGTAACTTATTCTAGAACAAGGCGGGATGGTTACCGTTGTGTCAGGTGCAGTTATGGGACAAAAAATGTCTCCCGATCTAAGAGATTGCTTTTCGTGGAATGCACGGCCTGGGTAGGAAAACTATCAGATGAAGAATGTGGAACGTGGAAAAAGGCGAAAGAATTTTACGCTGGGATATTTCTGGAATCGGGCTGAATTATACCATATCTTTTTCACTCATTCATTACACAGCGTCTTTTTAAAAATGTGTTTAATGATGGAATTCACGAAGTCTTCGTGACCTCAGCAATCAGTTCAGTTATGTAAAACAGTTGATGTTCCAGCATGTTTAAGTTAATTCCCTCAGCTCCAGGTTTTTCGTTCCTTAAACTTTTCTCAAACCCTCCATCCCCTCCTGTTTCTTAACATGCCATTAAAATAAACTCCACCGTGAAGCATACACAAAAGGAGCTTTATGATCGTCAGAAGTCTCTTTTCCATAAATATTTCGTCCTCTTTATCTTCTTTAAATTTTCATAATATGGGTTATGATTCCCAAGTGTCTCCCTCCTGTTGTTTATTTGTAACTGTACGCCAGCTTATAGACATGTATTTACAGCTGATAGTATCGTTCGACTATATTGTTGGTGTAGTGGTTAGGACGTAACGCTGACAAAGGCAGGAGCGCGGTCTTACGAGGTTTCAATGTCAGCTCTCCGTGGGAGGGACTAGGCTATACATCTTTTTGTCCATTCAGATGTACACAATTGGATGATCCCAACACTCCACATAAATACAGCAGGCTGCGGAAATGGGATTTGGCTAGAGGGTGTCTATATTTCTGCTATATACAGTCTGATTGGTTAGTAGGTGTCTATATCAGTAGTATACAATGTGCAAATGGGGTATCATTTGTGGTGGCAACCACCGATATTTTACTATATAAAAAGTCTATCACCACATAGAAAACGTCATATTTTACGACCACAACGGACCACATTTTCAAAAAATTGGCAGGAAATATCTTGGTTCCGGGTGACTATTTCCGGTTGTCGTGATGACTACTTCCGACTGACTTCCGGTTCCGGGGCACACGGGCGGGCGGCAGCGGGGGCGGGTGGCGGGGCGGGTGGCGGGGCGGACAACGAGACAAGCCCCGGTCATGTGGAATACTTATATAAGTAGACCAAATAGTCACCGGTTCTAGTCCCACTGTTTGTGTGCGTGGGCTGTGCGGTGTGCGCGACCTCTAGTCATATCGATCCCCTTCGATGAGGGAGATCGAAGTCAAATATGACAGAAATTGATCTAGTCCATCTCTCGAGCTAACCCGAGTACGTCAAGTTATGATCGCATGAATAAACTTTTGTAAACTTCGACATGTTTCCGTACCCATGTATAACCTTTAACCGTTTGGTGAAGATCTGGTTTATGAATATTCTAACCACCCAATCAATTTTATTAAAAAGTAATCCCAAAACTTAATTAATCACCAACATTTCTTGTATGTATATTGGAGAATCCATCCATCCATCATGTGAAATGCTGGTAAGCGTGGGTGGTAATGTTCTGCCATCTCACTCGATCACCAGAGTCGTGGATCAGCTCCGTGCTCCTGTCTCGACCATGCCACAAGGCAAAGCCATCCAGGTACTTGCTTCTAGGTCTTCCCCTTGGTCTGTTCCCCTCGATCTTACCAGTTGTCACCAAATTCTCCAATCCATTTCTTCTCATAACATGCCCAAAAAATTTTGACTGTCTACGTCTAATTTCTCTAATCAATTTACGATCTTCATTTGTTTCTTGAAGGACTTGTTCATTGGTCTTTCTGGCTGTCCATGGTATTCTTTGCATTTTCCTCAGAAACCACATCTCTACAGCCATCAGATGTTTTTCAGCCTGACTGCTCATTGTCCACGCTTCACATCCATATAAAAGTACAGGTTCAATGTAGCATCTCAACACTCTTTTTCTCGTTTCAATTGACATCTTTTTATTGGTCAATATGTTTTTCATCTTGCTAAAGGCTACTTTTGCCATGGCGATTCTTGTTCTAATCTCTTCAAGGCATCTCCCATCAGATGTTATTACTGTTCCGAGATAATTGTACCTGCTCACTTGTTGAAGAATATTCCCATTTACTTGTATATTACATTGTGGTATTTCGTCCTTCCTAGTGACGACCATAATCTGTGTCTTTTTACAATTTAATTCTAACCCTAGTTGTTCACTGTGTGTAACAATCGCATCTACTAAATTTTGCAGGTCCTGTTCATTGTCTGCAATCAAGACTGTATCATCTGCATATCTAATGTTATTGATGCATCGTCCCCCAATGTTGATTCCTTCCATATCTTCAATATTTCTGAAATACTTTCACTGTACAGGGAAAACAGATCTGGAGACATTACACATCCCTGTCTCACACCCCTTTTAATAGGCTGATATTGGCTTACTTTCATTATCAACTCTTATGGCAGCTTGTTGTTTCCAATATATGTTTTTTACAAGTCTAAGATCTTTTCCATCAATTTGTAGATCTTCAAGCATCCTTATCATGTTGACATGTCTCACTTTATCAAAAGCCTTTGTGTAGTCAATAAAGCAAAGGTGTAGATCGTTGTTTACTTCTATAGAACGTTCGATTATGTTTCTCAGTATATACACAGCATTTACTGTACCCTTGCCTTCCACAAACCCACATTGTTCTTCTCCTATTTCAGGTTGTATTTTCTCCTAACTCTTTGCATGATAATTCTTAGCAAAAATCTTCGTGATGTGACTCATTATACTAATTGTTCGATGTTGATCACATTTCCAAGGCTCCTGATTTCTTGGGATTGCAATAAATACAGAATTACATAACTCCTGAGGAATATTTTCCAGTATCATATATTGTATTAAGCAGACTGGTAACTTATCTACTCCATATTCTTCTATAGCATTAATCATTTCTGTTGTGGCACTGTCTGAACCGGGGGTCTTGCCAGATTTCATATGGGTAAGAGCATTCTGAACCTCCATCTTTAAAATTGCTGGTCCTTCATTATTATTTTGGACATCATACTGTTCGTCTCTGTTATCGTCATAAAGGTTTTTCACGTAATCTGACCATTCATGTAAGATCTGATCTTTTTCTATTATGACTCTTCCATCTTTTGTCTTTAGGCAGCCTGCTGATGTACGTGTTCTTTGATTAGTAAGCTCCTGAATTCTTTTGTGCATTAGTTTCGCATTGTAACTGTTGTGTTGTCTTTCAATTTCTCTGCAATTGTTCTCAAGCCATGTTTCGTTTGCCTCCTTACATAAGGTTCTCACTTTTCTGTGAATTTCTTCATATTTGGCAGGATTATTTTTTGTTCTGTCTTCTTGTTTCCATTAGTTGTAAATTTCTTCAGTCATCCATGTCTTACGGCCCACTTTTTTAACTTTTGGAATAGTTTTTTCTGCTGCGCAACTGATTGAATTCTTCATCGTTTCCCATTGATCATCTACATCTTGAGAATAGGTACATCAATATATAACTCTAAGCCCCGTTTAAAATAAGCCATAATATTCCTAGATATACATTAAAATATGTAATATTATTAAACATCAAAGTTATACCCCTTAATTATAAAGATATTCCAAGGGAAATAAATCGGAACCCGTGGCTCAAACCAGAATTGTTTCCCATTTTAAGTGCTGACCTCCCTTGAATGTCTGTATACCTACGCGACCAGGTAAAGAAATCTGCGCCACCAGGTAAAGAGCACACACAATAGACAGCGACCAAGAGATTTTCCGATACCGGTCAAGCATATCGCTTCACCGAGCACACCCCGCGAGAAAAATACAATGACCAGCGACAGCGAGATTAAATGATACCGCTCATGTAGAACGCCTACGGAATTGTCAATTAACATGGACGGCCTTCAATGCTTATTGTAGATAGCCGTCAGAAGATTGTGAAGGGAATATCTGTGGCGAAAATATAAAAATATTCCTATCCGAAACCGTTATATATATATATATATATATATATATATATATATATATATATATATATATATATATATATATATATATATATATATATATATATATATATATATATATATATATATATATATATTGAAATATTAAATATAAATAGATATGTATGTATTTATTTAATTATATATGTATGTAATTCTATAGCTGTAGGTAAGTTGTCCCAGTGGCTATATATACGTACTTGCCTTGATGACTTAGTCACGCGGGATATGTGTGCGCTAGCGCGCGTGTGTGTATGCGTGCGTGTGCGCGGGTGAGGTATCAATTACAGGACATCACAGTCAGTCCCCACATTCGGTGGAGTGGTGTGCTTGCTGGCCATGTTTGCCGTTATCATTATGGACGAACGACATTCATGTCACGTGTGCGTGTGTGTGTGTGTGTGTGTTATCAATTACAGGACGTCGCATGCAGCCCCAACATTGATTGATTGGTCGTGTGCCACCATGATGTACCATGTTATTTCACGACCAAAGCGTGGGTGTACTGTCAGGTGAGCGTGTGTGTGTGTGTCCTATCACTTACAGGACGTCGCAGTCAACCCCAACATTGTTTATGCAATGCATTTACAGAACGTTCAAACAACCCCAACATTGATTGGTAAGCGTGGACCATCAGGACATCTGTGCGCATGTGTGCGCGCATGTAGGCATGTGTGGGTGCGTGGGTGTGCTATCAATTACAGGACATCAAGTCAACCTCAACATTCTTTAGAGTTTCGTGTGTGCTGCGCAAGTTTGCAATTGTCATTATATACGAACGACAGTCAGGTCGTGTGCGCTAGCGCGTGTGTGTGTATGTACATGCGTGTGTGGGTGTGCGTGCGTGTGTGCTATCAATTACACGACGACACAGTCAACCTCCAACATTCTTTGGAGTTTCATGTGTGCTGGGCAAGTTTGCACTTGTCATTATATACGAACGACAGTCAGGTCGTGTGCGCTAGCGCGTGTGTGTGTGTACATGCGTGTGTGGGTGTGCATGCGTGTGTGCTATCAATTACACGACGGCGCAGTCAACCCCAACATTCTATGGAGTGGTGTGCTTGCTGGGTAAGATTGCTGCTGTCTTATTGAACGAGCGGCAGTCATGTCACATGCGTAGGCGTGCGTGTATGTACATGCGTGTGTGTGCGCTATCAATTACAGGACGTCGCATGCAACCCCAACATTGATTGGTTGGTCGTGTGCCACCATGCTTTACTGTCTCATCGCATGACCAAAGCTAGGTATTGTACCTATACCTGTGTATCTATCTTTTACATAGCACAGTTAAGCTGTAAGGCAAGCCATGTACAGGACGTTGCACTCAGTCCTAACATTGATTGGTTGATCGTGTGCTATCATGATTCGCCGTGTCACCTCACGACAAAAACTATGCCTTGTACTATAGTTGTGTCTGGCTATTACATACTGCAGTCAAGTTGTAACGCATTGCATTTACAGGACGTCGCAAGTCAGTCCCAGCATTCATGCTTCTTGGACAAGCTTGCCGATGTCTTTCTGACCAACCGGTACACCATGATCGTCTGTAGTGTCTCTGTCAGCAGGATTACCAGCATCAGCATCACCCAGCTCCATCAACAAAATCACTATCATCATCAGCATCAACAGCAGCATCGTCATCAGCTGAAGGTGTTACGAGCGAGTGACTCACCACAGGGCTATGTCGGCGGAGTGAACGTACGTGAACGTGTTCAGACATGTCTTTGGGGAAAACTGGAGGTTGACTCAGAGCGTACTGACAACATAACGATACAACCGATCAAATATGGTGATGCTTCCGATCATATGTCTAAGGTATACAATCGAAACACGTGACTAAAACCAGTTAAAGATGGCGTCGCACTCGATGACATGTGTAAGTCTACAACCGCGTGACTAAAACCGATCAAAGATGGCGCTGTAGCCGGTCTCATGCCTTATGGGATACATCCGAAAACACGTGACTAATGGTCAAAGATGGACTTGCATCCGGTCACATGGTCAGACAATATTCTGATGAGTCATTCTACGTAAGCAAATACCGTGTATAAGACGACTAGCATTCGTCGAATAGAAGTACCGGGCTCAGTGATCAGCAAAGTAGCACATCTTCTATGTTGCCTGGTGTGAAGACTGGTGATTCTTGGTTCTTCATCCCAGCTCTGTCATTAGACATGTTGTTCTGCAAGAAACCTACTTCTTGTAGTCAGACAACCATAGAACCATATGAGACAACATTTGATCTGCTTGATGACTCTTCTTCAGATGAAAATAGTGACCCTCTGTCTAGCGGTCATGAACCAGCCTCTGAGTTTCTCAAGAAAATCAATGCTTTATGGAATGAAAACTATCCTACCGCTGGTTTCCGAAGTTGCTCCGCTGTCGCAGCAGATGACATACAACACCCATCGAGAAAGGTACGTATAAATAGTAAAGGTCATGATCATAGTTTCCAAGAACAGGTGTGTTAGTTCCGCTGTATAATGGTACATTCTATTATCTGGTACTCTTTATTTCACTATGAAGTACTAAAATTAACATTAAATTTCTACATGAAACATTAAAATTGGAAACATAAAAGAGAAATTTAATTGTTAATTTTTGTACAATTTAATTGTGGAGATTTTATTTTTTCATTCAACCATAGTGATTTAATTACATGAGGTACATTTAATTTTCTGAAATACAACTGTTGTTTGGCTACGGGGCAGACAGATATTTTTCCCATTTTGGTTAAGGAATTGTCCTACTTTTTATAAGTTTTGGATGGAATTTGTCATATTTTGTTAACAAAAATTTCCCACTTTTTTTATAAGTCTTGGATGAAATATTTCTTCACTTGTCCAAAAATTTTCACCTTTGGTTAACAAAGTTTCCTACTTTTTTAAGTTTCAATGAACTTTAGCCAAACTTTTCACATTTGGTTAACAAAGTTTCCTACTTTTTATGAGTTTGGGTGAAATTTGGTCAAACTTTTCACAGCTGGACAACAAAATTTCCCACTTTTCATAAGTTTGGGTGAAACTCCAAAGAATATTGAGGTTGACTGTGATGTCCTGTAATTGATAGCACACCCACGCACGCACACACGCCTACATGCGCGCACACATGCGCACAGATGTCCTGATGGTCTACGTGTACCAATCAATGTTGGGGTTGTTTGAACGTTCTGTAAATGCATTGCATAAACAATGTTGGGGTTGACTGCGACGTCCTGTAATTGATATGACACACACACACGCTCACCCCACAGTACACCCACGCTTTGGTCGTGAAATAACATGGTACATCATGGTGGCACACGACCAATCAATCAATGTTGGGGCTGCATGCGAAGTCCTGTAATTGATAGCACACACACACACACACACACACACACACACACACACACACACACACACACGTGACATGAATGTCGTTCGTCCATAATGATAACGGCAAACATGGCCAGCAAGCACACCACTCCACCGAATGTTGGGACTGACTGTGATGTCCTGTAATTGATACCGCACCCGCGCACACGCAGGCATACACACACGCGCGCGCTAGCGCACACATATCCCGCGTGACTAAGTCATCAAGGCAAGTACGTATATATAGCCACTGGGACAACTTACCTACAGCTATAGAATTACATACATATATAATTAAATAAATACATACATATCTATTTATATTTAATATTTCAAATAATATATATATATATATATATATATATATATATATATATATATATATATATATATATATATATATATATAACGGTTTCGGATAGGAATATTTTTATTTTTTCGCCACAGATATTCCCTTCACAATCTTCTGACGGCTATCTACAATAAGCATTGAAGGCCGTCCATGTTAATTGACAATTCCGTAGGCGTTCTACATGAGCGGCATCATTTAATTTCGCTGTCGCTTGTATTTTTCTCGCGGGGTGTGCTCGGTGAAGCGATATGCTTGACCGGTATCGGAAAATCTCTTGGTCGCTGTCTATTGTGTGTGCTCTTTACCTGGTGGCGCAGGTTTCTTTACCTGGTCGCGTAGGTATACAGACATTCAAGGGAGGTCAGCACTTAAAATGGGAAACAATTCTGGTTTGAGCCAAGGGTTCCGATTTATTTCCCTTGGAATATTTTTATAATTAAGGGGTATAACTTTGATGTTTAATAATATTACATATTTTAATGTATATCTAGGAATATTATGGCTTATTTTAAACGGGGCTTAGAGTTATATAATGATGTACCTATTCTCCAATATACATACAAGAAATTTTGGTGATTAATTAAGTTTTGGGATAACTTTTTAATAAAATTGATTGGGTGGTTAGAATATTCATAAACCAGATCTTCACCAAACGGTTAAAGGTTATACATGGGTACGGAAACATGTCGAAGTTTACAAAAGTTTATTCATGCGATCATAACTTGACGTACTCGGGTTAGCTCGAGAGATGGACTAGATCAATTTCTGTCATATTTGACTTCGATCTCCCTCATCGAAGGGTATTGATATGACTGGAGGTCGCGCACACCGCACCGCCCACGCACACAAACAGCTGGGACTCGAACCGGTGACTATTTGGTCTACTTATATAAGTATTCCACATGACCGGGGCTTGTCTCGTTGTCCGCCCTGCCCGCCCCGCCACCCGCCCCGCCGCCGCCCGCCCGTGTGCCCCGGAACCGGAAGTCAGTCGGAAGTAGTCATCACGACAACCGGAAATAGTCACCCGGAACCAAGAAATTTCCTGCCAATGTTTTGAAAATGTGGTCCGTTGTGGTCGCAAAATATGACGTTTTCTATGTGGTGATAGACTTTTTATATAGTAAAATATCGGTGGTTGCCACCACAAATGATACCCCATTTGCACATTGTATACTACTTATATCTCTGCTATATGCGGCCTGATTGGTTAGTATGTGTCTATATCTCTGCTATATGCGGTCCAATTGGTTAGTGGGGATCTATATCTCTGCTATATACGGTCCGATTGGTTAGTGGGTGTCTATATCTCTGCTATATACGGCCTGACTGGTTAGTGGGTGTCTATATCTCAACTATATACGGCCCGATTTGTTAGTTAGTTAGTTAGTCTTTCCTCTTGAGCATAAGGAGGCGCATAGGGCAGAAGTCATGGCTCTCCATGTCCGGCGGTTCGCTGCTACCTGTTGTAGATCGTCGATGTTCACTTGGCCGTTGAATGAGCCTTCTCTGATGATGGTTCTACGCTGGGTCTCTCTTGGTCTTCCCCGTTTTCTTTTCCCTACTGGTGACCATAAGAGGGCTTGGTTGGGGAGTCTTGTCTTGTCCATTCTGAGTCTTGCTTAGTCTCTTGTCTTATTTGCGTATTGGTTCTGAAATCTGTCCAGTGCAGGATTATAATTTTTTCTAAGACATTTGTTCTCAAAATTGTCGAATTTTATTTTATCTAAAGCTACCGTTGATTTCCAACTCTCACATCCATATGTTAGCACTGAAATCACACAAGAGTTGAAGATTTTAAGTTTCGTATGTTTACTGAGTGTCTTTGACTTCCAGATGTTTGACAGTTTATTGAAGGCACCAGATGCCAGTGCGATTCTAGATAATATTTTTGGCGTTGAGTCCCCTGCAGATGTCATTTTGCTTCCTAGGTATGTGAAGCTTTGTTAGCTTTGTGATTTGTTAGTGGGTGTCTATATCCAGGATATTGGAGTCTCTGTGGCGAAGTGGTCAAGCCGTTTGACGTTTGACTCGTGAGCCGAAGGTTGTGGGTTCGATTCCGGGCCGTGTCCTTCGGTTTACGAGTTAAATGTTTCGGAGACTCCCATGGGTCGTCGCTAAAAGCTACGGAGTTCGTGCTTTGTGCGACGCTTTCCGTGCTGCGGAAAGAGACCGAGCCATATGGGATAAAAACCCGGAGCTATGAAGTCGACCCTGTCGACTTTTAAGCGACTTTTTAGTCTATATCCAGGCTTGTCCATGGAAATGGGATTCCCTTGGGAATCCCATGGGAAACGTCTCATGGGATGGTATGGGATGGGACAGCACACATTTGTATTTCCCATGGGACACATGGGCCAGTAGCCATGTCAGAGCAACTAGATCTACGTCAGAGCTACCCTTATTTTTTTTTGTAAACCTTTTTAAAGCCTTTTATCCTTCTTTTATCTTTATATATTTGTTTCACTTCTTTATCTCGTGGTGGGTGATTAGGTACTATATTTATAGTCTATAAATATATAGTAGTACCAATTTCAAATAATTTGTGAAGGCAGTCGCTTGAAGTCACGGTGTTACTGAGTGCAGGCTGTGTAAGTCTACGGTCCCCAAATATGGCCAACCAAAAATACGAGTTCCAGGATCTTACTAAAACTGTTGTTGCTAAGATGTTGAGTGGGGGAGAATGCCATTTGATTGATGTTCCAAAAGAACTTGTAAAGTTTTCAGCAGCTGATGTTAAAGCAGTTAAAATATCTTAAAGTATTTTAGCACCATTTCTTGCCTTGCAAAGTGCAAAACGCTATACAGTTGGTATAACTTGATTAATGAAAAATGGGTTAATCAAACTGGTTAAGGAGTTGCAATACAGCATAGCATGAAATGTGGTTCCGCTGGCTCTACTAACATCAACAGATTTTCTAAAGCCAAGCAGCGGGAAGTAACAAAACCACCACCAACATTTTCAAATACGTGGCAAAAAACAGTTGTTGAACTAATTACATCACATCCAACAGTATCCATTCCGGCTGGATGTGACATTATATGTGATGCTGCCAACTTTGCTGCAAGATCTACTCACGCTGCACACAAGGTATATAATTACACTATATCACGGCAAACAGTGACTCATTTTATTTTGGCGCAAGGAAAATTGGCCAAACTGCAGTTCCAAAAATTGTTTCAAAATATGGCACAAGATTCAGAATGTGCAATTTCGGGAATAGTTGACTTTTGGTCTGCAAGACAAACATATCTTTTGCCATATGGGGGAATTATTGCATGTGGACTAGATCAAAATTGGGAATGGATTACTTTTCCTCTGTCTCTTATAAACATTGATAGTAATCAATCCCATACTGCACAATTTACGCACAGTGTTTTTTTTGCACGTGAATTTCATGCCGAATCAACCACATTCTCCAGTCCATTGTTTATGTGTACTGATAATGCAGTAAGCATGACGGCAGCTTTAGATGAACGGTTTGACACCGATATAGAAATGCACCGATCTGGCTGTACTGAGCACAGGTTATCAACATGCATTACTGATAGCTCAGATAAAGGAATGCTGTGCATACATGAGATATTCAAAACATCTTTTTGTGTGGAACAAACTAGAAATTGATGGTGCTACATCTCATTTAATTATGCTGGTATACTTCCTCCTAGACTATCAGTTGTACAAAGTTATTGTTGATATTGATGAAGAAACTTCCAGCAGCATGGTGAAGAAATATTGTCAGAACTTTCAGAAAATTATTGGAGAAAACTTTGGCCATATTGCGGCAGTTCTCTGGCAGTTATTGCAACATTCCTTACTGAAGTTGACATCAAAGCCAAAATAGAAGACATGGTCAAGTCAGTTGTTACTAAGAAGAAAGGGAATGTGGACACCAATAAATGGGCCAATGATTTATGGATTTTTCTAAATCTGTTGTTCCAACTGTTATTTCATTCATCAAGGATTTATATCTTTCTTCTGAATCATCTTCTGTATGTGAAGTAGCAGGAATTGTAAAACAAAAGCTAAAAAGTGATTTTGACGTATTTTTTTGTCCTCCACCAAACAAAGGTTTGATGACTCCAGAAACAAATGTATTGAGGATGAAGTCGCCATGTTTCAAAAATTACGGCAACTAACTTCACAACCATTAAATTATTGGAAAAATTAACATAGGTTTCCACTGCTAAAAGCAAGTGCGAAAATTGTTTTTGGCCATACCAGTGTCCTCAGCGGCAGTAGAGCGCTTATTTAGTGCAGCTGGATTGTTGTTGGGTAAGTTACGAAAACGGATGTTATCAGCTCTCGTTATAAACTCTGTGTATATCAGATTTGCATGTAAGATGAATCCCGATTGGTTAGTGGGTATCTATATATCTGCTATATACGGCTCGATTGGTTAGTGAGTGTTTATATCTCTTCTATATATACCCGACCAACATCTTGCCCCTGTGAGTGCGGATGTTATGCATCTAGCTCATTGTAGTCCATTTAAATCCCACGGTACATTCCTCCTTGACCGGGAAAAAGCCAGTTTCTTTCCCTTGGCCGCTTAGCCTCTACGGCAGAGGTTCGCAAACCACGGCCCAGGGGCCACTTGTGGCACGCCAGCTGTAAGAAAGTGGCACGCGAGGCCTTCTCGTTTAATATAATATGTTTCTCCCCCGATGTGTCTCCACCTTGCTGTGGTGGGGGAGCTTGCGTATCCCATCGACCCCATGTGCTTGCCGATGGATGAAAACTTCATATCGGACAGCTCGTGGGATAGGGACCAGACTAAGAGAGACATAACCTGCTGCTCTGCAGGTAGACTGAGGATAGCAGTCAAAATCAGGCAAACGATGCCAAAAATCACAGTTCGGACATAACCTCTAAGGCTCCCAGCCGAGGTGTATGGCTGAATGTCTCTAAGCCATAAACCCTCGGAACTGAGAGCTTGGCCGACACAAACCTACATCAAAATTGTGGTGAGGTGCTGAGCACGCTACATGCTTGGCGCAGATACTCGTTCGATGGCTCTTAGCTGGGGGATATGAGGTATCCTCGGATGAGAGGGCCTGACCGTTACTCGCCCACAGACGCACGGAGGTAAGGTGCTGAGCCGACAGCACATGTAGCCTACCTCGTGAGCGGGTACAAAAGGTGGAAAAACGCCTCGGTCGTACAGTCCCGTAGATAGTCTGTAACCGTACTCATGGAGTGAGTGTAGTCAAAGGTGGAAAATTGTCTCGTTGACACGAAATGGAACGCCTGTCTTGCGAATCCATTACGTGGCAGCCCGAAGTGAAAGCTTGCTGTGTGGAAGTCGAAATAAGAGTCTCGAAACCCGAGGAAGGCTAACCTCATCAAAAATGCCCGCTGAAGCCGGAAGTGTCAGCCTACGGGCGGCAAAATAAAAATGGCACTACGCAATTACGTCCGAGTGAAATGTCTTTCGTGACCGGAAAAGCTGTAACTAGTCTTCCCTCGTGCTAGGAGCAGCTACCTAGTTTCCGAATGCCGCTCTTATTCGGAACAGCTCTGACTAGGTAGTTTCCGAATGTCCGACGTGTCTGAAACAGCTCTGACGGACACAACGACAAGCACATGTCCGAAAAACTCGCTGAGTGGATATTGACTGCAGACCAGTCTGGTCTGTGCAGGAACGGCTAGGGGCGAACGAAATGCCCAATATATTGAAGTGAGGAATTAAAGCAGCCATGAGCAGGACGTGACGATTCCCTCGGTGAGCCCAGCTCCAGGGCGCTATGTGCCGGCCCTGCAATTATGGAAGCCACCCTGGATGGCGGAAAATGCCATGGACTGTCCCTGCCTTCCTTTGAGGGACGACCGTTGTCTTAACCCGTTCCAACTTGACCAGCTGGGTTGTGGACAGTACCGCAAACAGTGAGAGTCTCCCAGGAATGCTACCTGGTCAAAAAAAAGCACGCAAAAGCCGGCTGTGTTGGCCTACGGGTTTCGGCCCAAGGGCGCATAACAGACACACCGCAATCACATCTGAAAAAACACTCCGGATGATCGCAAAGAAGAAGAAGAAGAAGAATATAATATGTTTTAATAATTTAAAGAAAAATGCAGTCAGAGCGCCCCGTCAGCGTGCGATAATTTACCCTGCTCGTGGTTGTTATGCTTATATATTATCGAATGTGCCTGATTAGTTCACAACGAAACGTTATGAAGTTCCTATATCCCAGTCTCGACCAATCAGAGGGAGCAAGGCACTATGTTGTCGTTCGTTACAACTGTTTAGCAAAGTCGGTAGTATTGTGTTGAAATTAGATTTTGTCAAATAAAAATTTACCGTTGAAACCTATAAACATGAGTGTGGAAAATCTAACATCAAACAATGGTAAAAAGTGAAAATATTAAGATGTTGCTTGTTTTGAATTCAACGAAGATTGGACGGAGAAATTTATGTTTACGCCTAGCAGTAGTGGTAAACCTGTTTGCTTAATTTGCGGATTTTGAGTTTCTGTTACAAAATAAATTTAATCTGGAACGACACTTCACGACCACACATTCAGACATAAATGCTCAATATCCGATCAATTCGGAGTTAAGAAAAGACTTCATAGAGAAAGTTCTCTGACCTGGCAGCAGTATTTTTCACCAAGGCTAACGAACAAAGCAAGAGTGCTGTTTTTGTGTCGTACGAAGACGCTCGTCTGTTGGCTCGCAAAAAGGAGACGTTCACCGATGCAGAAGAAATAATTAAGCTTTCCTTTGTCTAATAATACTATCGCCAGGCGAGTTGAAGAATTAGCCAACGATGTTCATCGTCAAGTAGCAGCAATTATCAACAATTGTAAATTTTTAAAATTGGCGATAGATGAATCCACTGACATTTCTGACACAGCTCAGATCGCAGTTTTAGTTCGAGCAATAAACGATAATTTTGAAGTCATTGAGGAACTTCTAGGACTTGAATCGATGCATCCAACTATCAAAGGGACTGATCTGTTTGAAACTCTGAAGTTGTGTGTAGATAAAAACAACATAAAATTGACCAAATTGGACAGTGTATGCACCGACGGTGCTCCAGCTTTGACGGCTAAAAGGTCTGGATGTCCAGCATTATTGGAACAGTATCTTGGCCGCACTATATTAAAATATCATTGTATCATTCACCAAGAAGCTCTGTGTGTAAAGACATTAAATCTGAAACATGTCATGGATCTTTTTTTTTCTGAGCTGTGTGAAAAAAATTCGAAGGAATGCGCTGAACAGGCGATAGTTCAGATAGTTTCTATCAGATCTGAACGAGGAATACGGTGACCTGCTGTTACACTGTGATGTCAGATGGCTATCTAAAGGCAAAGTTCTGTCACGTTTCTGGGCACTGAAAAATAGTGTCTATCTGTCTGGGGAAAAAATGCATTGCCTACAGAACGGGAATGTCTGCTGAACGATGACTGGCTTAATGACCTGGTATTTTTGATGGACATCTCGTCTCATTTAAACTCTTTAAATGCGAGGATCCGGTGGGGTGGGAAAAGGGGGGGGGGGGGAACTATTCATAAATTTGTGCGATGACATTTTTTTCATTTAAAATGAGCCTACGGCTGTTTTTTGGACAGCTGACTGAAGGGATTTTAGAGGTGTTTACAACTTGTGGTGTAAAAGAAATTTGACTTGTTACAGTACAAAGTCAAAGTTGAAAGTCTTCTGGATATCTTTCAGTTGAGATTTCAAGAGTTCACAAGAGGAGGATAATGTTGCCCTCTGCATAAATCCGTTCGTATTTCCTGTTGCCAAGCTCTGTCAATTACAGCAAAACCTTCAGCACGAAGTAATTGATTTGAAATGCAATTCTGCACTGAGATGTAAATTTCTGGAGCTGCCTGCTTCACCTTCAGTTGATCATATGATTTCATTCTGGCGACTATTTTTTGTTGAATCACTTGCGTTCATTCGCCCAGAGTCGTGTTAGTTCGACTTACAGATGTGAACAGTCATTTTCCGCAATGACCGTTTTAAAAACAAGCAACGGTCCAGACTCGCCGACAGTAATCTAGCTGCGCTTATGACTTTGGGCACGACAGATTTGTGCCCAGACATTGATAAACTGGCATCTGAACTTAAGTAACTGGTTGTAAAGAACAGTTACAATTGTAAATTAATGACATTGATAGCGATTTTCAAAACTGATTAAAAATTTATTGTTAAATTAAATGTTGATTGTTAACCAAACAATGACCGCAATGTAGTACTGATACTGACTGCCTTTAAAGTTTTAGAATTTTGTTGACCAAAGTTAAGAAAGGTAAGAATGATACTGCACGACTTTTATAATTTTATAACGTTGTGGCCCGCTTAACTACCGAAAATAGTAGATATGGCCCTCTGCTTGAAAAGCTTGGGAACCACTGCTCTACGGCTATTCTTCTCAGTCACATCTAACTGTTCTGACACAAACACCTTGTTGCCGCCAAGCGAAGAGAGACAAAACTTGCACCTTACTTTGAAGAAGCACGATCAGTATTACAAGTTGGAAGAAATGAAAGCTCCAGGCTGTGGTTATATACCAACGGAAATAATAAAGGCAGGAGGAGAATTTAGTGTCCGTCTATATTATAGTCTGGGTGTAAAGAAGTAGTTTAAAGACAGGTAACATTTAACTGAAGCAATGTATCATGAGCAGGTCTCCCTGGCCGAGAGGTTAGCAGCTTTCTCCGTAACCCCGAATACTCTCGTGGCTGACGTGAGCGCACGAGAATTGGAAACGGTTGGAGTCGCTCCAGTGACTTATCAGAGTATGGAGCCGGTCGCTCAGAAAGCAATGGCAGACTACTGAGCGTAATCTTGCCAAGAAATCAACAATCAGCTGAAAGATGCTGATGTTGACAGCGATGTCCTGTAAAGTATATGCAAAAATTTATTTAATGTATCATGAATAACAAGATGCTCCTAGAGGAGATGGTGAAACATAAAACTCGATTGAGATGCAAACAGGAACAATAGGGTTGTATTTTCTCTCCATTCCGTTCAACATTTGTGCAGAAAATGTAATAAGAAACTACCAAAATGATTGCACATGTGATAATTTTGGTTAGTTCATAACTGATAGATAATTCGATGAAAGATTGTATATATTTTGATGATACCACTCTCATCTTTCACAATGTCAGTGGTTAGAAGAGTTACTCCTGTCTGTCAAACGACACAATATAAATGAAAATCTATATGTTTTTTAAACATTAAAAGAAACAAATGTAAGCGGGGGGGGGGGGGGGGGGGAACACTTGTCAACCAAATAATAAATCAACACTGAACACTGAAAAACCTGGAAAAGTCACAGACTTTGAACACCTTGACTCTATTTTTAAAAACAATCGAGCCTATTCAAAAGAGGTCAACCCCAGACAGGGAAGCACCAATGAAAAGGTTAGTAGATGACAGCGACAGGCGCCAGCAAAAGCGAAAAGTACCAGCACATATACCAAGCACATAAATACAGGTCAATAGTTGAGAGCATGCATCTTTCCTGTGCCGGTCTCCCTCGCCTAGGGGTTAGCAACTTTCTCCGTAATTCCGTGTACTCTAGCGAGTAACGTGACGACGGCGAGAATCGGTAGTGGTTCTTACCGCAGTCGGTAACTTAGAGGTTTGTGATAAGGTCACTCAGACAGCAATGGCAAACTACTGAGCGTAATCTTGCCAAGAAATCAACAATCAGCTGAAAGATGCTGCTGTTGACAGCGATGTCATGTAAAGGATATGCAAACATATTTTGTTATCTTTCCTGTGGCAACACACAGATATGAGTTATGGGCCATTTCGCAGCAACAAAAGAATAAACACTGAGTCTATTAAACGTACATGCTAGTGAAAGATTCTTAGTTTACCGTGGGTCAAGAGGAAGACAAATACTGACATTCTACAATACCTGGATATGGAAGACAAATACTGACATTCTACAGTACCTGGATATGGAAGACAAATACTGACATTGTGCATACCTGGATATGGAAAACAAATACTGACATTGTGCATACCTGGATATGGAAGACAAATACTGACATTCTACAGTACCTGAATATGGAAGACAAATACTGACATTCTACAGTACCTGGATATGGAAGACAAATACTGCCATTCTACAGTACCTGGATATGGAAGACAAATACTGACATTCTACAGTACCTGGATATGGAAGACAAATACTGACATTCTACAGTACCTGGATATGGAAGACAAATACTGACATTGTGCAGTATCTGGATATGGAAGACAAATACTGACATTTTACATTACCTGGATATGGAAGACAAATACTGACACTGTGCAGTACCTGGATATGGAAGACAAATACTGACATTGTGAAGTACCTGGATATGGAAGACAAATACTGACATTCTACAGTACCTGGATATGGAAGACAAATACTGACATTGTGCAGTACCTGGATATGGAAGACAAATACTGACATTCTACAGTACCTGGATATGGAAGACAAATACTGACATTCTACAGTACCTGGATATGGAAGACAAATACTGACATTGTGCAGTACCTGGATATGGAAGACAAATACTGACATTCTACAGTACCTGGATATGGAAGACAAATACTGACATTCTACAGTACCTGGATATGGAAGACAAATACTGACATTCTACAGTACCTGGATATGGAAGACAAATACTGACATTGTGCAGTACCTGGATATGGAAGACAAATACTGACATTCTACAGTACCTAGATATGGAAGACAACTACTGACATTCTACAGTACCTGGATATGGAAGACAAATACTGACATTGTGCAGTACCTGGATATGGAAGACAAATACTGACATTCTACAGTACATGGATATGGAAGACAAATACTGACATTCTACAGTACCTGGATATGGAAGACAAATACTGACATTGTGCAGTACCTGGATATGGAAGACAAATACTGACATTCTACAGTACCTGGATATGAAAGACAAATACTGACATTCTACAGTACCTGAATATGGAAGACAAATACTGACATTCTACAGTACCTGGATATGGAAGACAAATACTGACATTGTGCAGTGCCTGGATATGGAAGACAAATATTGACATTCTACAGTACCTGGATATGGAAGACAAATACTGACATTCTACAGTACCTGGATATGGAAGACAAATACTGACATTCTACAGTACCTGGATATGGAAGACAAATACTGACATTCTACAGTACCTGGATATGGAAGACAAATACTGACATTCTACAGTACCTGGATATGGAAGACAAATACTGACATTCTACAGTACCTGGATATGGAAGACAAATACTGACATTCTACAGTACCTGGATATGAAAGACAAATACTGACATTCTACAGTACCTGGATATGGAAGACAAATACTGACTCTGATTCTCATTGCATGATTTGGAAAGTTCAGAAAGTTATCCTCCACAACGTGCCCAAGCAAAACGGGTTCATATTATAATGTGATAAATTACATTCAGCCATTATGCTGTCTCCGTGGTTATTGAAATCGTTAGTTCCATTAACATTCTATCTCTCCATTATTTTCTATAACTGGCCTTGCGAGATTTCTGTGAGCGTCACTTCAACTATAACAAATATACAGCTCTTCAGGTTCTTCTCTTCAAACTAATCTCATCTCAGTTTGTTCCTCTTGTACCTTGCGGTGTCGAGGTGCAATATAAACAGCGGGAGAATGCCCGTTTATGGACTTATTGTATCGAGACCATGGACTGTGCTATTCCCTCTGTCCATCGTTTACATGGTTGGCCCCTTTTGATTCAATTTGGTCTGTACATCATTGCTTGTTCGTATACTGTTAGTGGGTAACCTAATTACATGTCCAAACAATTTGACTTGCCGTCTTCTAAACCAATTTAAGCTCTGCTATATCCCCCACTTTAGTCCTGCTTTCTTCATTTCTGATTTTATCTCTTCTTGATTGTCAAGGTCCTGGTTACGACATAACAGAGGGCAGAGGACAGACATAAGGACATGGGGAGAGTACGGGGATGGTAGAACAGTCCAGACACCTAAGACAATAAGTTAGAGACAGGACTTGCCCTTGAGTGACGGGACAGGTTCACCTTGGACGGAATGACGCAGTACGCCTGGCCTCAACAGGCGAGTGCGGGACAGACGTGACAGCACGACCTCCCACGGGCTGCACGAGGGTCAAGTACCTCGTGACCACCGGACTGAGTAGGAAAAGACAGACGAGACTCGGATACGGATGAGAGAGGATGTGTGACTGAGTGGAGAGACAGGATAGACTTATGCTTAGACTTCAGTGCGAATGAATGTGACCGCTGCTGAACGTGTGTTGGTGTGCATGGCTAGACACGAATGCGCATTGTCTGATCCGAGCAAGAGTATTGTGAAAGCCGGTGTGAGAGCATGTTTGGAGTGATATAGATATATTCTGTGATATTTATGATATTAATATTATGATGTATTATCATTAAAACATGCATATCACCTTCATGTTTTCATGCCTCATCTGTACTCGCACCATCTGCCTGTCTGAACCCACTTTGTAAACACCTAGAGAAGTTGACATTGATGCATTGAGTATTCTTCTCAGGAATCTCATTTTTATTGGTGTGATTTATTTTTTATTTTTTTTGGGGTCATAATCCAGGTTTGGCATTGGTAGCATAGAGTTGGTAGGAAGATTGTGTTATAATCTCTTCAAACTGGTAATATAATTACGTTCTTGTGACAATGAATATAATCGGAGTTATTTCTTGTAGTAAACAAAACATTAGTACCCTACTCTTATTCATTCTTCTAGATTCAAACTTATTCTCATTGCGACAAATGCAAGAAAAATGCCGTGAACAGAATCAACCACTGTTTATTGCCTTCATCGACCTCACAAAGGCTTTTGATTTGGTCAGTCGTGAGGGTCTGTTCAAGGCACTAAAGAAGATTGGCTGCCCACCAACTCTTCTGTCCATTGTGGAATCGTTCCACACAGGCATGAAGGGTATAATCAAGTTTGATGGTGCAACTTCTGAAGAATTTGAAATCAAGAGTGGAGTTAAGCAAGGTTGTGTACTAGCTCCCACCCTCTTTGGAATATACTTTTCACTTCTACTGAAATATGCATTTCATGATCAGGATGGTGGTATATACATTCACTCACGCTCAGATGGCGGCCTCTACAATGCTCAGAGATTGAAGGCTAAGACCAAAATTAGGAGGGTACTGATCAGAGAGTTGCTTTTTGCAGATGATGCTGCAGTTACGACCCACTCTGAGGAAGAATTGCAATGTCTACTATCTGCATTCTCCAATGCTTGTTCTGAATTTGGTTTAACAATTAGCAAAAAGAAGACACAGATTATGTCACAAGGTGCACATGGGGTACCATCAATCTTTATTGACGACGCCGAACTAGAGATAGTAGACCATTTTACATATCTAGGATCAGTGGTAAATAGCAAATTATCCCTAGATCAGGAAATCAACATCCGGATTGGTAAGGCAGCAACAACAATGAACAGGTTAAGAAAAAGAGTCTGGGAGAACAGGAAGCTTACTGCCAAAACAAAAGTCCTTGTCTATCAAGCCTGTGTCCTTAGTACTCTTCTCTATGGCAGTGAAACCTGGACAACTTACTCACACCAAGAGAACAACTTAAACAGCTTTCATATGCGGTGTCTGCGAAGAATTCTTGGTATTAAGTGGCAAGACAAAATCACAAATACTGAAGTATTGGAAAGATCAGGTTGTGTGACAGTTTATTCCATGCTCAGTCTTCGTAGACTTAGATGGATAGGACATCTTAGGAGGATGGATGATGGTAGAATACCAAAGGATATCTTTTTTGGTGAATTACAGATGGGTAAGAGATCTCAGGGTCGGCCTCTACTACGATACAAAGATGTGTGTAAGCGGGACATGATTGATACAGGCATTGATAATGCACATTGGGAGCAAGTCGCCGCTGAACGTGTTGCATGGAGGGCAAATATCAGAAATGGAATAAAGTCAAAGGAGAAAATTATTGCAGAAAAGTCACACACCAAGCGTTTGAGACGTAAGATGGTGCATGATGGTGGAAATGACCACGTCCGAGAAACTAGAAAGCCAGGGGTCGAATCTATGTTTCGTCTGCGCCGATTTCGCATGACATCGTAGGTCACTCAGCTGTTCGGGTGCAAAGTATTGCGCCCAGTAAACGTATTTTGGAAATAAGTCAATACAGCTATGTTTCGACATGTTCTAGTTTCCACGACTTGTGTTCTTAATCAAGGCCAGCTGAATGACCTGTGTTCTTATTATCTCTTTACTGTCTTGTCTATTAACACTTATAATGTACCTCTTACTCTACAATATGAACTGTGACATCTCCATGTTACCATCATCAATAATAGTATAGTGTTATCTACTTCTATCGATTATTTGCTTTCTCCTCTTCTCTACTGCGATCACCTGTGTTGCCATGGCCATTTTTATTATACTGTGAGCTCGTATTATTTTTCACGTTGCTTCTAATACAGTTAACGCCTCTACGTTGAGCATCATAAAAGCACGCCATTTCATCTTCCATTCAAATTGGATTCCATTGTATTGTTAATGTTTTCCAAATCTGTTTCTACTGTTCATCAGATGTTGTGCCCTTTAAAAGAAATCAGTTAAGTGGCATGACGTGCTTCACTTTACAAATTCCTATATCAATCACTGTTTTTGGATTTCCTTGGTAGCAATAAGTTTGTTTTCTGAATAGTCAAGATTTGTTTGAATGAATGATTATGTGCGCGCGTGCTTGCGTGGATAGGTGGGTAGGTGCGTGCGTGTGTGTGTGTGTGAAAATAAATTCTGAAGAAGTAAAGAACACATGTATAATTGTTCGATGTAGTTGTCACTGCATTCAATGCAAATCCTCCAGCGCCGATAAAATGCTTATATTCCTGCAGTAAAAAAAAAAACATGTCTTGGCTGTGTATCTAACCACCCATGCACCACCCGCTGTATTTCATCGCACCGAAAGGTCTGTCACAGAAGTCTCGCCGTTTTGAAACTTCCTACTTCACCCATATACTTGCTTGACCGACAGGTATGCGTAACCATACTGGACCGTCATTGGCCAAGGAATTTCTATAGGTTTCACCTCTTCACTGAATAAAATCAAAACGGTTGATACGAGTCAAAAGTGTGGCGGTCATCTTTAAACTGTTTTTATGACGTCACCGTGTTCGTCTGCACGGTGATGTCACTTGTTTAACATCCTAGACATCCTTAACAACAATATTGAGAGGTTACAAGACAATAGCATGGTTATTGTAATGTCTATTACACGTTGAAGGTTTTCATTTGAAGCCCCCTCGTAATTACTTTATGTCGTGTAATTTCTGTAGTATGTACCTGACCAGATGCAGCGAAATATGCCAGGTAATAAATCGTGTAGTCTATTGTTTGTGTCTTCATTATTTAAATTATAAATAGAATGGTGATGACACGAACGAGACAATATTGTTTATGTAGTATTCTGGTGTTTGTCTACAACCAATGTTACTGCAGTTGTCTCCGTGTGCAGTATGTACGAGGCATCATCTGAGTTGAGAAATGGCCTGTGATTCAACGAAGTGCGCGCACAGAACATTTTATGTCATCTAGGATTGTTAATGGTTTGGGTAATTTATTTTCACACACAAACCTCAGTAGGACAAATCAGACATGAAAAACAGGACTTGGCTTTGAATCAACTGTTATTTCATCCGATCACATTCCCATGAACGTGCCCGGACAATCTAAGGCTTTACAGTGCCAGCATGTAAGGATTTACGGTTCTTTACACTGTCACGTTTGTTCTTTCTTACGTTACGAGTTTTCTTTTTCTTTTCTGTACGATGATTATGGCTTCCTCTCATGCATGAGATGTAAAACTGCTCCTAAATTAATATCGGACCAGTTGCATGAGATAAAGATGTCTCTGTGGGTGTTATAATATGCGTCTAACATTTTCGTTATTCCTGAAACACTCGTGCTTTAATTTGTCGGCAGAAACTGGCAACAGTATATGGTACATAAGACAACATAAGACAACAGTTCATTCTTTATTAGCAGTTCGTTTAACGGGGATAAATCATAAGTTATATAGGCAGCATTCGTCCAGTGCAAAAGTGTTTTATACCTCAAAGACAAACCTCTTTTTGAATGTTTGATTACTTTTATGTAATATTCCTTGTTTATAAGAAGAGGTTGGAGGATTCAACCGTTGTCGTACACCTAAACAACGACAGTTTATATATATAACAAGATAAGGCAATTCAGAAACCCACTAGATATGGAAAGTTCACACCAGGATGCTGTGACATTTGTCAACATAGTATATCTGTCTATGTTCCTGATGGAGCTGCACCGAGAATCAATAGCTAGTGGTAGTAGCAATGACACACACACACACACACACGCACGGACACACGCACGCACGCACGCACACACGCGCACGCACGCGCACGTACACACGCGCACGCACACACGCACTGAGTGGTTTTCAGACTTAGTCTCCCAACTTGTTGTCTCCATCTTGTTGGATCTATTATTGTTAATATAAGATGGGGTGGAGTGTGTTCTGAAAGCCACCATTCTATAGGTGCTGTTGGGTTCTGATCAGACAAAAACTGTCGTTCTCTAGACTTGCTGGTTTCTGAAAGGACGAAAACCGTCATTCTCTGTCTTGTGCTTACTTCTTTTGCCTTCTAGGATAGTTCAAGGTATGGGCGTATATTCTCACACAAAAGGCTGACCAGGACAGATACAAAATAACAAACTAGCAACTTGCAGTGAAACAAAGTGTTTCCCCCGATCCCAGTTCCCAAAGGCCTGTCCCGCCAAGCTAAGGCCGGACACATGACGTTACAGAACATAGAAGAGCCGGGTTCCAGTCCAATGGACTATGCACTCTTCAAAACTATTGTCACACGCAGTCAGTTTGAGTTTTCTTTGTATGTTCAGTACACGGCAACACAGCAGTCTAGTTTCCACTCTTTCCAAACAGAACATTGATAGTTCTAAAGCGCAGGTCCTCTGGAAGGAACTTCAGATTATGCTTTCCATTCTGGTTAAATAATAGTGATTATCTATAAAGAACAAATTAAATTCCCTGCCGTACTCTAAGAAAATACTTTCTAACATTTCACTTTCTTTCTTGGACGATTTGAACGCACATCCACACTCCTAGGAAAGCAATGGTCAAGTCCCCTCGCTGCCTGTATCGATTTACGATTACATGTATCGTTGCGTTAATCACTTGCTAGAAACTCCGTTAGGTAAACATGTCTTAACACTGTGCCAGCAAAATCCCGGTAAGGAATCTTAAGGGAAGGCTACTCATGCTCTCACTCTACGTCAAATACATGATTTCTTGTTTCAATACATGGGCTCTTATCAACTCATTATAACAGGCACTCATTATTTAATTCATACTTTATAACACTGACTGTGTCAGTATACAACATAGACATTTCATAGCTTGTGGTTTGCGTGAGAAGTCCCAGTAAGAGACATTAAACTTGCTTCAGAAAGAATATGAAAAAAACCACAAGGAATAACCTACTCCTTATTAAATGGCAGGAGCATGTTAGTGTTGATCATAATTAACGTTGCTGAAGATACCACTCGTACTACCGTACTGATAAAGCACTCGCTACCCACAATGTGAAGACGGTGGAAAATATCTATATATTTTCTCAAACACAGGCTTCTAATTCACACCCCCCTTCAGATAGGTCTGTGATTCAAGGATGGTGAAGACGTTAATACGAGAGCAGCATTGTTGCTGAGAAAAATTTCATATAAAACGCGCCAGGAATATTTCCAACAGTTCTATGAACAATAAACAGTCACACGCAATCAGAACAAGGACGCTGAAGTGTTAAATTAGGCACGTACAAATGCATTTGAAACATAGATAATAAGCAGACAAGATTGGGAACATCTTTTGGCGCTGGGAATGTGATTTCTGAAGAAAATGAAAAGAGTACCCGGAATTGACAGAAAAAGTGAAACAGTGCTTCAAGTAACAAATGATAACCGAAAATTGATTGCAGTAATTAGACGAATATATCTGAGACTTTTGGGGCGTGTTTTGAGGAGAAATAGACTTGGAAAATTCGTGACATCGAGTACACACGATGAAAAGTGCAAGTGAAAGACAAAGAGAAAATATCTGGATGGCTTGGCTAGATGGCATAGTGGGGACATAAACATAGGCCTGGTCCACGATGCTGTAATCATATGAGATAGTGAAACATGATCTCAAACGTCTAAATCATGACGCATAATGATGATTATGATGACGATGATGATGATTATGATGATGATAAATGACGATGTTGATAGTGATTCTATTTATTACGTAGATAATTATGTCATGATAATGATGTCATGATAATGATGATGAGGATGATAATGATAATGTCGACAATGACGATGAAGGCAGATAAACGTGTAAAGTTATTGTTTTCTTAGGATTTTTAAACAACGAACAATATTCGATAACCTTTAGGCGCTATCTCGTGTATGCCAATTATTAATTGCATTTGATAGAAAGTCTCTTTGATTCAAATTAATAATTTCGAGTTATTTATTGCCGCTCTTCTCCATCTCCTAGCCATAGTCTGATTGAGTCAACACGGAAGCTGGCAATTTTAATTATGTTATTGCGCTTCATTTCATTACATCTCTATAAATAGCAAATGTAATCTGTTATATGCTGGCATCAGACAACCAATTGGTATTACTGACGTTGGCTAAAGCTAGAGAGAGAAGGAGGGCATTGAAAAGATAAATATTTTATGTTCAGATGATGGAGCATGAAAGACAGATAGACAGACAGACAGACAGACAGACAGACAGACAGACAGACAGACAGACAGACAGACAGACAGACAGACAGACAGACAGACAGGCAGGCAGGCAGGCAGGCAGACAGACAGACAGACAGGCAGGCAGGCAGGCAGACAGGCAGACCGATAGGTAAGTAGGTAAGTAAGTGGGTAGGTAGGAATGAAGGAATGTAAGTATATAGGTAGGTTGGCAGGTAGGTGGGTTAGTGGTAGGTATATTGATAAGTAGATGAAATATGGTGAACGGACAGACAGATAAACAAATAGTAGATTAGTAGGTTGGTAGTTAAGTATGTAGGTAGGTAAGTAGGTAGGTAGGTAAGTAAGTAGTCATGCAGGTAGGTAGGTAATTAAGTATGTAGGTAGTTAAGTAGTTAAATTGGTAGGCAGGTAGTTGGTAGGCAGCCTATAGGCAAGCAGGTGGGTAGGTAGGTATAGAGAACAGGTGAAAATGGGAGAGAGAAAGCGTGAGACAGAGAGGGATAGAGGAAAAAACAAAAAATTAGGGAAATATAGAGAGAGAGATTGAGAGAGAGATTGAGAGAGAGAGAGAGAGAGAGAGAGAGAGAGTGAGAGAGAGAGAGAGAGAGAGAGAGAGAGAGAGAGAGAGAGAGAGAGAGAGAGAGAGAGAGAGAGAGAGAGAGAGTAGCATAATGCGGACTGTACGGTCCACAGGCAGGCGACTGCTAAAGTATGATGAGTATGTTTGAGAGCAGAATAACAAGCAGACAAACAGGTCGTGTGCGTGTGCTCGCGCCAGGATTTCCTTTAGAAAATTAAACCATACTTATAAAATATTGACGACCTGAAGTTATCATGCTGTGATATACATTAGCGCATGTAGTCAATTTGATCTTCAGAAGAGCACTGTAATAAATATTAATAACAGACACAAATGTTAGACAGAGACGTGTTGCTTAAGTTAAAATAGTTTAAGTACATGCGTTTTAGGTCATCATCTATTTCATTTTGCTTTGTCGGTTTATGGCTTTTATAATTATACTATTCTCAGGGTTTTTTTTCTTCAATATATAGCCTACTCAACGCCAGCGTTGTTTCATCCCCTCTTGGTTCTGTCTCAGTTAATCTTCCACAAGAAATCAAAAACACCAATGATTATACGTACAGTCGCACCTTCCTTAGGTATTTATCATGCCATGGTAAACATTGCCTCAGTGAGTCATGAATTATTAATTATTTATCATGCGTATTAATGCTTATTGTTCTTTTGTTGTCTAAGATTAGCTTCATAAGTGATGTTGAATGAAATAATGTTTTAGAGGAATTAGAGAAGAAGGGCAGAATGTCAGACGGGCCTGCGTGCCCAATTCACAGACATAAAGATTGTTCGTTCGTTCGTTCGTTCATTCGTTCATTCGTTCGTTCGTTCTCTCTGAGCTCCACGATGGTGATTTTGTCATACCATCAGCTCTTCCGTCTCATCGGATATCCTTACTTATTGTCCATATCTGAATCCCAACTACGATAAGTTTACAAATGTCATCGAAAGAAATACCACCACCAGTAGAGTATTGATACCAAAAAATCATAAATACCCATATTACTGGTCGTCTTCTTGAGCAAACTGCTAAATTATGTCAGCAAACGGTGCTTAAATTCGGTACAACTTTGGAAACATAAACAATTCGAAAACATTAAGCGTAGACCTGCTTTCCAAGATTGCAATTTTTATTTTTTAAAGTCGTTGCGGCGATGAACCTTCTTCAACAAAGATGGAGATGACTGACTAAGGTAAGCACTAGAACCCAGATTACAGTCACCGCATTAATACAATAATAAAAATACTGCACTAAGGTAAACACTAGAACCCACATTACAGTCACTGCATTAATACAATAATAAACAAACTGCCCCGAAGAAGTTGCCTGCTATGGGTCTGTAATGTGATAGCGCCTACATATTTTGTAGGCCATAGGGCAAGAAGGAATAGGCTGCCAGTCTTTCTCTCATTTTGGCAAGTGACGAGTCCGACCGTGCTCATGACATTACCAACGCAGTTCGCTATCAACTTAATACGCACGGCAACTACGTTAAGGCATAATAATGTTACAAAACCATATGCAATAAAAACAATAAATTATTTTATAATATCAATAAGCCTTGGTGTTGTTACTTTAATGCCATTTCTGAGTGTGTGTGTGTGTGTGTGTGTGTGTGTGTGTGTGTGTGTGTGTGTGTGTGTGTGTTCTAAATGCGTGTTTCCTGTTGTTAAGAGGCAAAAAGAGTGCCAGGGGATTCACAGCAAAAGAAAATGGACAACGTTTGGTAAAAGAGAGCTTGGCGTATGACATCACACCTCGAGCTCTCCACTGGTTGGAGAACAAACTGTATACACATGTTGTGATTGTAACTGATTCACAAAACATGCTGGCAAAGGTGAAGACTGGCATTCGTAGTGCACAATGGCATGCATCGATTCAGAGGTAGCGGGTTGTGAGCAATCGCAGGATCTTTTCTTCAGGACACTGGTGTGGTTGGAAATGAACAGGCAGACAGACTGGCTAGTGCCGCGTCACTAAGGGGTGATTTGATTCATGATAAGGTAGATGTGGTGAAGGCCCACTGGGAGAATGTGATTAATGCAGAAGAACAGATAGGCTATTATTGTCTAAAGAGAATAAGGCAGCAATTTGTGGTCAGAGGATCTGGTCGACAGTCGTCTTTCAGAGGTAAAGCAAGACGGACATATTATCAGAATGCAACGGACCCAATTAGTATTGGAGCTGTTCGCTGACTGTTGAAGATGAGGACTGGGTCCTTATGAGAATATCCCTAGTGCAATGATGTCGGTTCTTGACTCAAATCATCTCCTATTGTTTGCTGACGAGGTAGTCGGCTCACATGTGGCATTATTGCTCGAATGCTGTAACGTAGGTGATAAACCACACATTGTGACATTTAGTTTCTTCTTTAAACGAACTCAGAAATATAATATCATTCGCGCTATCCCTTTCTTACATTTAACAGATTCAATGCCAAACAAGAAGTAAGTTTGGACCATAACAAAGATTGATGGAGGAAAATGGAAAGTATCGATGTGTCACAGATTATGACTTCAAAGTTGTTAATATGATAGTAGGCATGTTGTATTATATCGGCAATGACACTTTGGTGATATATAAATCCATGGCGCATAAGGATTAAGACGATTAATCATTTCATGGCACGTTATCAGTCTAATGGTCGAATGCATGACTTTCACACACTGAGCACAAAATAAAAGAAAGTGAAGCCTTTTTATACGCCTTCAGGCGTGTTGTGTATGTGGTGTCAGTCTGTATGTGTATAGACCAATCGGCACTCGATGAGCGATGTCGTCGCTTTTACTTCCCATGACATTTCCTGGTAGCCATCTGAGGTTGGTTCGACCTGATAGCCCGGGTCAATTACATTTAAAACAAAACGCAATGCGCCTCAATGGGCACTCGAATACGTGATCACCGGGCTGGCATGCATGCTGTCTAGCAACTTCGCTATCGGGGCCTGGCATTTGGTACAGATCCCATTTTAGGACTACATAATACTAGATGTTTGAGTGATCAATAACATGCCGGCAGCCTTCACATCCCATAAATATCCTGGTACCCTTTATAGACCGGGTTTACCTGGAAGTTAAGATCACTCAAAGAGAAATTATTCTTAGAAGGGGATTCGAACACATGTCTACCGGGCCTGAGGCAAGTCTGCTAGATGCATTAGAAAACTGTATAAAGCCAGGATAATTTATTCACAAGTTTGAGTAGTGTGTATAAGCTATGGTTGGATATGAACCATTAGTGAACGAATGTGGCATGTGCGATGTGGTAACTAGCTAGCATTGTGAATGGATGTGGAATGTGCTATGTGGATAGCTACCTACCACTGCGAATGAATGTGAACTGTGCGATGTGATAGCTACCCACCATTGTGAATGAATGTGGAATGTGCAGTGTGATAGCTACCTACCATTGTGAATGAATGTGGACTGTACGATGTGATAGCTACCCACCATTGTGAATGAATGTGGAATGTGCAGTGTGATAGCTACCTACCATTGTGAATGAATGTGGAATGTGCGATGTGATAGCTACCCACCATTGTGAATGAATGTGGAATGTGCAGTGTGATAGCTACCTACCATTGTGAATGAATGTGGAATGTGCAGTGTGGTCGCTACCTACCATTGTGAATGAATGTGGAATGTGCAGTGTGATAGCTACCCACCATTGATGAATGACTGTGGAATGTGCGATGTGATAGCTACCCACCATTGTGAATGAATATGGAATGTGCGATGTGATAGCTACCCACCATTGTGAATGAATGTGGAATGTGCGATGTGATAGCTACCCACCATTGTGAATAAATGTGGAATGTGCAGTGTGGTAGCTACCCACCATTGTGAATGAATGTGGAATGTGCAGTGTGATAGCTACCCACCATTGTGAATGAATGTGGAATGTGCAGTGTGATAGCTACCCACCATTGTGAATGAATGTGGAATGTGCAGTGTGATAGCTACCTACCATTGTGAATGAATGTGGAATGTACAGTGTGGTCGCTACCTACCATTGTGAATGAATGTGGAATGTGCGATGTGATAGCTATACACCATTATGAATGAATGTGGAATGTGCGATGTGATAGCTACCCACCATTGTGAATGAATGTGGAATGTGCAGTGTGGTAGCTACCCACCATTGTGAATGAATGTGGAATGTGCAGTGTGATAGCTACCTACCATTGTGAATGAATGTGGAATGTGCGATGTGATAGCTACCCACCATTGTGAATGAATGTGGAATGTGCGATGTGATAGCTACCCACCATTGTGAATAAATGTGGAATGTGCAGTGTGGTAGCTACCCACCATTGTGAATGAATGTGGAATGTGCGATGTGATAGCTACCCACCATTGTGAATGAATGTGGAATGTGCAGTGTGATAGCTACGCACCATTGTGAATGAATGTGGAATGTGCAGTGTGATAGCTACCTACCATTGTGAATGAATGTGGAATGTGCGATGTGATAGCTACCCACCACTGTGAATGAATGTGGAATGTGCAGTGTGATAGCTACCGACCATTTTGAATGAATGTGGAATGTGCGATGTGATAGCTACCCACCATTGTGAATGAATGTGGAATGTGCAGTGTGGCCGCTGCCTACCATTGTGAATGAATGTGGAATGTGCAGTGTGGTCGATACCTACCATTGTGAATGAATGTGGAATGTGCAGTGTGATAGCTACCTACCATTGTGAATGAATGTGGAATGTGCAGTGTGATAGCTACCCACCATTGTGAATGAATGTGGAATGTGCGATATGGTACCTAGCTTAAACAGTATTGTTGCTTCTACGGGTACGAGACCAATGTGCAAGCTATGATTTCCACAAAACGAGTTATGCAACGGGTAGACTGACGTAGAGACGCCTCTTCATGCAATCTCCAGAAGATCTAATTAGATTCACGGTGTCGATGGGACGAACGTTTAAAAACTCAGACAACAATGAAAGACACTCCATGATGCAAGGTTAGTGAATCGGACGTCTAGCATTCAAGGTTAAGGGTTAAAAACTTAAGGATCAGTGTATTCGTTTAGCACACTAAAAACCCCTCTGCAAGTTGCACATTAAATTGAACATGCCGAATAGGTCTTTATCAAGGCTAACTTTCGAAATTTAACAACGAAGCCAGATAAGTATACTTGTAATATGCATGATTCTTGTATCTATACATTTTGATCCTCGCCGCTGCTATGGAGTTCGTGCATTGCGCTGAAACTCTCCTTGTGTGATCTATGGGGGGAGGCTGCTGCACTTAAGGAGATATCCTTCTGTAATGAAAGTGATCCATCTCCGACACCAAAACAGTGATGGAAAACAAGAGCCCGCCAACTTTAATGTGAGAAGCAATATTCTCACATGAAACCTCGCGATGTCTGTTGCATGTTAGAGGCACAATTTCAACTCTGCTGTTATTCGCAACCACCAAATGTAACCACTCTATCATCGCCTGCATACATGCGTCCATTAAACCTGAAGCCAGCTGTCAGCATGCAACTAAGACGAGTGGCTGTCTCACTCTGTCAACACGCCAGTAAAACCCCCACTGCCCGTATAACTTGGCTTTCAGTCTGCTCGGCAGTAACAAAGGGAATGACTACTGTCTGAATTTACACGCCATAGTAAGCTATCCACAGGAAAACCCACACCTAAATGTGCCTATTTGTAACAATACCGGTGGGGTAGCTGGGCTATGGTTACACTTTACACTTCAGGATGAGTTCTGGCCAAGACACGGGTGTAGTTGATCCCCCGACCCCTCAGGCCCCTGAACTCTGCTTTCACTCACTCACTCGACCTAGGAGCTTTCACCTCTAGGAGCTCATTCCAGAAGACAACCCACTTCTAGTAACTGCCATTATAAAGAGCATTCAATGTATTGTAACATAATCGTACAGGAGAGGACAGGTTTAGATGAAGGAAAGTTGGTTTAGAAGCTAGATAGACAAAGAAGGATCAACAGCCCAAGATCTGTGGTATCATCAATGGGCGGACTCGGCCCTTGTCCGTAGTCTGGTCGTCGTGGTTATCTCACCCGTTCTACTAGGATCCTCCTTCTGATAGTGTAGACTTGGTAGCATGATTGGAGATGGCAACCTACACTCAGGCAAATGTTCAGACCCCAGTTGTAGACATGGTAGACTGACTACAGTTGGTAGACTTCCCACTAGTGAAATGTTTAGACGTTTTGTTGTAGGTCCAGTGGACTTACTGAAGACGGTAGCCTTCCCAATAGAGCAATGTTCTGACTTTGGGACAAACACTGGTTCAAGGTGTTGCCTCAAAAGGCTCTCATAGAGGAACATTTACGTTGAGGGCTTAGCCGCATATAGAGAACATGACAATGTCACCTTCGGCCTCATCGTGGCCTGGTAGTATAGTACCTGAGCCATACTATAGGGGCGTAGAGATGTAAATGTCTTACCCTGAGGGTGTGGTAGTAATAGTGGTTCGATGGAGGGATCTTCAGACCTGGTGGTATTATTGATGAAGGGTACTTCACAGGCCTGATTCCAGTGCGACTGATCCAACACAGGGGATGCATGCATGGTCACTGGATTCCGTTGCTAGCCTTGCTCCACCTTCTCATACCCGCCATGGGCTTCTTCGTAAGTCACCACACGATGGTCGATAATTATTTAATGAAAACCCCTTTAGAACTGGCTATGGGTAACTGTCGGGGTTCTTTGACTCCCATCTAGACTGGCTGGCTTAGCAGAAAGACGTCGTTTCAACGGCAAGAAGTGAACTCATCTGTAGCCGATTGAATTCGCGAACTTCCTTCTCGTCCTACATCTCGGGGGAACCGGAGAAGGTTAACTTTCTGTGCAACTTCACTTTCTTGGAGTTTACAACCCCCAACCACGTGAAAAACGGACTCCGTGAAGTACAGTTCCCTCCTGGGTGTAAAAGAAACACCTAACTATAAACTTCTGGAAAGCGTGAAGAATGTTTACAGAAGGGATAATTCCCTCGAGGTTCCCCCGGCTAAAAATAGCACGGTATTTCCCCCGTATCAGAATAAGACGTGAGGACAGGGCCCACTGGCCGTTTTGTGACACTTCTGTATTATCATATTCATATCAAAAGTATAACAGTTAGTTACATGTCCTTTACAGGACGTTACAATCAGCCCCAACATTTATTAGATAACTGTGATTTACTAGACACTTATTAGTTCAGTATTTTGCCATTGCTTTCTGAACGGCTGACCATGCAGACTGGCGCAAAACGATCTGGTTCCAAATCGCCCGCGGCTGATTTCGAACCTTCGATTTGGTATATCGGGGAATTATGAGAATATTATCACACTATCCCATAGGAAAAGACACCAAAATAACTTGACACCATCATACTTTCTTTGCTATATTATCATATCATTGGAAACGATACCCAATTCATTTGCCAAGTTTATGAACATATCCATGGGAAAAGACACCAACACAGCCAGCTCTTAACTGATTAAGTGCCACGGGATGATTAATTGTCTTAAGCGACTTCTTATATCTGTCATGGGCTTATATATCACCGAAATGTTGCCATTGCAAAATGTTGTCTCAAATAAATTATCAATACAGTAGATTTTCCTAATCAACCCCCTAAGCAACATATAATACAACAAACCTGCCACCATATCAAAAACTTTTAGATTATTACTGTGACACACCTCTCCTTTGAATAACGAAAACACAAACAATAGATATTTCACTGCATCTCGCCAGGTACATACTGCAGAAATCACACAAGATAAAGTAAAATAACTAGATAAATCCTTCAAGCTGAAATATACACATGTTCTCGCAGTAATGTCAATTGTCTACCACGGTAATTGTAAACTGAATATCGCGCGTGTGTGTGTGTGTGTGTGTGTGTGTGTGTGTGTGTGTGTGTGTGTGTGTGTGTGTGTGTGTGTGTGTGTGTGTGTGTGTGTGTGTGTGTGTGCGTGTGTGTTGTTGTTGTTTTTTCTTCACAAAACTTTTATTTCCGCGTTTCCATCCTGTTTCAGGATATTGCGGTCAACATCTTTCAGCTGTATGTTGATTCCTAGGCTAGATTACGCTCATCAGCACGCCACGACTTTCTCTTTCTTTTTTCTTTCTCGACATACTCTCATAAGTCACTGGCGCGACTCGAACCGCTTCCAATTCTCGTGCGCTAACGTCAACCACGAGAGTATTCGGGGTTACAGAGAAAGCTGCTAACTCCTCGGCCAGGGAGACCGGCCTTCACAAAACTAGCCTATGTAAATAAATCGTGATGGCTCCTGCAAACTTTAACAAGCGACTATTTTGTGTGTTAAACAATATTCGAATCGCATGTTCTTTATCAATCACATGACCGGTATCCAAAACGTGCCGTGCAATCGATGACGCAGGAGATTTGTGGTGTGTCGGCCTGGCCAGGTTTCCATCACCTGTGTGTAGTATCTTGTCAATCCAATTGGGTATGTGTTCGACTACCCTGTTATTTAACTGCCTCTCTCTTCTACAATGTAGGTAGACTGACGCCTCCATGTAAATTGGTATGTACAATTGGATTTGGCGTACAGAGGAACATATTCTTTTACTGCTGGAGTTGCAGCACAGAATGTTCCGGCTGACTGTTGTAATGAGCCGGTCCCTGTAGACGTTTCATTACGTTATACCCTCGAAAGATTAGCTGGATAAATATCTTGAGTTTAGGGGCTGAAGTTGCGTCTAGTTTTGGTTTCGACTGTTGGCAGTGGCACTTTATAAGTCCTGTGGAGAAACTATTCGAGTGTAAGACATTCTTCAGAGTTTCAAATTCCTCTGTCAGTGTGTCCTGGGTGCATATATTCCTGGTACGATGAAACAGGGTCCGTACTCAGCCCCGTTTGTACTGGACAGGTGCGAAGCTCTGAAAATTTATTTATTGGTATTTATTTATTGGTACACATATCTTTGAATTGTGCCGTCTGTTCTACGCCTTATTAGAATATCCTAGGAACGAAAACACTTCGTTGTGTTTGTGTTCCATATTTAGAAAGATGTTTTTATGCGTCTGGTTCATTATGACCTAGAACGCTGTTACTTGTAGCTGGTCTGTGGTGATAATTATTACATCGTCCACATAAAGACGGTAAACGGCCAAGCTTTTTAATGTCTGGGGATCTCTTTTCTTCTAAAAGTGCCATGAAGATGTCCGCAGAATAGGACCAAGAGGACTCCCCATGACCACTCCGTCGTCAATTTGGAGGTATGACATTTTTAGAAAATTGAATTTTATGTTGGTGGCAGATAGTAATAATAGAGACTACAGAATAGATGTTGGTATGCCTAGTTTTAGTTGTTTGTCTTTAATGCGTTCACTTATTATTTTCACTGTCTTATCTAATGGAGCATTGGTGAATAGGGAGGTTATATCCTAGGATGCCATGTGTTATTATTTATGTCCTTAGTATCCAATAATTCCACCAGTTCGAATGTATCTCTGAGTATTTTTCGATCGAAGGTCTGTCGTACTGGCTTTAAAATTTCAGCTAGCCATCTCGCCATCCAGTGTTGTGCAGAGTTTAACATGGGACAGGATCGGGATTCCGGGCTTGTAAAGTTTGGGTAGACCGTACATTTGAGGAGTTTGGGAGCCACGTGTTGTTAACATTTTTGCAGTGGCCTCACTGATGAGACCCTCATTCACACCCCGTCTTCCCATTTCCGCCATCCATCTTTGTTCGGTGCAAACCTAGTTTTTGTTTGGCACTGAATCCGTTAACTTATAGAGGATGAGATTATGTTCCCACATGTTGTGATAAATTTTCAATTTTCGTGATTCAAAATGACTTTTGATATTAACCCATAACCAAGTTTCATCCTATGAGCGTAAGATGTGATAGAGACATTATATCTTGTAGGCCTTAGTGAACGAAGGAATAAGTTGTCATTCTTTCCATCACTTCGCAGGCAGTGTGCGCAGGCGTCGAACGACGACTGACCGTGATCATGATGTTATCAGCGCAGTTCCCTATCAACTTTGCAAACGCGCCTGCGATTTAATTGATAGTCCGACATTCAGTAAGAGAACCTTCAGTTATCCAACGGACATCCATTCAGTTGTCATCTGAGAGAATGTTTGCTTTTCAGTTGTCCAGCAAAACGCTTACTTCATTTACTGGCTGCCACAAACAGTATTGAGACGACGACACATAATGAAGCTGTATTTAATGTATTTTCAATTACCCATGAAATACGGCATCTTTATTTAAGTGAGTTATATTTTTTGTTGTCCCTGACGAAACGTTTGTTGTTCGTGCAAATAATAATAATAACAACAGGCGAAACACCGCGAAGCTGTAATTAATGTAAGTTCAAATAACTATGTTATGGTATTTCAGTGAGCTCTGTTTATTTCCGTGTCATGGGATGTCGTATAAAAAAGTTAGCTGCATATCATTTATAGGACGTAGCAGTCAACTCCAACATTTTGTGGCTGTTTGTGATTGCTGGGCATGTTTACGTTAATTAGTATGCCATTGCTTTCTGAACGACGGGCAGTTATACCATTGTATGAGCGGGTTGTGATGATCGAGCAGTTTGAACATGCGATGACAAAACGCTGGCTTACTATCGACTTGCACCGTCGAAGAATAATGAGATGTTATTCGTTTGGTTAGAGGGTATAAACCCTTGTGAAATTTACTGAAGCGTGATGGTTCAGCATGGAGACAACTGTTTAAGTCAGGGGAGAGTGTACGCATTGGGAAGAAACATTTCAATGTCAATGATGAATCCGCTGGAAAATTCATAATTACCATCTTTTGGGATATCAAGGGTCCTATATTGGAGCATTTCCAGGAAAAGGGTGAAAATGTGGCTAGTGCTTGATAAAGTAACATATTAATGAGCAAACTGAAGGCCGCGGTACGATCGTAACACTGGGGATTGCTCTCAAAAGGAGTTTCGTTGATGCACGACAACGTCCGCCCGCATACGGCTGCTAATACAATGAATACACTACGCGTTCGAAAATGTGAGGTCTAGAAACATCCGGCATATAGTCCTAGACTTGACGCCATCGAACTTTCATTTGTTGAGATCCTTGAAAGAACATATGCAGGGTCATATGTATGCAGATGACAACGAGGTAATTGGTTAAAAGCCACACCCAGAAACAATTTCCTAGAAGACATCAACAAGAAAGTGAACAGGTGAACTAAGTGTGTTGCCAGACAGGGGGACTGTGTTGAGAAATAACACACACAATTTCTGGTTTACAGTAATATTTTTTTTTAAAAGTTATTCGTAAACATTCCTGTAACTTAATGACTTCCCATCAGATGCAGTCACTTTCTGCTTACCTGTACATCCACATAGTTACCTATATAACTACAGATCTTCCTACCTTACCTACCCACCTGTCTGTCTGTCTGTCTGTCTGTCTGTCTGTATGTCTGTCTGTCTGTCTGTCTGTCTGTCTGTCTGTCTCTCTGTCTGTCTGTTTCTCTGTCTCCTTGTCTGTCTGTCTGTCTGTCTGTCTGTCTACCTGCCTGTCTGTCTATCTGTCTGTCTTCTGTCTGCCTGCCTGCCTGTCTATCTGTCTGCCTGTCTGTCTGTCTGTCTGTCTGCCTGCCTGTCTGTCTGTCTGTCTGCCTGTCTGTCTGCCCGTCTGCCTGCTTGTCTGTCTGTCTATCTGTCTGTCTATCTATCTGTCTGTCTGTCTGTCTTCTGTCTATCTGTCTGTCTATCTGTTTGTCTGTCTGTCTGTCGTCCAGCCATGTGTGAGGCGGGTGTGTAACCACTAGACCATGCAGCACACGCTAGACGCGACCAAATTATCACACTAGAATATCACGTCACCCATCAAAGGCAATAGGTAAATTATCCTACAATGGGCGACGTGATACTCGCCAGTGATCCGGGTTTGATCCCGAGTCCAGTCAAGGATATGCACTACTGATGAACTCACCCGAGAGCGAAACTCGAGTCTAGGGCTCCCACGTTGACGTGGATATGCCTTAGGTTTGTACCGGAATACGATCAGCGTTGCCAGTAGTGTCCTCAGTGTTTACATCTCATATCTCGGGGGAAAAAACCTATATAAATCAATAGTTGTTGTTGTTGCTGATGATGATGTTGCTGTTGTTATAGTAGTTGTTGTTGGTGGTGGTGGTGGAGTTATTGTTGCTGTTTTTAGAACCCGATCGTTTAAAGATATTAACTGTTGTACAACTTGAAGAACTAGCGACAACATGATGACTCCGTAAGCAAGCAACACTCATTCCGAGCCTGCTTCTGAGCCCTCCAAGCAGTGAGTGCAGGACGTGGGTGCTGATTATGTATCATCATCGTGAGGAATTTGCTGTGCATCTCTTGCAGTCTCGTAGCTTGCACAGCTTGTTGTCCTCGACAGGCTTCATCACAACGGAAATCTTGCTTCAGTTAGCCAGACTAGTATCTGGTCAGGATGCCCTACCCTACAACTAGATGAAGATTGTGAACCCCGACTTGGCCCACCAGCTGTACCTATGTGGCCTATCGCACAGTTTGGGAATCACTGATATAATGTACGTTGTCCAAAGTTCTTTACAGTGTCTGCAAAACAAGAGACTGCGACTAATATGGCTTCCAGAATCCAAACTGGCATGTTAGAAAACGGAAATAGTAACTGCAGGCTTCGTGGGTATGATGGTGTTTGCCCACTTCTATTTCACTTGACCTGGTCTGAGAACAGAAATGGAGCTTCATAAAATTGGAAGCCATGAGAAATGTGTGTGGCTTTTGTAGCAAAGATGAAACCTTCTTCCTTGTATCAACAATCACGGAAGCTCAGAACACGTGTTGAGATCATTTTCCGCGAGAAACTGCAAAACAAACATTCGGCGGTTCTCGTGTATTTACCGGAAAGAAACAATTCCGAGGGGAATCAACTTTTACACGCTGGGCACCAACGGTATAATGTGATAATACCTGACGTTTATCGTGTCGGACATAGATACCTGATTAGGCGAAACCATGGACGTTCACATCAACAAGTCGATGTTTATTCAACAGGCTTAAACACATATACTTGTCAAATGCTATTTTGATGGCGCTCACGTTTGTATTTGTGCCGGAGCTTATCTAATAAACATTTTCCCCCCATTTTCATAGATTCTCTAACTGCTAATATTCGTTTTTCCTCCTCTATATGTTTCAGCTATTGCACTTTTTTTTCTATTTTCTATTTTGTGGAATTTTCATATTCGTTGTCAAATGAATAGAATCTGCAATAGGTGTATTCATCCTTGAAATAAATTACTACCTCTATTATTTTATTGTATTTTACAGTATACAACGTTCTTCTCTCATCATTGTCTCAAATATGAACGAAGTGGTCAATGTCAAGTATGTTTTTTTGTTTGTTTTCAAAACATCGAAAGTTTATGCTGATAATGAATATTTTGGTAATATTGAAAATAATATTAGTACTGATAATGTAATGGTAACCGTTCTCCGTGGCGAAGGCGTTATGGACGCGATTCATAATCCCGTTTACTGGCGTTCGAAACACAACTGGGCGCGATTTGGCAGTAGACCACGTTGCGCTGGGTTTTAACGAATTGGTATGGGAGCCGTTCGTTCAGAAAGCAATGGCAAACTACTGAACATAAACTTGCCAAGACATCAACAACAGCAGTAAAATGCTGGTGTTGACAGCGTTGTCCTGTAAAAGTATATGCAAAAATAAATGTAATGGTAAGTGCATTTATTTTCCCTGTCGTGGTCCCTGTTTGAAGTCTCCCATTAGTCTCGATTTGTCTTTTCTCTGTATCACATGGCTCGGCTGTTGACCCCGCCAGAAACATTCACAGAAGGCCAGGTGGCTCACGTGACATAGTCCACACCATGCTGCCTGTGGCGGTCGGTCACACAAACAGAGATATGTCACCAGGGAGTCTTCCTGGCCAAGTGATTACGTTGTCTGCCTTGCACTCAGAAGGTTGTGTGTTCAATTTAAGCCTACGTCGTCGTTCGGTTCACCGGTGTAGTTTTCTCGGAGACTGCTGGGGGTCGTCGCTGGAGGTGCGTAGTTCGTGCTTTGTGCGATGATTTCGGCAAGGCCACCCTGTGGAAGGAGACAGAGCCATATCGAATCAAACCCCAAGCAATGAAGTCGATCTTTTTGCCTTTTAAAACCATGTAGATATACCTCCTGCCGGTCTCCCTGGCCAAGGCGTTAAGGACATTGTTCGTAATCTCGCATACTCTCGTACGAAACACTGCTGCGCGAGATTCGGCAGCTGATCACGTCGCGTTGGTTACTTACGGGGGTATGTGAGCCGGTCGATCGTTCAGAAATTATTGGCAAACTACTGAACGTAAAATTTGCGAAGACATCAACAGCAGCTGAAAAATGTTGTAAAATAAAAAAAAAAAATCCCGTATAATATATGCGAAAAAAAAAAAAAAGATATATCACCATATTACCATATGCTAGGTTGGTGGGGTAACGGGGTCCTTAACCTTTCCAATAATGTATTGCCTCTGAAAGAAGTACAGATATGGTTGTTGAGGAGAACGTTGAGGAAATCCTGGAAAAAGAAAAAAAAATAGCAAGTGCTGGGGAACTGAAATGTATCACTCGTTAAAACCATAAAGAAACGGCAAATGCATTTGCTGAGGCATGAAAACACAAGAGGCGGAGTATAGAAATTAGACTATGAGAGAAAGTAATAGGAAAGAGAATCAGAGGACAACAGAACAGGATGTATGTGGAAACAGTAAATAGCTGTGCAGGAAACACAGATATAAGCGACATCCACTTTACAGACATTTAATATAACCGAGACGATTTGTCGTCCATATCTGCAGACCAGATCCCGGAGACGAAGAAGAATAAAGAGAGGAGGAGGAGGGGTAGGAGGAGGGGTAGGAGGAGGAGGAGGAGGAGCAGCAGCAGCAGCAGCAGAAGTAGAAGAAGAAGAAGAAGAAGAAGAAGAAGAAGAAGAAGAAGAAGAAGAAGAAGAAGAAGAAGAAGAAGAAGAAGAAGAAGAAGAAGAAGAAGAAGAAGAAGAAACTAATGAAATATATGGAAATCGTGTTTCATGCAGCTTTGCTGCAGACACACATGTAGCACTTTACCCCCAGTATTTTAATATGGTTGGAATTATAGTTCAAGATCCTAGTATCTCTGGACAATGCACGTTGGAATAATTACTTCGTCTGATAAGGCACGTAATCTTATATGGTGAAGTGTTCCACAAATGTTTTCCCTGCAATATCAGATTGCTGTGGATGTAGAATTCTTCTTTAGATTCTCTATCGGTTGTCTTGTGTCCATGTCACATGCGCGGTGTTGGTTGGACATATAGGCGTGCAGACAGAAATGTGCAACGAATGCTCAGCACAATGATGTAGAACAGTGGTTTTCAACAGGTGGGGAATTTATCCCCCCCCCCCCCCCGGGGGGGGGGCATTGTAGGGTTTCCAGTGAAAAGGGGGGGGGGGAATAAGATTATTTCAAGATCGTGTTAAAACAAGAACCGATTACTTGATATTGTTTTCATTCCATATTTTACGGTTCTGTACTTCTCGCCCTTCTGAAATTTGTTTTATAACGTAAGTAGACCCGCAAATCACGTTTTATGTAGACGTCTAGACTTGTCCTAGTAGGTGTTATTACATTTAGCTTCCATTTGTACCTATACTGTAGAGAGAGAGAGAGAGAGAGAGAGAGAGAGAGAGAGAGAGAGAGAGAGAGAGAGGAGGAGAGAGAGAGAGAGAGAGAGCGAGAGAGAGATGAGAGAGAGAGAGAGAGGTTATAGGGAGGAAAGACAAAAAAAGGACGGGGGTGGGGGGTGATGACGTTTTGAACATGATGTGGAGGGGTGCATGGGCCACAAAATATTGAGAACCACTGATGTAGGAAGATCAGCCAGTACTCTTATCGTGTCTTCCGGTTACAGACTCTCAATGTCCATGTTACACTTCAAGCATGCGGTATCTGAACTGGGAAGCTTGAAAAATGGAAGCTATCCATTTACACTTTGAAATATGGAGGTGAGAGTGCTCAGCCCTGGTGTACACCTGTTGTTATTTCAAACGTGTCCGTGGGACCATCAGCTGTTCTGACCACATTGTGATACGTTTGATATAATGCTTTTACGTGGCCTAATAGTTGCCTCTTTGTTCAGAAGTTTTCTAAAGTTTCCCAAGACATGTTTCTGTCTACTCTGGCAAACTTTTGTCTGTTGCGGTAGACAAATGAAATATGTAGCACTTCACGTGTTCTTTCACTGGGTTGCCTCAAGGTGAGATAAAGCATCTGTGCGACCCTTTCTTGTGATGCCGAATGACGAACTACGCAGTGGTGTATTGACGGTGTGTCTTATTTGTTGTTCTAATATGTTTGCATATATCCTAGCAACGAAGTGTGTGCAATGGTCAAGCCACGTTTCAGGCCTATACTTTGTCTGTTTACGCTTTAATAAGCCTATACAAGCACACCGCCTTGTCAATGTTACTAGTGCCGGTCGTTCAGAAAGCTTTGGCAAACTACTGAACCTAAACTTGCCAAGAAATTCCAAACAGAACAAAATGTTGGGGTTGACTGCGACGTTCTGTAAAGGATATGCAACCAACTTTATTATTTTATAGCTTTCTAATTGCATGTTTTTCTTTAAATCTGTTTCTGTTGTTCCAGATGAGGATTCTTATAATCGAAACGTCGATTCGTAGTGTCGTGCTATAACTTATTTAAAATTAAAAAAATTAAAACATAAATATTTGTTGTTGTTATGATGATTGATATTTCCCCCTGTTATTTACGCTTGCAGTTTGGAGTTTGTTGTAAAGCTTGTACCCAGTGTCTGTGTTTACTTATCTCACCCTTTCACGGGCGTTACATGCACCTAACTCTTTTTATTTTCTATTTGCATATTTTGTACCTGCCTGGTTTAATAACCAAATGCCTCTGCGTGCTTCACATATTGTTTTATGTTCCTTATTACACCACAGTTGTATCATAATTGCTTTCTGGCAGTCGTCTGGAACTTGTCTTTTTGTCCACAGACAACTCTACATTCTTTCATTGCATTTGTTGTGTCGTCAGAACCTGTCGATTGTTGTTGTTGTTTTTTTCCTCTTTGTTTTTTTCTAATGATCGTTTCTATTTGTTTACTCATTATTTCGAACCACTTCCTTGGTTCTAAGTAGAGAAAACAATAAACAATACTTGTGCTGTGTAATTGTGTTTTTCTCAAAGATCTTCATTGATTGTACAGTTAACGGGCTTCCAATGGGCCACTATGTGAGTCCGGTCTTAGTCCGATATGACTGAGCTACCCTACAGCAGACGGTACTACCTGCTTTCTGTTAGCGCCGAATGTTGGGCGGCGCTCACCCCACATTGTGTCAACGGCTTCGGGCGATGGAGTGCAACTGGGAGGGTACAAGCCTTACCCTGGTGCGAGGAAGTGCAACCTAAAGACTAAATGTCATGGCAGGGCAGACCAGGCCCTAAGCCTTGGTCGGCAGTTGGTATAAGATGGAAGCTCCGATAGGCGGACAGTTGGAGTATTGCTTTGCTGATCCGGCAGCTTCTGTAGCTTGTCTTGTTCCAGACGTATTGGTGTTACCTTTCCTCTGTAGTAAACTAGACAGGCCGAGAGAGGAATCATACTGCATGGGCAATCACATGGTCTCTAAATTCAGCGCAGGCTTTGTGTTGCGGAGAGGTAGAACTCCATTTTACAATTTATCGTCTCTCAAGACGGCAAGGTGCCAGTCAGTCAGTCATTTCGGGTTCTGGGCTTTCTTGATCTGTCGCTTCTTATGTATGATTTGTTTGTGACGCCGAGGTTGTACAGCTCTTATTTACATATTCAGTACCTATCAAAAAATATGTTTGGACCAAACAAAGATGGATGGCGGAAAAATGAGATGTAGTGGTGTGTCACATTTATGGCTTAAAAGCTTGTTAATATGATAGCAGACATGTTATATTATATACTAAATTATTAAAGGGAAAACAAATGTATATAAACCCTTGTCAGATACGGAAAATCGCTAAAGAAAATTAATCATCGTGGCACTTAATCAGGTAGTCATCATTTTCATCCCACATTACCTACTTTTCCCTAGAGAACAACATTTTGTGACTGTTATTAATAGTAAAGCATGGCACATGATTGATTGATTGATTGATTGATTAATAATTATTGTACGGTTGAATCCCTCGTCTATCATTGTCATTGATTTAGTTTTTGAGAGAGACTATAGTGGATTTCTCGTGGATCTACCCAACTTCGTAAAATACTTGTATTGTAAAGTGGTCTTGATTCTCCATTGCTATGTAAATAGCCGTGATCTTTCAGTGGTATATACGTGTCTTGACAGCCGTCATAACATTAGTAGCTAGAACGCTTGCCCACCTGTCTGTGGGCATGTGTTTGAGTTCCCATCAAAGCGGCGATTTTTAATGTTTAATTGATCTGGGCTGTCAGTTTGACCTAGTCTAAAACTGGCACCTGGTAATGTGCAGGGAAGAAAAGCCGGCATGCATGTTATTAGCTACATAATTCACCGAGTGTTAACTGATCTATAAGTCATAGTGCTAGCGTCGTATATCTAATACACTTCAGATAATCTGCTACTTCTTTTCGCTTATGTACTAAACCAAACTCGCAACTACGTAAATGGTCTTCTTTCCCCAGTGCTATGTAATGATCCGGATTCTTCAGCTGTGTAAATGGTCTTGATTCCCCAGTGCTATGTAATGATCCAGGTTCCGCAACTATGTCTCAAAATGTCCATTACCAGCAGAGAGAACACCTGCTAGTACATTAGGTGTAATTTATATTGATATTGTTGTCTAATTTGTTTGGATTGTAAGTCAACACATCGCTGCGTTTGGGTGTAATTATGCTGATATGTGTATTATGAATTTTAATAAAAGTATGATTCATCTGTTCATTCCTTTATATTTTCATTATATTCAGTCGTTCGTTCACTCAATTGTCTCAAGGTGAATAAAGCATCTGTGTCATCTGTGTTAACTTCTTCTTCTCCTTAAGCCAAATTGAAGACTATTCACGTACGGATGGACAACGTGTCTTATTTGTTGTTCTAGTATGTCTGCACATATTTTAACTTTCGTGGCTTCATAATCAAGTGCCTCTTCGTATTTCAATTCTGCATTATTCAATCCTACGTATTCAATCTTACGTAATCCACAATCCTACTATAATAATTAATAGCAGACACGGGGTACATATTTTCTCAGGAAAAGACAGAAAGGTGAGATGAACAGAAAGTTAGAACTGTATAACTCTACCATCAAACAATAAAAAACACCGAGAAGTAGGTGGTAAGCTTTACTAGAACAAGATCACAATTAACAAAATGGACGTTGCGACTATATCCTTCGTCAGCACAGAAAAAAAACACACACCCACACAACTACATGAAAACACTATATAAAATTGTAAATATAAACGTTACTTAAATATATAATAGCTTTGAGTTGGATACGTCTTTCATTGGATCTGCGTGTATAATTCCAATACTGTAAAAACCAACAAAGACTTGGCGGAATACGAAGACGAAACAGGAAACAGTTAGTATACGAAGCAAAAGATCAAGAAAGCCTAGAATATAACTCTGCAGTATGCACCTGACAAAATGTGATGAAATATGTCAGGCAACACATTGTGCAACTTATTATTGATGGTTTCTTTGTTTAAATTTGCCTTTTTTCATTCTTTTCATCGAACTGCACTTTCAGAAATAAATGTTATGTTGCTGAATATTACCAGAAGATTTTAGCAAATACGATATTTGAAACCATATAAACTGTTTGAGATTTTATGAGTTCATATAATGGCCATAAGAGGATGAGGCTGGGGCAATCAACTAAAGTTTTTCTGCTTCTGCAATAGAGTGCTCTGCATACTGACCTAGAGGAAGACTAGAAATCTGATGGAGAGATTCCAGCAAGTTTGTTCTTCAAAAATATAGCTTCTGGCTGTAGCGTTAGAGAAAGAATAAACATTAGATGAGGTTATAGCTATAGAGTTAGAGGAAGACTAAACACTTGATGCAGACCTAGTTATAAAGTTAGAAGAAGACTAATGAAGTTCTAGCTATAGGTTTAAAGAAAGACTAAACAATAGATGAAGTTTTGACTATAGGGATAGAGGAAAACTAAACATTAAATGAAGTTTTGGCTGTAGGGATAGAGGAAGGCTAAACATTAGATGAAGTTTTGGCTATAATGATAGAGGAAAACTAAACATTAGATGAAGTTCTGGCTATAGGGTTAAAGGAAGACTGAACATTAAATGAAGAAAACTAAACATCAAATGACGTCAAAAACATCAGGACTATAGATCCTGGCTATAGGTTAAAATGAAGTTCTTTCACTAGGGCTAGAGAAAGACCACCATCAGAAGGAGATATACTAACAAGAGTATTCTACCTCAGACGATGTTCAGGTTATAGGGCTAACTAACAAACATCAAACGAGGTTCTTTCTATAGGGCTAGTGAAAGACCACACATCAAAAGGAGAGGTGCTAGCAACAGTAGTCTACACGAACTCATCGCAATCGAGACGGCACATCTGGCTCAAGATTGAAAACTTAAACTACCCACCCCAACCCTTACACCTCTTTTAAGCCCAACAGCAAAAGTGGACCAAAAGTCATCGTACAAATGAGGATAAATAATAGATTGACACCGTCAAGGATATGCCTGACTCATCCAGGTTCACTTCCGGTGCCTTGACAAGAAACCCCAAACAGTAAGTGCTTCGGCAGGATGCGGATTTCGTAAGAATAGAAAACAATATATGTTTACTCGTCGTCTGATTGGCGGATGTGATTATGTTTCTGAGACTCGGCACAGTCGGTGCCCGCCTATTTTCATTGTCCTAGAATAGCGATCTAGTTGAAGAATGGCTGGTGCTGATATTTTCCTGCTGGCTGGGGTCCCTGACTTGTGGGGTGTAGAAGTGGAGAACATGGTTTTCACAAGTTTTGATAGAAATAAAGAGCACGGCACGTTGCAAAATAAATTGTACTTGAGAAATAGAGCATTGGGCTTTACAAGAAAACAAAATGTGCATATAAAACTGAAGGACTCATACTAAGCAATATAGGTTTCTATAGATATAAGAATATAGCTTGTTCTAGATGCTGAATCCTGCGGGGTTGTAGTTGATAGGGAGCTACGCTAATGTCGTGAAAGGACAAGACCGGCCACTTATTCACCCGTGCATTCAAACATGTGATGGTCCTATCACATTACAGAGACATCACAGAACCATGATAGAGACATCACATTACTATGACAGAGACATCATAGAACCATGACAGAGACATCACAGAACCATGACAGAGACATCACAGAACCATGACAGAGACATCACAGAACCATGACAGAGACATCACAGAACCATGACAGAGACATCACAGAACCATGACAGAGACATCACAGAGCCATAACAAGTTCCCGTTGGGGGCATGGTTTCTTTTTCTTTAGACACAGCAATTATCTATAAAAGCCAGAGAATAGAGAACTCATTTTGGATAAATTATGTCTAAAGATATAAGAACATAATCCATACTAGAAGTCGTGTAATATACCCATAACACTGGAGAATTCATACACGGCGATACAGGCTGCTGTAGAATAAAAACGTAACTGAGTAAACAATATATATTTATATAGATAGGAAACCATAACCTACGCTAGATTGTAAACAGGATTTGTGTTTAACTTCTACTCTTCCCCAATTTACCTCTGCGAAGTGTGTGGTGTTTTCTTTCTTTTTTTGTTTTGTTGGGGGGGGGGGGGGGGGAGGTGTTAAAGATCTTTTGATCTTTTGTGTACAATTTCTAATGCTCCATATAAGTTGGTATTCATTTATCTAAATTTTCTCATGATATCATTATTCGGCAGGTCCGCATGGTCGAATGGGTAAGAATGTGTGTTCTTAAACATCCGGTGTGCTGATGCCAAGGTATGTGGTTCAAACCCTACACCGGATGTTGACCTATCATCTTTGACTTGGGGACGTAAATTACAAGTTCCTCTGAAGTCGGAGTGGGTTCGGCTGATGGCGAGGGACACTGTTAATAAGGAAAGCTAATCCACAAGCAACATACAGTCCATCACTACTATAAATAGTGTGTATGGCCTACGCTTGAGTTCAGAGCGAGAGAGCGCAAAAAAAAAAAAAAAAACAATACCATTACTCCATCTTTTACTTGGTCTTCCACTCGCTTAGTTACCATAATATTTTTTCAATGTGATAAATTTTTTTTTCGGTAGATGGTTTCATGGCATCCTTGTGAGGTGGCTAGACCATTTAATCTTGTGTTATTTAATGAAGTGCGTGACTGGCTTCAGGCGTCTTTTAATGCCCTTATTCTTAATTTTATCAGTAACGGTTATTCCCGCAGCTCTTCTAAAGCAGCTCATCTTTGTTATGATTGTGCGCTCATTAGTTGCATTAAGCCTCCATAGTTGACATTATTAACATAATGGCGGCCACAAAATAGTTCTTATGATATTTGCTTCAGTACTTATAGGTATCTCTCTATGCGACAGATGTGGCGATAGTTGCCCCAATACCTGATTTGCCTTTGCACAACGTATGTTGATTTCTCAATTCATTCCCCCATCTGATGTGAAAATTGACCCCAGATATTTACATTCGCTGGTTTGTTTTATTTCCGATTTCTTTTTTTTTTTTAATCGACAGGGTAATTATACTTGTGAAACTGAACACTTTCAGAGTAGGGTGTTGATCTGCTTGCTGTAGAATGAGTTATTCACGTGTTCTACATATTCTGTTGTAACTGTGAATTAATATCACTGTCATTAAAAGCTGTCTCCCTATTGAAGGTTGGCATCACCGCGCATTCAGTCCGGCTTTTCCCATTCCATCTCTGTATGTAGTTCACAATCATGAATGCCGTCTTCCTCATGAAGGCTTACTCTCCACGTTTCCCTTCGCAGCATCCTTCAGCACGGAGCTGTGTCTCGCAATGTGACCTAGCTACTTTAAGAGTGGCGGTAGCTTAGTGGCAAGACGCTCACCTGTCGCCCCAGTGGTCAGGGGTTAGATCCTCACAAGGGTAGATTCGAATGTCTATCATTGACCTGGGCTACCTTGTCGACCCAGCCTAAATTGGGTACATGGAAATGTCTTGGGAAGTAAAGGCGACCGGCGTGTTACTGACCACATCAGCCACGAGTACCGGTTGGTCTATACAAATATGTGTATAGTGACTCATGCTCGATGCGCTTGAAAGCGTGTAAACCGGATCGTTACTTAACTGACCTGTTTTGCCAGAGCTGCAATTCATTACTTGATGTGGGATGTAAACGTTGTAAGTCCCCCATCTCTCTCTCCGGCCATGTCTACCCATTTTCTCTTATGTCAGGATATGCATATAACCACATTGTTTACATTGTTAATGATTTATGAAAACAGACTTCATGATGAAATGATGTGTCAGCAACAATAGTAACATAATATGTGTACGAACAACCAGGTGGGCGGAACACAAGCTCAACAAAGAAGCAAGTCAACATGCATGGAGATAACGAGCACACAAGGCTGAAACTACTTTACAAAAAGGTATACACTTCAACGCACGCGCAAGCGCGTGTAAACACAGCAGGAAGCGGATTACGGTGTCAGCTGACACAATGAAACTGCCCCAAATCTGGTGTGGCTTACATTCTCCCTGCTATCAGTGTCGCGCAGAAGAAACGGTTTTTTATACTAAGTCTAGTTTTACATAATGTTTCATTGGAAAAAAACGTTAATCGACTGCCATCAACAATGCCATTGACCTGCTCATCTTTCGAAGGACGGACGGCAGGTGACATCCTTGTAGAGTCATGATGAATCAATGGAGTATGGTATAATGGAAGACATATTGCAGTCCATGCTGTCGGCCATGCATGTCAGAAATGTGAGCTGGAGCTGTGAGGGTATTCTGTTTATTATGTTTCAAGTCCTCACAAGACAAATTAGCTCCTGGCAAGGCATTTAGAGCCAGTGCTGTGAGCAAGTCTCCGACATACAGAGTCGTGGGTTCGAAATTAGCTGCAGACGATTTCAAATAGCGAGGGAATTGTTAACGCGCACAACGGTCTTCTATTGTAGCCAATATAGTGGTTCCAAATGCTGTTATAGCCTGGAGGGGGGGGGGGCAGAGTTGAGAGTGAGCGCTCAAACTCGCAAAGTACCCCCATGGCTTGTGCAAACATCACCTCTGGGAGCTGAAGTCCAGCTCCTGGCCTTCACATGGCAGAACTGTTTTAACTAACAGGAGAAGGGGTGACGGCAAGTCTCTGGCGCCGTAAAACCAGACTTTTCTAGATATGTACGTGCGAACATAAATGCGCACATGTGCACATAATACATATTTAAACTCGAAAAAGACCACAGTCTACCCTGGACAAAGAAAGGTGCTAAAGACTAAAGCAACCAGCAAGGAGGCGCACTACAACAATCAGGATGCCAGGCTAACACGCTATGAAAAGTGAACGAAAGAAGAAGACCATATTGTTGACCATTCGATCGGCTTATCCATTTATCATAAGGGATGGTGGTATGATGACATATAGTTCCCTTGCGAAAAATAATATTTGTCCACTAGATTTGAACCTAACATATTTCGATTAGAGACGGGCGCTATACCTATAAGCCACACCAAAAGCAATTTATTTGCAAAGTATGAGTGTAACCAAGCATACCAAAGCTAGAGAACACAAAGGAACATTATAAAAAACACTTCATATTTGAAGGCAGTGAATCGACTCACTGAACAGTTGCAACAAGAAGCTACAAACGTTTGACGCTCAGACTCCCTCTCTTCCCGCCAGCTGTTACATAGCAGCATTCTGTAACAGATATCACAGTAACGCACTCTGTCTAAACCAAATGTTACATTAACTCAGTCATGGTTATTACTTTAACTCATTCTATCGCCAAAAGCTGTAGATATATTTTTCATCTGACCCAGACAGCAATTACTTTCAAGATACAAAAAAGTGTCTAGGACAAAAAGAGCCAACACATAACACTTCCCATGCACAAAAAGATAATTTAACTAATTGCTTAGTCACGCAGAAATATAGCCAGGAAATTGAGAAAGGCATCTTACGAAAATCAGTCAATAATGTTTCATTTGTTCGTGTGCTCGCACATAGGAAAGCGTCTGTTTGGTTCTAACAATAACCTCTGTAGTCATTTCCTTAGCTCATTTTAGAGGTTCTCAGCCTTGTTGTATAAAGCAGCCACAATGAAGAACCCATTTTATTGATGGACAGCATTCTGTAGTTATCTGTACAGTACTTCTGATGTTGTGTTGAATATATTAAACTTAGCCTGTTAGCACTGATTATAATATGTTGTTACTGATTTACTAAGGTACATAATAAAAATTCATAATACGATTTGTTATTGATTATCAAACGTAACTGGGCAACAAGGAATACATCTGATAAGTCGTGCGTTTTTATCTTCAAATATCTGGACTGGTTGAATGATAGAGTACAATTTAGAAACAAAAACAAACAATTGTCTTTTTATGTTTTAAAAATATATATACTCGTATAATACAGATCTGAAAGACGTGTGATCGTGTGTTCAAACCCCCTTCGATTCGAGAGTGCTTTTCATTGACATGAGCTTACAGAACTATCCAGCCTTAAAATTGGTACCAAGACATTTTCTGGGAAATAAAAGCGGCCGGTGTAGTATTGACCACATCACCCATCGAGTGCCGGTTAGTGGGACTAGCTTCATATACCAATCAGGCCTCGTGGCATGGGGTCCCTTACTTGTACTTAGTACTGATCCCGCGTATTCTCCATAGGAGTATAAGCTAAATCTTGACTATTCACTCTGTCGATGGTCACTATGAACAATGTTGGCGATGATTTCCATCAGGAGATTGATGCTGATGATGATGACCACCTCAATAACGATGATGATGATAACGATATTGATGCCGGTTTCAGTTGCGAACTTCCTGGTATAGACGATGATGATGATGATGATGATGATGATGATGATGATGATGATGATGATGATGATGATGATGATGATGATGATGATGATGATGATGATGATGATGATGATGATGATGATGATGATGATGCCGATGATGATGATGATGATGATGATGATGATGATGATGATGATGATGATGATGCCGATGATGCCGATGATGATGATGGTGGTGGTGCTGTTCCTGCTGATGATGATGAAGCTGATGATTTGCGTTCGCTCGCTTTACACTCAAGAATAGTCCATACACGTGCTACTACTTCTAGTGCACTGGGCTGATTTTTGCGGGTGGATTAGCTTTCCATATACAGTGCCTCCGCCATAAAACGAACCCACTCCGACTTCTGAGGTAGTTGTTGTTTACGCCCCGAAGACAAGGACGAAAAACCAAATTTAAGTCCAGATGACCAGTCTATGGGTTGAACCCACGACCTCAGCATCAGCACACAGGATGTTTAAACACGAGTGCTATTATGTACTCTGCCATGCTAACCTCGATGCCGATGGTGCTTCTACTCCTAATGATGATGATGATGCTAGTGATGATGATGATGATGATGATGATGATGATGATGATGATAATGATAATGATGATGGTAATGATGACGATGATGATGATGATGATGATGATGATGATGATGATGATGATGATGATGATGATTCTAATGATGATGATGCTATTAATGATGATGCTAATGATGATGATTCTAATGATGATGATGCTAATGATGATGATGCTAATGATGATGATGCTAGTGTTTCTGCTGCTAATGATGATGATGCTAATGATGATGATTCTAATGATGATGATGCTAATGATGATGATGCTAATGATGATGATGCTAGTGTTTCTGCTGCTAATGATGATTATGATTATGATGATGCTAATGATGCTAATGATGATGGTGATGCTAATGATGATGATGCTAATGATGATGATGCTAATAATGGTGGTGCTTCTGCTGCTAATGATGATGATGATGATGCTAATGATGATGATGGTGATGCTAATGATGCTAATAATAGTGGTGCTTCTGCTGCTAATGATGATGATGATGATGCTAATGATGATGATGCTAATGATAATGATGCTAATAATGGTGGTGCTTCTGCTGCTAATGATGATGATGATGATGCTAATGATGATGATGATGCTAATGATGATGATGATGATGATGCTAATGATGATGATGATGATGCTAATGATGATGATGGTGATGCTAATGATGCTAATAATGGTGGTGCTTCTGCTGCTAATGATGATGATGATGATGCTAATGATGATGATGCTAATGATAATGATGCTAATAATGGTGGTGCTTCTGCTGCTAATGATGATGATGATGATGCTAATGATGATGATGCTAATGATAATGATGCTAATAATGGTGGTGCTTCTGCTGCTAATGATGATGATGATGATGCTAATGATGATGATGGTGATGCTAATGATGCTAATAATAGTGGTGCTTCTGCTGCTAATGATGATGATGATGATGCTAATGATGATGATGCTAATGATGATGATGATGATGCTAATGATGATGATGGTGATGCTAATGATGCTAATAATAGTGGTGCTTCTGCTGCTAATGATGATGATGATGATGCTAATGATGATGATGCTAATGATAATGATGCTAATAATGGTGGTGCTTCTGCTGCTAATGATGATGATGATGATGCTAATGATGATGATGGTGATGCTAATGATGCTAATAATAGTGGTGCTTCTGCTGCTAATGATGATGATGATGATGCTAATGATGATGATGGTGATGCTAATGATGCTAATAATAGTGGTGCTTCTGCTGCTAATGATGATGATGATGATGCTAATGATGATGATGCTAATGATAATGATGCTAATAATGGTGGTGCTTCTGCTGCTAATGATGATGATGATGATGCTAATGATGATGATGCTAATGATGATGATGATGATGCTAATGATGATGATGGTGATGCTAATGATGCTAATAATAGTGGTGCTTCTGCTGCTAATGATGCTAATGATGCTAATGATGATGGTGATGCTAATGATGATGATGCTAATGATGATGATGCTAATAATGGTGGTGCTTCTGCTGCTAATGATGATGATGATGATGCTAATGATGATGATGCTAATGATGATGATGATGATGCTAATGATGATGATGGTGATGCTAATGATGCTAATAATAGTGGTGCTTCTGCTGCTAATGATGATGATGATGATGCTAATGATGATGATGCTAATGATAATGATGCTAATAATGGTGGTGCTTCTGCTGCTAATGATGATGATGATGATGCTAATGATGATGATGGTGATGCTAATGATGCTAATAATAGTGGTGCTTCTGCTGCTAATGATGATGATGATGATGCTAATGATGATGATGCTAATGATGATGATGATGATGCTAATGATGATGATGGTGATGCTAATGATGCTAATAATAGTGGTGCTTCTGCTGCTAATGATGATGATGATGATGCTAATGATGATGATGCTAATGATAATGATGCTAATAATGGTGGTGCTTCTGCTGCTAATGATGATGATGATGATGCTAATGATGATGATGGTGATGCTAATGATGCTAATAATAGTGGTGCTTCTGCTGCTAATGATGATGATGATGATGCTAATGATGATGATGGTGATGCTAATGATGCTAATAATGGTGGTGCTTCTGCTGCTAATGATGATGATGATGATGCTAATGATGATGATGCTAATGATAATGATGCTAATAATGGTGGTGCTTCTGCTGCTAATGATGATGATGATGATGCTAATGATGATGATGCTAATGATGATGATGATGATGCTAATGATGATGATGGTGATGCTAATGATGCTAATAATAGTGGTGCTTCTGCTGCTAATGATGATGATTCTAATGATGATGATGCTAATGATGATGATGCTAATGATGATGATGCTAGTGTTTCTGCTGCTAATGATGATGATGCTAATGATGATGATTCTAATGATGATGATGCTAATGATGATGATGCTAGTGTTTCTGCTGCTAATGATGATTATGATTATGATGATGCTAATGATGCTAATGATGATGGTGATGCTAATGATGATGATGCTAATGATGATGATGCTAATAATGGTGGTGCTTCTGCTGCTAATGATGATGATGATGATGCTAATGATGATGAAGGTGATGCTAATGATGCTAATAATAGTGGTGCTTCTGCTGCTAATAATGATGATGATGATGCTAATGATGATGATGCTAATGATAATGATGCTAATAATGGTGGTGCTTCTGCTGCTAATGATGATGATGATGATGCTAATGATGATGATGATGCTAATGATGATGATGCTAATGATAATGATGCTAATAATAGTGGTGCTTCTGCTGCTAATGATGATGATGATGATGCTAATGATGATGATGGTGATGCTAATGATGCTAATAATAGTGGTGCTTCTGCTGCTAATGATGATGATGATGATGCTAATGATGATGATGCTAATGATAATGATGCTAATAATGGTGGTGCTTCTGCTGCTAATGATGATGATGATGATGCTAATGATGATGATGGTGATGCTAAAGATGCTAATAATAGTGGTGCTTCTGCTGCTAATGATGATGATGATGATGCTAATGATGATGATGCTAATGATGATGATGGTGATGCTAATGATGATGATGGTGATGCTAATGATGCTAATAATGGTGGTGCTTCTGCTGCTAATGATGATGATGATGATGCTAATGATGATGATGGTGATGCTAATGATGCTAATAATGGTGGTGCTTCTGCTGCTAATGATGATGATGATGATGCTAATGATGATGATGGTGATGCTAATGATGCTAATAATGGTGGTGCTTCTGCTGCTAATGATGATGATGATGATGCTAATGATGATGATGGTGATGCTAATGATGATGATGCTAATGATAATGATGCTAATAATGGTGGTGCTTCTGCTGCTAATGATGATGATGATGATGCTAATGATGATGATGGTGATGCTAATGATGCTAATAATGGTGGTGCTTCTGCTGCTAATGATGATGATGATGATGCTAATGATGATGATGCTAATGATAATGATGCTAATAATGGTGGTGCTTCTGCTGCTAATGATGATGATGATGATGCTAATGATGATGATGCTTATGATGATGATGCTAATGATGATGATGCTAATGATGCTAATGATGATGATGCTAATGATGATGATGCTAATAATGGTGGTGCTTCTGCTGCTAATGATGATGATGCTAATGATGATGATGCTAATGATGCTAATGATGATGATGCTAATGATGATGATGCTAATGATGATGATGCTAATGATGCTAATGATGATGATGCTAATGATGATGATGCTAATAATGGTGGTGCTTCTGCTGCTAATGATGATGATGATGATGCTAATGATGATGATGGTGATGCTAATGATGCTAATAATAGTGGTGCTTCTGCTGCTAATGATGATGATGATGATGCTAATGATGATGATGCTAATGATAATGATGCTAATAATGGTGGTGCTTCTGCTGCTAATGATGATGATGATGATGCTAATGATGATGATGCTAATGATAATGATGCTAATAATGGTGGTGCTTCTGCTGCTAATGATGATGATGATGATGCTAATGATGATGATGCTAATGATAATGATGCTAATAATGGTGGTGCTTCTGCTGCTAATGATGATGATGATGATGCTAATGATGATGATGCTAATGATAATGATGCTAATAATGGTGGTGCTTCTGCTGCTAATGATGATGATGCTAATGATGATGATGCTAATGATGCTAATGATGATGATGCTAATGATGATGATGCTAATGATGATGATGCTAATGATGCTAATGATGATGATGCTAATGATGATGATGCTAATAATGGTGGTGCTTCTGCTGCTAATGATGATGATGATGATGCTAATGATGATGATGGTGATGCTAATGATGCTAATAATAGTGGTGCTTCTGCTGCTAATGATGATGATGCTAATGATGCTAATGATGATGATGCTAATGATGATGATGCTAATAATGGTGGTGCTTCTGCTGCTAATGATGATAATGCTAATGATGAAGATGCTAATGATGCTAATGATGATGATGCTAATGATGATGATGCTAATGATGATGATGCTAATGATGCTAATGATGATGATGCTAATGATGATGATGCTAATAATGGTGGTGCTTCTGCTGCTAATGATGATGATGATGATGCTAATGATGATGATGGTGATGCTAATGATGCTAATAATAGTGGTGCTTCTGCTGCTAATGATGATGATGATGATGCTAATGATGATGATGCTAATGATAATGATGCTAATAATGGTGGTGCTTCTGCTGCTAATGATGATGATGATGATGCTAATGATGATGATGCTAATGATAATGATGCTAATAATGGTGGTGCTTCTGCTGCTAATGATGATGATGCTAATGATGATGATGGTGATGCTAATGATGCTAATAATAGTGGTGCTTCTGCTGCTAATGATGATGATGATGATGCTAATGATGATGATGCTAATGATAATGATGCTAATAATGGTGGTGCTTCTGCTGCTAATGATGATGATGATGATGCTAATGATGATGATGCTAATGATGATGATGATGATGCTAATGATGATGATGGTGATGCTAATGATGCTAATAATAGTGGTGCTTCTGCTGCTAATGATGATGATGATGATGCTAATGATGATGATGCTAATGATGATGATGATGATGCTAATGATGATGATGGTGATGCTAATGATGCTAATAATAGTGGTGCTTCTGCTGCTAATGATGATGATGATGATGCTAATGATGATGATGCTAATGATAATGATGCTAATAATGGTGGTGCTTCTGCTGCTAATGATGATGATGATGATGCTAATGATGATGATGCTAATGATAATGATGCTAATAATGGTGGTGCTTCTGCTGCTAATGATGATGATGATGATGATAATGATGATGATGCTAATGATAATGATGCTAATAATGGTGGTGCTTCTGCTGCTAATGATGATGATGATGATGCTAATGATGATGATGCTAATGATGATGATGATGATGCTAATGATGATGATGGTGATGCTAATGATGCTAATAATAGTGGTGCTTCTGCTGCTAATGATGATGATGATGATGATGATGCTAATGATAATGATTCTATTAATTAGTTTAGTCGACGGATCAACATCACGACATACGGGTGCAACCCATAAGTGCTCCGTTCTTCTCCTAACTAAAACCTGAGTCTTGAGAAACTCAGCTCTGTGCACGAACTCCGCAGCACCGGCGAGGATCCTGAAATACTTTGGGTAGATTTTTAACACGAATCGTTAGGCTACTCTTTTTCGATTTCCAACTGCCAAGGGATTTTTTACGTGCGCAACAATACACACGGGCGTCCGGTCTCACTACCCAGAGACCAGGGGAAATTTTTACTAGAAGTTCACGTGAACAAATCCCGGTCCTCACCGGGGCTTGAACCCGGGACCTCCAGCACTCGAAGCGGACACCATACCTCGAGACCACGCAGCCCCCTGCTAATGATGATCATCATGATGATGATAAAATGCTTTCGTGCTATACAGCTATGATTTAATTACGCCGACTATTGTTGCGCCACTAATTTATGACCTCTCCAGGATGTCATAGATAGGAAGCGGTTTCTATTTGTGTTTAGTTCCGCGTGTAATTAGTTGTCATAGGAACAGTGGCCTGGACAGTTCAGCGTCTATAGGGTTCCGTGAGATTTATCTCAGATACGCGTATCTGAGGAGAGTTGGTGCCAGGTCTGTTTTACTTGTATTTTGTGTGTATATTTAAAAAAAATACATTATTACATAATGATATTGAACTAACAATTGGATTAACAGATTCAATGCTAAACAAAAAGTAGGTTTGAACTTACAAAAATGGAAGGCGGAAAATGGGAAGTAGTGGTTTGTCACGAGTATGACTTACAAGTTGTTAATATGGTATGTTGTATTATATATAAATAAAAGGAGGTTGCATAAGGAAAACTAATGTACGAGTATATAAGCCTATGGCAGATACGACAAGACGCTTAATGCGATTAATCATCCCATGGCACCTATTCAGTCAAACAACTGTGAAATTAGCGACCGTAATAAACAATAGCCAGTCTCCCTAGCTAAGGGAGGGTCTTTATCCGTAATCCCGCATATCCATGTAGTGTAACGCAGCTGCGCGAGATTCGGTTGCGAATCGCGTCACGCTCGTTACTTGCGGAGTATGTTAGCCGGCCGCTCAGAAAGCAATGGCAAACTACTGAGCGTAATCTTGCCAAGAAATCAACAACAGTGGTAAAATGCTGGTGTTGACAGCGATGTCCTGTAAATAGGATATGCGAAAAAAAGTAAACATCAAATCTCATCACCATATCACAAACAGCAGAAATAAGCAGTCGCCATGTTTGATCACAAAATTAGTAGACAAAAACTGGAATGGAAGAATCGAATCAATATTAGAATCAATTGTAAAGCTGGGGATACATTTCAGCAGTATGTAGAAGTGAATAGCCAGTAAGTGTAGTCTCTCTCTCTCTCTCTCTCTCTCTCTCTCTCTCTCTCTCTCTCTCTCTCTCTCTCTCTCTCTCTCTCTCTCTCTCTCTCTCTCTCTCTCTCTCTCTCTCTCTCTCTCTCTCTCTCTCTCTCTTATGCATTTTTCGTACAAGTTACTAGTGCGCAAATAACAAAAGTGGCCAGGCTTTTGAATAACAAATACTATAAGATATAAAGATTACTCACAATTTCTTAAAATTTCAAACCTTTTGGATTTTATCATAGAAACAACAGTATAAAAACGCGAGATTTACACCAACATCGCACTTCACAACTTAGCACGGTATCTCATGTTCTTCCAAATGAGTGGGTATACTCTTCAATTATTAACATTTACGCAAATGTTCACGGTTTTTTTAAGTCTTTAAACTAGTAATTAACTAATTACAGGAACTGCTAAATAGAATCACGGAATTTTTAACGAGACAGCAAACATTCCTATATGTATAAAATCAAATCAAATCAAATCAACTTTATTAGGGTCACAAATTGGGCGCGCAGGCCCGTCTTACATTCGGCCCTTCCAATCACTCGTCTTTCGTTCATCAAGAGCATTATACATTTGCATAGGAAGAAAAATAAACATTGTGAAATGAATGTTGTAAACATAAACAAGGCTAATTATCATGGTATGAAGCCCATCTCCCACCTATCCATACATCACCCCACCCACACAACACCCCCACCTACCCACACACATGCGCACCAAGGGACACATACACACCCCCACCTACCGACACACACACCAAGGGACACATACATACCCCACCAACCGACCCATCCCCCACCCACACACACTGCCCTCACCTGATCCCCCAACCAAAACACACTCGCCACCCACAAACATTCCCCCACCAACCCACACATCCCACGCCCATCCACATTCTACCCCACACATCCTCTCCCCACCCACACCTCAAACCACCCTTCCCCCAGCCACATCTCCATCGACAACATATTCCCCACCCACACACACAATCCCCCACCAACCCACACATCGCACATCCACTCACACATCCCCAAACCATACACACACATCCCCACCAACTGACATGTCCCCCCCCCCCCCCCCACACACACACACATCTCCCTAACCACCCATACATCCCCAATCTACTCACACACACACCACCACCCACACATACAACTTCCACCCACCCACACATGCCTTAACCTAATCCCCCACTACACAATCCCCCACCCGCACATCACATACACCCCCTACCACGCACTATTCCCAACCCACGCACCACACACACACACATATCCCTCACCAACACATCCCCACTTACACACCACACACATATCCCCCACCCAGATACCACAAAGTAATCCCACCCACACCCACACAGATACCCTTACCCATCCACCCCACATACCCCCACTCACACACCACAAAAATCCCCCACCCACACACACATACCTCACCCACACAATATCACCAACCAACACACCACACACCTCTCCCCACCCACACACGCATTCCCTACCCGTCCACCAACACACACTCATTCACACATCCTCCACTACGCACCCACACACTCCCACCAACCCACTCCCAACCAAACATCTCTCGATCACAATACCCCTACCCCCACACACATCCTCCACCCACTCACACATCCCACCCCGACACATACAACTCCCTCACCCACCTACACATCCCTAAGCCACCCCCACACCCCCACCCACACATTCCCCATCCACGTACACACATCTCCCACCCACACTCCCCCACATACTTCCCCCAACCACCACAATCCCCTGCTCACCCACACATATACCCCACCCATACGCACATTCCCCACACCCATCACACACATCCCCCACACCACATACTATCATCCACCCATACCACCACAAACATACCCTCCACCCACACATCATTCACACATCCCCCACCAACACACCGCACACATATCTCAAACCCACACACCATACACTTCTCCCCACCCGCCCTTCCATCCCAAATCCACCCAACACAATCCCCTACCCACACAACCCCGCCTCCCACACATACTTCCTCAAACCATCCACACATCTCCACCCACATAAACACACATCCCCTGCATCCGTCCCATACACATATCCTCCACCCATACACACATCCCCCACACCCATTCCAACACCCGTACTTTCACCCCCACACATCCATCCACACATCCCACCAACACCCACAAATACCACTACCCACCAAAACCCACACACCCCAACCCATCCAAATGCATACCCCCACCCACACACCCCCCACCCACACATATCCCCACACTCACACACATCCTCCACATATGTATATATGTAGTTAGACTTGAAGAAGCCATGTCAGATAAATGTCAAACGAATACAACTGACAAAGAACGTAAACCGAAATTATTGAATAATAATAATAATAATAATAATAATAATAATAATAATAATAATAATAATAATAATAATAATAATAATAATATGTATCTACAAGTAAATACAAACAAGGGAAGCGTGATTGCGCGATGGCAAACACTCTTGCCTTTCAGTCTGGTTGTTGTGTATCCTTATCGAAGCTGGGATATTTTAAAATAGACCTTTCTGCCAGCTGGACCCATCCTAGATTGGGTACGAGAAACTGCTCTGGGAAGTAAAGGCGGTCGGTGTGAGATTGACAGCATGACCCATCCAGTGCTGACTGGTCTATAAAAAGTTGCTGATACATAAACACACCTGTATTGTTTAGCGCTCATAGAAGATTTGTTAGTCGCATATCCGTTACAGATAGAACTACAACAATTAGATTTTTAAGAGTATACATCTTTCCAATTGCAATATACGCCTGTGAGACCTGGACACTTACTAAACACGCTGAACAGCGCATAAATGCCCTTGAATATAAATGTTATAGACGGGTTCTAAGACTATCTCGGATAAAGAAAAGAACAACTGCATCCATACTTCAAGAGCTGAATGTTGAAGAGGGTTCGCTATTAAAGACGATAAAATAAACAAAAATTTATATATTTTGGTCACTTGGAACGTCGTGAAAGTTTGGAGAGAACAATAATGGAGAGGTATATGCCTGGGAAAGCAATGGCAAACTACTGAGCGTAATCTTGCCAAGAAATCAGCATACAGCTGAAAGATGCTGGTGTTGACAGCTATGTCCTGTAAAGGATATGCAAAAAAAAAAAAAACATATGCCTGGGAAGAGAGGAAGTGGCGGATAATCTCCAGATGGGTGTATCAGACGCGGGACAACTTGCTTGTGATCGAGAAAGTTTTCCGGAAGGTTGTTATGGGAGCGAGGTTCTGCAAAGGACACGCTACTGAATGAATGAATGAATGAACGAACGAACGAACGAACGAACGAACGAACGAACGAATGAATGAATGAATGAATGAATGAATGAATGAATATTCCTTATAGGACATAGCAGTCAACACCAACATTTTTGGGCTATTTGTGATTCCTTGGTAAGTTTATTTCAGTATTTTGCTATTGGTTTCTGAACGATCGTCAGTCATACCATGAGTATAGAAACAAACACCAGGCGGTCTGCTTTTGTTTATTTATTTATTTATTTTTAATTTTTGTTAATTTTTTTTTTTAATTTATGAACTTCTTTATTGGCCTCAAAGGCATCCCCAATTGATATCTATGTATAAAAGAATGTTGCTAGCCACCATATACTCAGTACCTCACCAAGGCGTGGAGAAGGGCAGTGTGCTGTACTTATTGTATCTACCTTGAAGAAAGTAGCACCGAATAAGACCACGCTTGGACGGGTAAGGTACTTTGGTCACAGAAAGAGACACAGCTCTATGTTAAAGGATATGCTGCGAGAGAAGGGGAGGAAACGTGACAAAGGAAGACAACGTTATATGTGGATGGATTGCATCAAAAGATGGAGGGAACCAAATCTGTCCCTGTGCACCGTAATGATGCGGGACACCGGGTGTTGGAGGTTCATTGTATTTGACCGTCTATGCCGATATCGAACTTGATGATGACGATGATTATGATGATGGTGTGATGCTGATGATGAAGATCGTGGTGACGAAGATGATAATGATGACGCTGATTATAATCATTAAGTTGATGATGGTGATAATAATGATGATGATGACGATGACGACGATTATAATGTTTAAGATGATGATGATGATATGTTCATACAACAGTCTCACAATTTCCAGTATACTATTTTTCATCTCACTTTTACAACATCAGAATACAGATATCCTTACATTGCTCTAGACGAGTCGTTCGTCTCTTCGCCCACTCACCCAACACTGTGATCCCCATATCAGAGTCGTGACTGAGTCATGCCTATTCTGGCAGGACCCTGTACCGGTCTGTAGCTGTGACCCGGCAAAGCAAACAAGTTTTCCATGATAACAATAACCGTTAATCGATAGCGGATCGTTTGATAGTGCGCGCTACTTACACCCCCACGGCTAATTTCCGTCAGGCCTGCAGTAATCTTGTCAATCGATGCAAGTGTTCAACCAGTTACAGAGGATAGGTTCCCGCTAGGATAACAATTGTTAACAGTTAGATACTCTAAAACAATCCCAGTTGGGCCAATACTTTGCCAAGAGTACATCGCGTTACTTTAGTCGGCCTTTAAACAGATATGCAACATACTCTCGTAAATGTAAACAGCAGAGCATATAAATACATGCATTGAATCTTAGTGGGAAAACAATGTAAACATAGACAGCACTAGCTAACAGTAAAGCAAGATGTAAAACATGTATCTTCTCATCTAATCTCGTTCCTCTTGTACCTTGCGGTGTTGAAGTCAAGCATAAACAACGTGAGAGTGCCTCGTTTATTGGCTTCATATGTCCAGATACCCACTTGCTATTATTCATTTTGTCCATCGCTTACACGGTCTTCTTGTTCCATTTGGTCTGTTCAACCTTTTTTGTTGTTGTATACTATTAGTTGGTAGCTTAGTTATATGGCCCAACAATTTAACTTTTAGCTGTTTTCTAATTCAATCTACCGCTTCTATAACCCCAAATTTAGTCCTGATTTCATCATTTCTGACTCTCTCTTTTCTCAATACATTGAGTATTCTTCTCAGAAATATCATTTCCGTTGTAATTTTTATTTTACCTGTTTCTGTCAGTGTCCACGTTTAGCATTAGTAGGATAGAGTTGGTAGGAAGTATAAAATTCCATCGTATGAAATCACGCAAGTAAGTAATTTTTTTCCGCGTTTCCATCCTGTTTCAGGATATTGCGGTCGTCACCAGCATGTTTCAGCTGTATGTTGATTTCTAGGCTAGATTACGCACATCAGCACGCCACGACTTTCTGAGCGACGGCTCCATACTCTCATGAGTCACTGGCGCGATTCGAACCACTTTTAATTCTCGTGCGCTCACGTCAACCACGAGAGTATTCGGGGTTAACGGAGAAAGCTGCTAACTCCTCGGCCAGGGAGCCGGCTACGCAAGTAAGTAATGTCGCTTTTTATTTGTCCCTGGCTATCAATCCCATCATTCTTCTGTAAACGCACATCTATACCTGTACTTCTTTCATGATATCTTAATTACACTTTCTCGGTGTCCGTGTTGTTCTCATCATTCTTCTATAAATCACATCTCTTCACATAATTTCTCACTAGTCTGCTTGTTGTCCATGATTAACTTCCGGGCATCAGTATTGGCTCCATATAGCCTTAAAGAATGTTTTCCCACCTAGACTGACAAACTCAATACCATTCTCCAATTATTAAAAACATCTATCAGTGAATGATATGAATTACGCGATCTACGGTAGTATTAAGCACAATGGTTCAGCTCTCAGTTCCCGCCAGCGGCCTGGCTTTTTCCGATGAGCAAGAATCTAGTCTGTTCTGTCAGAAGTTGTAAAACGAATCATATGCAATAACACAAAGTATTAGAATGTCTTACACCTGAATGGGCACTCCACAAGATTTATAAAGTGCTACTGCCAACAGCAGAAGCCAAAACCCAACGAAACGTCAGTCCCTAAACTCAGGGTATTTATGCAACTTTCGAGAGGATGACGTAATACGACGTCTAGAGGACCAGCTCATTACAGCAGTCAGCCAATCATGCTATGCTGCAACTCCAGTTATTAGGTACAGAACCACACCGAATCCCACCCCAGCAGTAAAAGAACATGTCCCTCTGTACGCCAAATCCAATTGCATTTACCAATTCACATGCAGGTGCCAGTCTACCTACATCGACAGAACAGAGATGCAGTTAAACAATAGGGTGGTAAAACACATACCCAATTGGATTGACAAGATACTACACAAAGGTGACGATAACCTGGCCAAGAAGACACACCACAAATGTCCAACGTCATTGATTGCACTGCACGTTTTGGAAATCTGTCACGTGATTGATAGAGACAGAGACAACATGTTCTTTAACACACAAAATAGTCGCTCGTTAAAGTTCGCAGAAGCCATCATTATTAATCTACAAAGGCCGGTTTTGTGCAAACAAAAAGACATGATAGTCAGTTTAAAACTCGATCAACCATGTGCCATCCCGGAAAGAGTGGGCGGTCATGACTCGCCATTTCACTCGGTCACCAGCGTCGTGAATCAGCTCAGTGTTCCTGTCTCGTCCATGCCATGTGGCCAAGCCATCCAGGTATATTCTTCTGGGTCTTCCTCTTGGTCTGTTCTCTTCGATCTTGCCAGTTGTCACTAAATTCTCCAATCCATTTCTTCTCATAACATGTCCAAATATTTTTGCCTGTCTACGTCTAATTTCTCTATTCAATTTACGATTTTCATTTGTCTCCTGTAGTACTTGGTCATTGGTTTTTCTGTCTGTCCATGGTATTCTTTGCATTTTCCTCAGAAACCACATTTCTGCAGCCATCAGATGTTTTTCAGCTTGACTGCACATTGTCCAAGTTTCACATCCATACAAAAGAACAGGCTCTATGTATCCCCTCAACACACTTTTTCTAGTTTCACTTGACATCCTTTTATTGGTCAGAATGTTTTTCATTTTGCTAAAGACTGCTTTCGCCATGGCGATTCTTGTTCTAATCTCTTCAAGGCATCTCCCATCAGATGTTATAACTGTTCCGAGATAATTGTACCGATTCACTTGTTGAAGACTATTCCCATTTACTTTTATATTACATTGTGGCACTTCGTTCTTCCTAGTGACGACCATAACCTGTGTCTTCTTACAATTTAATTCCAACCCCAGCTGCTCACTGTGTACAACTACTGCGTCTAATAATTGTTGTAGACCTTGTGCATTGTCTGCAATCAATACTGTATCATCTGCATATCTAATGTTATTGATGTTTCGTCCTCCAATGCTGATTCCATTTATACCTTCTACATTCCTGAAAATATTTTCACTGTATAAGGAAAAGAGATCTGGAGACATTACACATCCCTGCCGAACACCTCTCTTAATAGGTAGATATTGTCCCATTTCATTATCAATCCTTATGGCAGCTTGTTGTTTCCAATATATGTTTTTTTATAAGTCTAATGTCTTTCCCCTCAATTTTTAAATCTGCAAACATATCTACCATGTTGACATGTCTAACTCTATCAATAGCCTTTGTGTATCAATAAAGCAAAGGTGGATATCCATGTTTACTTCTATAGCACGTTCAATAACTGTTCGCAGCATATACACAGCATTTACTGTACCCTTTCGTTCTACAAACCCACATTGTTCTTCCCCTATTTCAGGTTGTATTTTCTTCCTCACTCTTTGCATGATAATTCGTAGCAAAATCTTTGTGATGTGACTCATTATACTAATTGTTCTATGTTGATCAAATTCCAAGGTTCCTGATTTCTTTGGGATTGCAATAAATACAGAGTTACATACTTCACAGTAGTTTAAAACTACTGCAAATGTAATTATTGTTCGAACGTGTGTATATTTCAGCTTTAAGGATTTATCTAGTTATTTTACTTTATGTTGTGTGATTTCTGCAGTATGTACCTCCCTCAAACTCAGTTTACTAAGAACCTCATCCCACATTTAACAATAATATAATCAAACTATTTTCGTTGGTTTCCTGTACACCAACGTTCCTGTACACCAACGTCCTGTACACTTACGTTTTGTAGCTGACTTTCTGGGCGCATTCTATAACCGAAAATTTATTATCATACAGCAGGCCCTTTGCAGAAGGTCGCGTTCATCACGACCTGCTGGAAAGTCTCCGGACCCCTTGTCCCCCCCCCCTCTCTGTTTTCTCTCTCTCTCTCTCTCTCTCACTCTCTCTCTCTCTCTCTCTCTCTCTCTCTCTCTCTCTCTCTCTCTCTCTCTCTCTCTCTCTCTTGCATTGTCATGCCCATGGTGTGTGTGTGTCCATGTAGTATTCTTAAACCCATGCCTCTTCTTTCAGAAATCATGCCTGCCATTACTATTCTTTTAAGTCATTGTGACGTTTGATGTCGCCAAAGTATTTAAGTTTCCGAAACATTGTGCCACTTTATAAGCCACTTTTCTGCGATATATTTAGATTTTGTAGAATGTTTGTATTTTTAATTTTCTTAATTTATGAAATTTTTTTGTAACATGTTAAATTCAGAAGTTTCCATTGCTGTTTTGAGTGTTTGTGAGTTGAGTTGAGTTACGAACCGACATTATTGCACTGAGAACATTCCCATACGTGCTCCGTCTCCGTCGTTCAACAGCCAGCGAAGAGACACTACTAATCCTTCCCACTGCTATCTGATTAAAAGTGCTCCTGGTCTTCCCTCTCAGTTTCTTCCAGAACCCCTGCCGATCCCCCGCAATCTAATTCTTTTCACATATGGGTTTCTTAATCTGTTCCTCCGCCTTCTCCACCTGGTCCCACAAGCGCACGACCATCTCTCCCTTGTCCATAGGCAATCTGCCACCAAGAGGTGCATTCCCTGCTAGCCTATCTGCCTGTTCGCATGGCCAGGGCAAAATATCCAAACATTTCTCATAATTTGAGACCTCTGAAGCAACAAGAGCCATTCCACACGAAACATTCCTTTCTCCTCCTTACTAAGCATACTCTTTGAATCCGTAATGAATACAACTTGACAACTTGTGTTGCAGTAGTCTCCTCTAGCCAACGGAATGCCGCTGTTGCTTCCTCCACCTCCATTCTCATACTGGAGGTCGTAGACTCATATGCCAGACTCCTTTTTCAAGACACGTGCATTAGCCTTTGCAATGAAACCCCAACCACTACGCCTGTTTCTCACCACTGATCCATCGGTGTAGATGACTATGTCACCTTGATGTGTGTTACTCTGGATCAGCTGTTGCACTTCAAACTCAGTGCGGCCCGCTGCCCATTCTCTGCACTCACGACCCAGTGTTATTATTACATTGTGCCAGTTCGTCATGTCTTCCGGAACTTCAATCTACTCTCTTCCACGATTGATGGTCTCTAGATTACACACCTGACGTATAGAAAGTTCTGCCTGTGCCATCCAGGACCTGCCTCGTCTTAGTCTATGACCCTTGACCATATCAATGGCTGCATGCAGCGGGTGATCCCTATCTGCAGCAACTCTCATGTACCATTTGGCCTGAAGGACCCTATGCCTATCCGTCATTGTTGGTAGCGGCAGGATATGCCTCATGCATATAATCATATAATTGGTGAGTGAGTGTTTGTAAAATAGTCGACGATTACGTTGCCACAGGAAACATATTCCCCCCCCCCCCCCCCCAAAAAAAAATTTTTTTTTTTTTAAATGATGTTGTATCACAGGCTGTTAACCACTGCCCTGCTTCGTACAGTCGCTTTCTGACCTCTTTTGAACAAACCCCTTTTTAAAAAAAAATTCTAGTATACGACGCTTGTGTCATTTTCAATGTCTTCATTTTAAAAAAAAATATGTTATTATGTCTTTGGAAATTACATTCGTTTTATTTTATGTTTAGATAAAGTTCACTTAGATGTATAATACTTATGGCGAAAAGGGGGTTGGGGGGGGGGGGGGGGGGGGGGAGAGGACATGCAACCATTTCTTACTTCCTTTGCAGCTCAAACCAGTTTGATGTTTCTCGATAAAGTAGATGAAATGTGCCGGAAACCCCATGTCTGCCATAATGTCTCCTGCATGTGTGATATTGAACACAATACAATTATGGTGAACTGCAATACACTCTCTGCATTTCTCAAAGATGGTACCGGTATTGGAAATATGATCCGTGGTAGCCATGAAATAGTCTGACATATGTTTGTACCCCATGTGATTTATATTCTAGCTTCCTCCCAATCCTCTTGATGATGATTCAAAAGAGCATTTTAGCTGCCATGAATTCTCTGGTCTATACACATTTTGGTGCCTTAAATTGTATATCTGTTCTTGGGTAATTTTGTGTTGCTGATTCCAGAAATGTAATCAGATTTTTTTTCTATCAGCTCTAGATTTTGAGCTAGCTAAGAATGTTCCATTGTTTTTATATCTTGGTGAAATCTTTCACCTTGCTCCTCACTAAAGCCACCAACATTCTCAGGAAAGAAATGTAAATAACTGTTTATGGTGGATGTGCAATTTTATGCTCATGTTGCATCCAAACCTATAACAACTCGACAACATGTTTTCTACTAATTCAGAATAACTGTCTGGTTTAAAGTTACCCAGAAAGTTTTGCTCAACTACAACAAATGATGATCAGGCAGTGGACACTGTTATGTTCATCGAATCAATAAAATTTGGATCGTTTATTTACTTTCTAATTTGAGGTTAAAAAAATATCCAGCTTTAAGTTTGTCTATGTTCAATTCCGAAAACTTTCTGCATAAACAATTAAAATAGGTATCATCTTTGTTCATTGCCTTAATAAAATGCTTCATCAAGCAAAGCTTTATATGTAATGGTGGCAGGAGAACTCTTTTTCGATCAATGAAAGGCTTGTTGACAATATTTCCTTCTCCAACTTTAAATACATCCCTCAACGGCGACTATTTCTTTGTCTAGTGCGTAAATTTTGCCCTGATATCCCAGAAACATTTAAAGCATGGATATTTGGTGAATCCTCTTTGCTGGCAAAGCAAGAAGTTCATCATTTTAAAATGTACACAAACCATCCAGTTATATTCTAAATACTTGAATGTTTCCAGGACTGTACCTATTGTAGCATACTCCACGTTATTGTTGTAGAATGAACAACTGGAATTGGCCATATTTGTTACCATTGTGTAAGAGGACACATTTCAAACCTCTTTTAGAGCTGTCAATGAAATGTCGCCACTTATCTGGTGTATAATTTACACCCATTTCGTTTACAAGACCTCCTTCATTAGTAAAAATAAACACACACACACAAGGTTGTTGTCTTTACAAAAGAATGGAAGAAACCCTTGCTCTCTGTTGTTATAAAATGTAACCGTTGTTTCATCAGTCAGTAGTTTTGTTTTCTTTCAATCTTGAAGCAACTCATGACTCATGTCTCATGCCCAGACACGAAAGGCCGAAATCTTGCCATGGAGGTCACCGCAGACAGATGCAAGGCCCAGAACACTTCGGATGAAGACACATTCACCGTGAAACAAACCAAGGCTGTGCTTCGACGATAAAAATAACAGCGCTCCAGGGCCAGATGGCATGAGATACGATGACATCAATAGGTGTACCGACAACGAGCTAGAGAAACTGGCAAACATTTACAATAACTAGTTTATGGAGCGCTAACATTACGGAGGATTGGTTACACAGCTATCTGATTCCCTTGCCGAAGCCTGGTAAAGACTAAACAAAAATTCAGGGGTTTTGAGTAATGACCATGCAGAATACAATAGGCAAGCTGCTGAAGAAGTTAATTGCCATGAAAATATCAAGCCAGCTAAAGAGGCAAGGTGTTTTCCCACCTACCCTGGGAGGGTACCGTCCAATAAGAGAAACCTGGACCAATGCAGCAGTTTTTGCCCATGACGTCTATGAAGGTTTCCACTCAGGCATTGAAACCTTTGCTGCAGAGATTGATCTTCAGGATGTGTACAACACAGTACCATTGGATTTCTTAATGCTTCAGCTTCTTGGACTCAAGATAAGTTGTTTCCTCCTTAGTTGGATCGCTGCAGCCCTCTTCCAACGGAAAGTAGTTTTCAGATGTGGCAGTTGGACTTCGGAACTGTCATATATTCTGAAGGGAGTGGGAGATCACTGTAGTGCATGCCCCATTTCTAACAAAAGAAATTGGGCCCCATCCTCTTCTATCTTCAATAACCCCAGAATGTGACCCTCGAGTTATCTGCAGGCTTCGTCTTATTAATTTAGTCTAGGAGATATAGATTATGGCCCTGGTGAGAATAGTAAATACTAACTGGGATTCTGCACCTTCTCCAAGGATTCTTTTAGCTCTTGAGCCCCCCTTTTATCAATTCTGAGGAAAGTCTGGAGAATTCTCTCGGCCTGATTTATGTTAAGAAACATGGATGTTGAGCAGTTGATAGACCTAGAGTCTTCTCTCCCCCAATTCAGTATCTCATCATGAGTAGATGTGTTTTTAACAATTAAACATTTAACATATTCCAGTAGACCTTGACAACATGGTTTACACACATAAGATGGAGAATCAACAGACAGGTTGAACTGACAAATCAACAGAAGGTCAGTTAAGGTTCATCATTTATTGACTGGGCCTGTGTCTCTAGGCCTGTTCCATACATTTTCTGTTGTGGTTTACACAGGATAAAATAGAAAATGGCATATAGACCAAGTTTACAGTCAATCAACAAATAAACATCAATGCATAAGATGTCAACAAGTGTGGACACATTGTAAACATGTAAATGTTGTGCCAAGTGCGAAGATGATAAATCAACAATTAGGTATCAGTTCCTGAAATTGGGTGTGGTGTGTTCCAATGAGAAAGGTAACCTGGTGCTTGGGAGATTAGGATAAGCCTCGGTCCATTGTCTGATGGATCCACTTCAGGTCTGCCCGTGTAGCTCCTCTGAAGGCTTCCCATACTCTGCTCATGGCCAAGTCATCTTCCATCTCACTTGTGGTTCATCTCTTTCTCTCGGCTTCCCTCTTTCTGGTCTGACTTGGGTGGTTGGTTGGTTTGTTGATTTGTTGGGTGGTTGTAGGTAGCCACCAAGAACTCACCGTGTAAAATTCACATAAATGTGTATAATCCTACCAATGCAATAATCTAGAAGTAGGACGGAAGAAACCTAAATTCCTGAAGTAGGACTTAGTTCCCCCCCCCCCCTCCTCCTCTTTTCTCTAATCTAGTGTTGGGTTAATTTGGGGTGGTCAAAGTTTATCACACTGTGTACGCCTGGTATCAGCTGGTTCCTGCTGTATATAAGTTCTCATTGGACCTGGGGTCAGTGAGACGTGTACAGTAAGACAGTGACAAGAGTGAGGAGGTGTTAAGATGCATGTACATAATTAGCATACATTTATAACATTTCTATCACTCAATTGGGTTTGTAGTGTGTATAAATGGTTCTCTGTGTTTTCCCAATTAACCAAATTTTCCTTCTTCTGTGTATATTAACTCCTCTCCCATTACCTGTTGTTGTTGTGGGGTTGGGTGTTGGGTTGTGTGGTGTTGTGTTGTAATGCAGTTCATGAGTGCCCTTATCTAAGTAAAATCTGACATAAATATAAATATTTATTCCATGAAACCCTATTTATTCAATATATGAAGGAAAAAGAGAAGATATGATTTCTCTCTCAGCTCTCTAGATTGTAAATAGGCATAGATAAGTCTGTTTTAAAACGAGGCACTTGTTCTAGTACACGAACTGTCTTATGAGCTGTAGATAGTGATAGTAATTTAAGCAGTGTTTCTGCTGAAATGCACAAGATTGCTTTAGAATCATCACTTCGTACAGTTGTCTAGAATAGAATGTAGTATTATTATGCACTTCTTAAAGTTAATAACTATCTTTAAGAATATCAGAGGTTGCAGTTTCTGTTGAAGAGAATATTAGATTGTCATTTTGCCCGGGAAACGGCTCTGCGTCGTCAGAATCTAACAGTCGAGCATTTTACACTTCAGAGGTTTTTAATTTATAATAATACATTTCAATTGACATTACAAACACTGGATACCATTACTTGATACTTGATACATCTGGTCATCAGTTTAATCTAAGGATTTACAAGCTTACCTCGGATTAAGACATTCTGCCGTCCTTTATTGAATATTCGGTCACACCAGCTTTTGCGTCTTCTTGTCTTTTGCGTCTTTATGTGAGTGGGTGGGGAGATGTGTGTAGGTGGGGGATGTGTGGGTTATTGAATGTATGTGTGCTTGGGGTGTGGGTGGATGGGATGTATGGTGGGTGAGAGGTGTTTGTGGGTGGGGAGATGTGTAGGTGTAGGGATGTGGTGGATGGGTGGGGGAATGTATGTGTGTGTGGGTTATGTGTGTGGTTGGGTGGGGGAGTTGGAGTGAATGGGGGATGTGTGGGTGGGTGGTGGATGTGTCTCATAACATAGTAATATGCATTGTTTATGTTTACAAAATTCATGTGACAATGTTTTTTTCCTATGCACTGTTGATGAAAGAAAGCTGAAGTGAATGGAAGGGCCGAATGTAAGACGGGCCTGCGTGCCCAATTTGTTACCCTTTGAAAATAAAGTCCGTTCGTTCGTTCTCGCCAAGCTGTTTGCGGTAGAAGTGCGCGATTAACATATTCTAAGCGGGCTTTCGAATGGAGGCGTTGTCACGTGTCTGTTGCTAACCAATGATCTCCTGAGCTTTGACTGATGAAATAATTCCAAGAATTGACGTCATCTGTCATTCTTTCATTTTCAGTTTTGATTTTGCGTTCGTTTTCAGTTTTGGTTTCAGTTTGAATTTGTGTAGTCAATTGTTATACATTTTCCCCTCTCTTAGGCGTGCATTCCTGGTAACTGAATAATGGTGGTTAGTGGTTATGCCACAGGAAACAACAACAATATTGATTGATTGATTGATTTAGGAATCGACATCACAGCATTCGCGGCATTCCCATAAGTGCTCTGTCCCCATCCTCAGCAGCCAGCGAAGAGTTCCAACACTAATAGTACCAGTAGTAATCTGATTATAAGTCCGTCTCGCTTTTCCTCTGAGCGTTGAGCGTCTGTCAGATCCCTTCGTCACTCCTCGTTGTCTCATTCTTGCCAGACCATGGTAATCCAGTTGCTCCTCCGAGGTGTGTACGTGCTCCCACAAGGCCGCAACCACGTCTGCCTTGTCATGTATCAATACTCCACCAAGTTCTGCAGAGCTAGCCAATCTGTCCGCCTGTTCATTTCCCGGCACACCGGCATGCCCAGGAGACAAGATCCAGGCGATGCTTGTCACCCGTGACCTCCTGTCACAAAATAAAACCGTGCGTTTACCCAGTTGATTATTATAGAGGCTTTCTGATAAAACGGACGATCTGCTAAGCGACAATTGTTTCAACTAATACAGAGAAAACATTCATGGTTGTGGCTGCACGTGTTCCCAAACAAATCGGATGTCAAAATCCCAGGACAATATTTGTAGCTGCACGTGTACATCTCTAACGGATTTGGAACATTCGGTGGTGATGGAGACAGGTCCCGGCATCGCTTTGACAGTTTGTCAACATTTGAATACAGATGGAACCCGTGGGATCATGGTGGCAATCGGATGTCGGCCATCACATGTCGGGCATAAATTAACAGTGGCCGATGTATAGGGGAAGTGAGTGCGCTGAATCATACATCGCTTTGACAGATTATAAACAAGTCAGAGGGAAAACGGAAGTACTCAGCCCAGAAAATAACAGTACATCTGTCAATTTATAGTTTCCGGAACATCAAGAAGATTGGCTGCGTGTTGGGAAAAACTGTTGGTGGGATCATACAGTAACTCGCTGGCTTGTTTTTGGAATCTAAACAAGTGATGACAACTTTGACAGTGACTAGGCAAGGAGAGGTGAGAGGTGTTGGGTGAGATGCCCATCATGAACTCTCCTTTCGAGAGGGTAGCCATCGATATCGTGGGTCCACTTCCCCGGACTAGGAAGAGGAACATGTATATACTCACAATGGTGGATTGCTGTACAATGTGGGGTGAAGCCATACCGTTGACCACGATTGACTCGAAAAGAGTGGCGGACGCACTGATGGAGGCCTTTACCAGATTAGGCTTTCCGGATCAAATTCTGATGGACAATGGATCTCAGTTTTGTGGAAAACTCATGGAGGAGGTATTTAGGGCGTTTCACTCTAACCACATACATACCAGCCCTTACCACCCTCAAGCTAATGGACAAGTAGAGCGTTTCAACGGCACGTTGATGACAATGCTCAGGAAACTAGCGCAGGAAAAACCTGATAGGTGGGATGAATATATCCCAGCAGCACTCTTTGCCTATCGGGAAGTTCCTCATGGCTCAACAGGACTACCACCCGCTACGTTGCTGTTTGGTCGTCCAATCAAAGGACCGTTGGAAGCCATGTTGAGGAGTTGGACTGAAGAGGGGACGTCAGAAGAAGTGATCTCATCCTATAAATACGTGGAGGAACTGAAAGAAAACTCCACAAGGGATGGACTCTGGCAAATCAAAACTTGAAAAAGGCCAGGAAAAGACATGCGGCTTACTACAACCGTAGGTCTAAAGAAAGATCTCTAGAGGTGGAAGATAAAGTCTTGTTGCTACTCCCAACGGGAAACAACAAACTGGAGATAGGTTGGCAAGGACCATTTCCCGTGGAAAGGGTAATATCCAGAACCAACTATCAGATCCGGATCCGGGGAAAGTCGAAGATTTTCCATATCAATCTCTTGCGGAAATACGAAGAGAGACCCGGAGACAAGGCAGCTCACCTCATGGCAATGGCAGTTGCAGTGGAGACGGAAGCGGGAACCAACGAGGGCAGGGGGGAATATCCCTTGGTACACCAGGAAACCTATAGGGATGTACAAGTGAACCCTGATCTGACCTCACAGGAGAGGGAAAAGATAACCCAGGTTCTCAAGTCTCATAAGGAGATAATGACTGATAAACCAGGACGAACGAGGTTGGTGGAGTTCGAAATGACTTTGACCACACAGGAGCCGGTCCGTCAGAAGGTTTACCCAGTGCCATTCTCTAAAGAAAAGGCCCTGGAGGAGGAAATACAGAAACTGCTGGAGGATGACGTGATTGCACCATCCACATCCCCATACAATGCAGGGGTAGTTTTGTTACGGAAACCAAGTGGAGAACACCGGTTGTGTATAGACTACCGACTTCTGAACAGTCACACACAATTTCAGGTGGAACCTTTGCCGAATCCAACTCAGTTATTCGCTAGGCTCCATAAGGCTCGGTACTTTTCAAAGGTGGATCTGAGTCGGGGTTACTATCAGATACCAGTCAAATCGGAGATTCGACCACTGTTAGCTTTCAGTACACCCAGTGGACACTACGAATTCAAGGTCATGCCCTTTGGACTCAGCAATGCACCTAGTGTGTTTACATGCATGATGAGGACTTTACTAGATCCCTTACAGGATCCATCCATCATCTCATTCATGGATGATATTCTGATTTCCAGTGACAGCTTGGATGACCACTTACAATCCTTGGAGAGAGTGTTTAATAGGCTCAAGGAAGCAGGGCTTACCGCTCGTCCAACCAAGTGCATGATTGGTTACCAGACTCTGGAATTTCTAGGTCACACCATCACTCCAGGACACATTGTCCCAGAAGAGAAGAAACTGGAGAAAATCAGAAATGCACCAAGGCCAAAAACGAAGAAGGATGTGCGATCTTTTTTCTCGTTGTGTGGGTTCTACCACACATTTATCCCACATTTCACTGAACTGGGAGCTCCGTTGACGGAAACCTTGAAAAAGGGATTCCCGGACCAAATCATTTGGACACCAGAATGTGAGAATGCCTATAGTCAGTTAAAGGAGGCCTTGGTCAGCAAACCTGTATTACAGCTCCCTGACCTTTCCAAACAATTTGTGGTGAGAACAGATGCGAGTGCGATTGGAATTGGAGCCGCTTTGTTACAGGAAGGAAAAGACGATGCTTCGGTTTTGAAACCTGTAGCATACGCAAGTAAGAAACTTCTACAGGCGGAGAGGAATTATTCAACTGTCGAGAGAGAGTGCTTGTCCCTCGTATGGGCAGTGCAAAAATTCCAGCCATATTTGTATGGAGTTAAGTTTCGAGTCCAGTCGGATCATCAGCCCCTGATGTTCCTGGCTACTTCTCAGAAGCTCAACGCCCGGTTGATGCGGTGGTCGTTGTTACTTCAACCCTATAACTTCACAGTGGAGTACATTCCTGGGAAGGAAAATGTTGGAGCGGATTTCTTGTCAAGACACCCAGCCCCTGAAGAAGAAGAATGAATCATCTGGATTAAACTCACGGTGGAGAAGAGTGAGATGGACTACTCTCTTAAGAGGGGGCCTATGTCACAAAATAAAACCGTGCGTTTACCCAGTTGATTATTATAGAGGCTTTCTGATAAAACGGACGATCTGCTAAGCGACAATTGTTTCAACTAATACAGAGAAAACATTCATGGTTGTGGCTGCACGTGTTCCCAAACAAATCGGATGTCAAAATCCCAGGACAATATTTGTAGCTGCACGTGTACATCTCTAACGGATTTGGAACATTCGGTGGTGATGGAGACAGGTCCCGGCATCGCTTTGACAGTTTGTCAACATTTGAATACAGATGGAACCCGTGGAATCATGGTGGCAATCGGATGTCGGCCATCACATGTCGGGCATAAATTAACAGTGGCCGATGTATAGGGGAAGTGAGTGTGCTGAATCATACATCGCTTTGACAGATTATAAACAAGTCAGAGGGAAAACGGAAGTACTCAGCCCGGAAGATAACAGTACATCTGTCAATTTATAGTTTCCGGAACATCAAGAAGATTGGCAGCGTGTTGGGAAAAACTGTTGGTGGGATCATACAGTAACTCGCTGGCTTGTTTTGGGAATCTAAACAAGTGATGACAACTTTGACAGTGACTAGGCAAGGGAAAATCGATTCTTGACAATGGATGATTGCCCAAATAACACCTGCAGGTGTCTTCCCGTAGGTGTCCCTGGTGGGCGGGGTTCCGCATTCTGTTTGCTGATTTTTTTTTTTGTCTTGGCCTGATGATAACCTATGTGGTCAGTTCATCTGTCCCTGATAGGTTCATTATATTTTCTGAGCGAGGCCGATGGCCCACGATCATCTAATAGAGATCAGTGACGGGGAGGCTATCACCAGTTGTATGATTTATTTTACAGGTTCCTCTGGTTGGAATGAAGAACCCGGACCCAATGTAACATCCGATCCCGGATAAATTATGATGTAGAGAGATGGGCCAGCAACTTTCGCAACGGAAGAAGTTAATACACATTGCTCGGTGGAGTCTAATGGTATATGTATCCTACATGAGTGAATACCAATCGTTAACACACCTGAAGGGATGGAGGTTCAGCCCATGTGGAACTAGATCAGTAGGGACTGATGTTCACAGTAGATGAAACCAAACATTGAAGTGTAGTTGTTCCACGTATCAAGGAAATCAGAACTTTCAGACTATATCTAGTGAATAAAGCAAGCCATTTTATTTCTAGATACATTAACTGTTTAATAGTGAGAACTAGTGAACATTTATCAAGAGACAAAAAGACGTGTTAGTAGGACAGTGTTCCATGTTTGTTTTCACTGCGCCGGAATTATGAAGCCGGAGTTTTCTATAAACTATTAGGAACAGTTGCGTTAGGAAATATACTAGTATTTTCCACGGATTATAGAGTTACATAAGATTCAGATCTCATGGTCATCTGAGTTCCTGGAGGAGGACATGTCTGGAGAGAAGGATACGACTTCGGTGAGGTTTATCGTACTGACTCGAATGATGTCGTGTGATCCTTGCCATGATGTGTACACTATGATCCTGAACTTTGAAGGCTGACATACACATTTATGTTATAGTACACGACACACATTTTCTTCGCATACACGTCTCATATACGTTACACTTTTCTTTTAATAAATTAATCTTTATTAATTTTTAGAAGCAAGAGTTGTTGAGTATGTTGCGTTGGGGAATTATGAGAGGGGGCATAGTACGACAGTGAGAAAGTGATCGGAAATGGTGTCCATAGGCTGATGGAGTGTGTTGGACGGAAGCTGGTGGATTCTCCAGGATATTGAAAAGGGAAAAAAAAATATTATAATGTGGGTGTTGACTCTCTTCACTCCAGGGACGACACTTTAAAGGAGGACACGACACCTCCGAAGCGAAGCAAGCCAATCCGCACGATGTCTGCCCGTCCTCACCCTCGTCAGCATGCTTTCTGAGTCAGTTACAATCACGATGTGTGTGTGTGTTGTTTTCTCCATCCAGCGGAGAGCCGCAGTGACTGCCTTCACTTCCATTCTTAAGCTGGATGTTGTGGTATCATATGCCAGGCTCTCCTGCCCCAAACATCGACCATTAGCTTTGGCTATGAACCCCCAGCCACTTCTCTCACCTCTTGACACCGAACCATCTGTGTAGATAATCACATCACCCGAGTGAGCATTGTATCAACAATATATCCTGGCCTACCATAGGGATCACCATTATCTCCGACGCTGTTCAACGCCTGCACTGTGAGAATCACCAACGAGCAGATCACTGGACCGGGGAGGACACTGTCATATGCCGACGATATTTTAGTGTATCGTCAGTGTAAAGATAGAGATCAGGTTGCTGTGGAACTACAAACCGAACTGAATCGCATAAGTACTTGGTGTTTTGAAGCTTGAGAAATGGTCAACCCAGCAAAGGTAACAGTGACATGGTTCTCTTTGAAGACCCATATTGTCAACACTCCAACACCAACGGTAAATCTGTGTCCAGAGACTGTGGAAAGAACGCAGGCAATGAGTTACCTGGGGATACGTTTTGATCGAAGCCTTGCTTATAATGAGTACATAGACCAGGTGATAACAAAGGCCAAGCGGGGTTTGGCTGCGATGCGGGTGATGGCGGCAGCAAACTGTGAGCAGCGCCACTATGTCTTCTATACGAGGAGCCGGTCATGTCTGTTTTTGAGTATGTGATGGCGATCCTGACTCTCAGCCGTAAGCAGATAGAAAGGATGGAAAGTGTACAGAACGAAGCTATGCGCATTATTCTTGGATGAACAAGAGTTAAAGCATGCAGGGCGATGCGCTACTTTCTTGATTTTCAAACCATTGAAGATAGAATACAAATTTTCATAGCACGTGCCTACCTCAGAGTTAACGCAAACACACAACATCCACTGCTAAGTGAAATTAGGAAGGTGAACTGCAGCAGGTTAAAAAGAGGAAGGTCGTGGATCGGTCAAGCCGAAGACACTTTTCAACAGGTATATGCACTTGCAAATCGCCCGCAGCTATGTTTCGAACGTGGTATGCGGGATTGCGAATTGCGTCCGTAACCCATCTCCACAGAGCCGGTTTCCATAGGACGATGGTTTCTCCTATTGGCTGCATTATATTATATAAGTAGTAGGTTAGCTGGTATTTGATTATATTTTCAGGAGTACTCCTTAGGATTGACCTAGTAAAATCCTTATATAAAAAGTATAGCTCCTGAGCCGTGACGTCAAAAAGCGACTCCTTCGGGGCAAGGGATATAACTCAGGAATACATAATCGAATGTTTTTTTTTGCGTTATTACCTCCCCTTTTTTGGGTTGAGAATGTTATTTATTTATTTATTTTTTAAAATGTAATGATTACTGTTAATTATTGTTTTAGTGGGCGGGGTTTAAAAACTAACAGCATGTGATTGATGGTGTATTAGGGTTACAGTGCTCTTCCGCCTCAGTTTCTTCCCCCTTTATTTTTCTCGTCTTTTTTATCTATATAGGGCCGGGCGTAACACCATCAACATTACATTGGTGCGGTGTAAGGGTTAGGGGTACAATGCATCTCCGCGGGATCGTCTAGGGTGCGGGTGAACGTAGGGTGGGGACGCAGGGGTGGGGTGCGAAGGGGCGGCGCATGGAGTGGGGCGAGGGGGTTCGAACCCATGAGCCGCGCCGAGTGTCATAGGAAAACCGTGATAAGTAAAAGGTAAGTAGGGTTGGTATATGGTATGTAGAGAGTCGTAACGGTTTATTCACTAGCATCATACGAGTTACAAATGAAAACCTTAAAAAGTAAAGATGGTCGGTTATACTGGGTGTAGTGGATATGGCTTAGTGAAATTCGTTGGTAAGGGATGGATAGCGGTTAGTAGTGATATGTAGAGGGTTGTAAGGGTTTAACACTATCATCAACGGGTTACAAATGAAAATCTTAAAGAGTAAATATAGTCGGTTATTCTGGTTTTAGTGGGTATGGCTTAGTGAAATTCGTTGTTAAGAGGTGAGTGAGTGGAGGAAAGTATGAGATAAGTACTTCTGAGCATTGTTACGGGGTAGACGAGTGGCGGGGTTGCTAGATAAATACGACAGCCATTTTAGAACAACCGAAGTTAAGGCTCATAGTAAAAGCTGAAGCATGAACTCATAGTCGGCTGACTTGAAGGTGAGCTCCTGAGTGACTCACCGCAAGGCAGTGTCAGCGGTGAACATGATTGAACGTATTCAGCCATGTTTTGGGGAAAACATGAATGACTCATCGTGACCTAACCACGGTATACATGCCCAGACATGTTTTTGGGGTGGGACTGTAAACACTCTAAATCAACGCATGGTAAGACCACGGTATAACGATACAAAACCGCTGACTATACATGTTTTAATGAGAATATCTAGGTGTTTTACTGTATAAGTCTAACCGGATTGCACTGGTTATTGTATAGTTTGACTCAACGTCATCATAAAGGAGCTCAAATGTCGGCTAAGGACACTGTGTTTGCAACAAGGGCTATCGAAAATACCTCACTAAAGAAACAGCTGTGGTAAGTAGAGTGTCATATACAGAGTCGCTATACGATGTAGTAGTCTCTAAGATCATACCAGCATAATACAACGGCGATAAATACTAGCTAGTAGTCGGCAAACTGACGCTCTTACCACGGAAATTAACGCTATACTAGTGTACTGTGGTGAATACGGGTTTATACAATAATAATATATGTAGATGACTACTGAAAGCACAAGTGACCTACTAACCACTTTGTGTCAATCTATGTGAGTGTCTGTATTCTCGGTCGTCCTTATGTTGTCTATGATGTAGGGTAAGTGATGGTAGATGATGTGGTGTATTCTAACTATGTAATGTATACATATGAACAAGTGTGTTTTTCACTAAAGTATATCACCCATGTTTTTTTTATGTTTTCCGTTTTCTGTTCACTAAAAGTATCCTGATTCTGGTTCGACAGATTTGAACATAAGAGGAGACACATCAACCACGCAGTGTTGGAGCAACGCAATTCTGTCACTCACAGAGGTATGTGTAGTAGGGGGATCAAGTCATCTACTTGTCTCTCCTATCTCCACTAAGTGTATTGAACAATGTAAGACGAGGATCTATGGTCACTAATTACGTAGCCAGCCACAAGGACGTCATCTTTCTGCGCACTAACTTATGCATATGCAACAGGATGTATCATGTATTCAACTATTCAGTATTTATGGATCATATTTCCGCTCATTAAAGTACACTGGTTCTCCAGTGTGAAAAGGCGGTGACACAAAATGAGCTGTCTGAGTGAAAAACTTGCAGCCACAGGACAACTTATAGTCATTCTCTGTGGTCACTAATGTATCAATGTAAATCACTAAGATACACGGTCTCAAAATAATGTGTCTCTTCACATTGTACCAAAGCTACATAAAAATCAAATATGTGGTGTCAAATTCATGTAAATCTTACAATATGATATCCCTTGTGTAAAAATCTTTATCGTTTCACCAGAGTGAAAATTTGCTGACATAACCAGGAAGAATCTACCTTACTGAGGTACATACCAGAAAAAGAAAAGCTCTGACAGTCTACCACAAATTATTGGTCGGCATTCACCATTGTTTTTCACTAAAGGAGCAACACTAAATATTTCACTCCTAGGCATTAGGGGGCGTATTCGCCTTTGCTCATTAGTATAGTACACCTCGATGTGCCATATAAATAACACAAAGAACAGCATTACGAAATAGGCCGCTGCTAGCACAAGAGGAAAAGCATATAGTCACGGAGAAGACCCACTGTAAGGACGGGATAAACAGAAACAAATAAATATTTTACTACAAGGGACAGCAAAAGATCACAATATTCCTTTTAATATATCTTAAAAGTTATGTGATATGAAATAATTTCTGTAGATATACTATAGTCATGATTGTCTTATGGTTGTGAAAAAATGTAAAATATAATGATTTTACCACTTCTTCACAAGCTATTTGGCGACCAGTGCTTACAACGACTTGCGAAAACGTGAAAAAACTACAGGAAGCTACACAAAACATATTGTGGTGGATCACTATACCTTAGTCATTGCAGCGACACGAGATTATTGCGCTGTCACTGAATCGTTATCTAATACCACAAGCGACAACTGTGTTGGATAATATTGTCAGTAGTATCACAACTCACACATCAGCTACCGGAACCAACTTATTGCTTTATCACCGTATCATCAAATACTACTACATTTTTCTATCATGATGGCCACCAGTCAGAAAAATAGCTATCTATGTCCCACCTGTGGTAAAAACTTTACAGAAAACCGCAATCTTACACGTCACATTAACACCGTACACAAAACCACAACTCATTCATGCCACCTCTGTGGCAATCTATACAACAGAAAAGACAACCTAGAACACCATATAAAAACACATCATCAGACTTCATCAACAACAACACCCTCATCAAGCACGGACACTACACCATCATCAGCAAACACGGACAATACACCCTCAACAACAAACACGGATACTATACCCTCATCATGCAAAAGAAAAGCATCAGCAGACACACAACCATCAAAAAACCATAAACACGATAACGAGCAAGTGGTAGCAGAGGAAGCCGACATAGAGATAGATGAGGAAGTAGAGATAGATGAGGAACTAAAGACCTTAGACAAACTCCCCGACGACGACGACATCCAACAGACATATAGAGACAACTGGGCAGCCCTTAGGACACATCAGAACATCAACAAACATATATCGACCTACAATTTTTTTCACCGACCCGACTCAACACAACCAATAGACTGGATCGAGACATTAACACCAGTGTTTAGTAGTCAGACATGCCGCTTTAAGATAAATTATAGCCATCACATGATGTTACGACATAAGGAGACGAACGAACTTAGATTTTTCCATTCATCGTCAAATAATGCCTGTGCACTCGACGTACCCTTTTTAGTAAACAATGAACACGACTTTGATGACTTTATAACCATAGTCCAGGAAAGCGATATGTTCAATTACGCCCTACACAACAGACCCGACTCTACGTATTTGGTAGAGACAATACCCGCGACTAGTTTCTATATATATCACATCACTGAACATCCGATAGGTAGCTGAAGCATTTCGTATAATGACATTATGTTTTGATATTTTTTTCTTGTAAAAAAAAAAGTACTGTAAATAAACAGGTATTTACTATAAATGTGTGTTGTTTGTTGATTTCCTTTCGTGTTGACGGTGTATATAGTTGCCATGTGGTGAGAAAATGTTACACATTGAGGACAAAGTCAAGAAATATCTCAGCCATTCTTATAAAAATTAGGAAAATATGTTAACCTAATGAGAAAAATATTGCCCAAGTAAAGAAAAAATTTACACAAAACTTATAAAACTTAGGAAAATGTGTTAACCTAAGGAGAAAAATATTGACCAAGTGAAGAAATATCTCAGCCATTCTTATAAAAATTAGGAAAATATGTTAACCTAATGAGAAAAATATTGCCCAAGTAAAGAAAAAATTTACACAAAACTTATAAAACTTAGGAAAATGTGTTAACCTAAGGAGAAAAATATTGACCAAGTGAAGAAATATCTCAACCATTCTTATAAAAATTAAGGAAAATATGTTAACCTAATTAGAAAAATATTGCCCAAGTGAAGAAAAAATTTACACAAAACATATAAAACTTAGGAAAATTTGTTAACTAAATGTGAAAATATATTGTCCAAGTAAAGACATGTTTCAACTAGTCTTATAAATATGTCGCCCAAACTTATGAACATTAGGAATATGTGTTATCCAAAAGGGAAAAATATTGACCAAGTGAAGAAATATCTCAACCATACTTATGAAAAGGAGAAAAATGTGTTAACCTAACGGGAAAAACATTGGCGAAGTGAAGAAATATCTCAGCCATTCTTATAAATATTAGGAAAATATGTTAACCTAAAGGGAAAAAACATTGGCGAAGTGAAGAAATATCTCAGCCATTCTTATAGAAATTAGGAAAATATGTTAACCTAATGAGAAATATATTGCTCAAGTGAAGAAAATGTTACACAAAACTTATAAAACTTAGGAAAATGTGTTAACCTAAGGAGAAAATTATTTCCCAAGTGAAGAAAAATTTACAGAAAACGTATAAAACTTAGGAAAATGTGTTAACCTAATGAGAAAAATATTGCCCAAGTGAAGAAAAATTTACACAAAACTTATAAAACTTAGGAAAATGTGTTAACCTAAGGAGAAAAATGTTGATCAAGTAAAGACAAATTTACACCAAACTTATGAAAAGTAGGAATATGTGTTATCCAAAAGGGAAAAATATTGACCAAGTGAAGAAATATCTCAACCATACTTATGAAAAGGAGAAAAATGTGTTAACCTAACGGGAAAAACATTGGCGAGGTGAAGAAATATCTCTGCCATTCTTTTAAAAATTAGGAAAATATGTTAACCTAATGAGAAATATATTGCTCAAGTGAAGAAAATGTTACACAAAACTTATAAAACTTAGGAAAATGTGTTAACCTAAGGAGAAAATTATTTCCCAAGTGAAGAAAAATTTACAGAAAACGTATAAAACTTAGGAAAATGTGTTAACCTAATGAGAAAAATATTGCCCAAGTGAAGAAAAAATTTACACAAAACTTATAAAACTTAGGAAAATGTGTTAACCTAAGGAGAAAAATATTGATCAAGTAAAGACAAATTTACACCAAACTTATGAAAAGTAGGAAAATTTGTTAACCAAAGGGGGAAAAATATGGGCTAAACTATGAAATATGTTGAACCAAGTAAGAAAATATTTTAGCCAAAGGGGGGAAAAGGTTGGCCAAAACTTGAAATATCTCAACCATACTTATAAATATCTCGTGTAAACTTTTAAATAAGTAGGAAAAAAATATTGCTTCTGTAGTTATGTCAAAAGTATCTTGAACTTTTAGCTGAACAGACATTTCACAAGACACAATCATCAACGACAGCACATTCCCGTTTTTACATTACCGAAAGTTTCAACTTACCATTCCAACGTATCTGCTAAAGAAACACTTATACATAATAATCAACCATCTCTTCACACTCTTTGTTCTTTCTTTCTAACACAAAGTGTCTCTGTCTTTCATAGATAACTTCACAACTTATCCATGTCACATCACCAAGATACTCCAAACCGCCATTGTACACGAGCTCCAATGAATCAGTCATAACATTTATGGCAATGCAATCTATGGCTCCACCTAGGATAGTTTCGATATCAGCTAAGTAGTCATCAGCAAAGAGCCATTACCCATGGCTGACATCTTCAACTTTCTATACCACAATGTCTTCTACATTAACCTTCCATTGTTCCATCTTTCAACAATACAAAGGGTGGTCTCGAAGTTTAGCTAGCATAACATTTCGTACTTTGTCCACCGCTTTCACACTTTGTCGTTTCGCAGCTGCAATAGTGACAAGTCTGCAACCAACACTGTCTGTTATGAAATCAACCTTTCTTAAAACCACGTCTGCCTTAATGAACCCTTGAATACCCTCTACCACATCTTCTAACCGACTTTCAACGTTTCATACCAAATAATATTAACACTATCTTTTATTACAGAGCAGCCGATTTTCTGCTGACTGGGCAGATTTTCCAACCCAATGGAGATAAATCATGTGTCCCCCCTAACATACTAGGCGCTATTCTAGACAACGAATATGGTCATCAACCATCACCCCTAAGAAGAACTTGAAAACAACACAAGAGATTGTGTTCCTGAGACGAAATCCTTGGACTACCAGAGTACCTAACTCTGATCGCCTAAAAGAACCTAAGAAACATAGAGCATTATATACATCAAATACATCAAACACAACAAACTATTTCTTAAGAGACATGGATGCAAACCAGTGTCAGAAATGGAAAAAATTAACATTTAAAACTAATAAATCGCAATTTTATTGCCTGCTTCACTTAATATACAGATATAGCCTAAGTATAGGTATAAGTTAGGTATAGGACGTATATCGATCTTACCTCTTGCGCAATAAAATTGCGATTTATTAGTTTTAAATGTTAATTTTTTCCATTTCTGACACTGGTTTGCATCCATGTCTCTTAAGAAATAGTTTGTTGTGTTTGATGTATTTGATGTATATAATGCTCTATGTTTCTTAGGTTCTTTTAGGCGATCAGAGGTAGGTACTCTGGTAGTCCAAGGATTTCGTCTCAGGAACACAATCTCTTGTGTTGTTTTCAAGTTCTTCTTAGGGGTGATGGTTGATGACCATATTCGTTGTCTAGAATAGCGCCTAGTATGTTAGGGGGGACACATGATTTATCTCCATTGGGTTGGAAAATATGCCCAGTCAGCAGAAAATCGGCTGCTCTGTAATAAAAGATAGTGTTAATATTATTTGGTATGAAACGTTGAAAGTCGGTTAGAAGATGTGGTAGAGGGTATTCAAGGGTTCATTAAGGCAGACGTGGTTTTAAGAAAGGTTGATTTCATAACAGACAGTGTTGGTTGCAGACTTGTCACTATTGCAGCTGCGAAACGACAAAGTGTGAAAGCGGTGGACAAAGTACGAAATGTTATGCTAGCTAAACTTCGAGACCACCCTTTGTATTGTTGAAAGATGGAACAATGGAAGGTTAATGTAGAAGACATTGTGGTATAGAAAGTTGAAGATGTCAGCCATGGGTAATGGCTCTTTGCTGATGACTACTTAGCTGATATCGAAACTATCCTAGGTGGAGCCATAGATTGCATTGCCATAAATGTTATGACTGATTCATTGGAGCTCGTGTACAATGGCGGTTTGGAGTATCTTGGTGATGTGACATGGAAAAGTTGTGAAGTTATCTATGAAAGACAGAGACACTTTGTGTTAGAAAGAAAGAACAAAGAGTGTGAAGAGATGGTTGATTATTATGTATAAGTGTTTCTTTAGCAGATACGTTGGAATGGTAAGTTGAAACTTTCGGTAATGTAAAAACGGGAATGTGCTGTCGTTGATGATTGTGTCTTGTGAAATGTCTGTTCAGCTAAAAGTTCAAGATACTTTTGACATAACTACAGAAGCAATATTTTTTTCCTACTTATTTAAAAGTTTACACGAGATATTTATAAGTATGGTTGAGATATTTCAAGTTTTGGCCAACCTTTTCCCCCCTTTGGCTAAAATATTTTCTTACTTGGTTCAACATATTTCATAGTTTAGCCCATATTTTTCCCCCTTTGGTTAACAAATTTTCCTACTTTTCATAAGTTTGGTGTAAATTTGTCTTTACTTGATCAATATTTTTCTCCTTAGGTTAACACATTTTCCTAAGTTTTATAAGTTTTGTGTAAATTTTTTCTTCACTTGGGCAATATTTTTCTCATTAGGTTAACACATTTTCCTAAGTTTTATACGTTTTCTGTAAATTTTTCTTCACTTGGGAAATAATTTTCTCCTTAGGTTAACACATTTTCCTAAGTTTTATAAGTTTTGTGTAACATTTTCTTCACTTGAGCAATATATTTCTCATTAGGTTAACATATTTTCCTAATTTTTAAAAGAATGGCAGAGATATTTCTTCACCTCGCCAATGTTTTTCCCGTTAGGTTAACACATTTTTCTCCTTTTCATAAGTATGGTTGAGATATTTCTTCACTTGGTCAATATTTTTCCCTTTTGGATAACACATATTCCTACTTTTCATAAGTTTGGTGTAAATTTGTCTTTACTTGATCAACATTTTTCTCCTTAGGTTAACACATTTTCCTAAGTTTTATAAGTTTTGTGTAAATTTTTTCTTCACTTGGGCAATATTTTTCTCATTAGGTTAACACATTTTCCTAAGTTTTATACGTTTTCTGTAAATTTTTCTTCACTTGGGAAATAATTTTCTCCTTAGGTTAACACATTTTCCTAAGTTTTATAAGTTTTGTGTAACATTTTCTTCACTTGAGCAATATATTTCTCATTAGGTTAACATATTTTCCTAATTTCTATAAGAATGGCTGAGATATTTCTTCACTTCGCCAATGTTTTTTCCCTTTAGGTTAACATATTTTCCTAATATTTATAAGAATGGCTGAGATATTTCTTCACTTCGCCAATGTTTTTCCCGTTAGGTTAACACATTTTTCTCCTTTTCATAAGTATGGTTGAGATATTTCTTCACTTGGTCAATATTTTTCCCTTTTGGATAACACATATTCCTAATGTTCATAAGTTTGGGCGACATATTTATAAGACTAGTTGAAACATGTCTTTACTTGGACAATATATTTTCACATTTAGTTAACAAATTTTCCTAAGTTTTATATGTTTTGTGTAAATTTTTTCTTCACTTGGGCAATATTTTTCTAATTAGGTTAACATATTTTCCTAATTTTTATAAGAATGGTTGAGATATTTCTTCACTTGGTCAATATTTTTCTCCTTAGGTTAACACATTTTCCTAAGTTTTATAAGTTTTGTGTAAATTTTTTCTTTACTTGGGCAATATTTTTCTCATTAGGTTAACATATTTTCCTAATTTTTATAAGAATGGCTGAGATATTTCTTGACTTTGTCCTCAATGTGTAACATTTTCTCACCACATGGCAACTATATACACCGTCAACACGAAAGGAAATCAACAAACAACACACATTTATAGTAAATACCTGTTTATTTACAGTACTTTTTTTTACAAGAAAAAAATATCAAAACATAATGTCATTATACGAAATGCTTCAGCTACCTATCGGATGTTCAGTGATGTGATATATATAGAAACTAGTCGCGGGTATTGTCTCTACCAAATACGTAGAGTCGGGTCTGTTGTGTAGGGCGTAATTGAACATATCGCTTTCCTGGACTATGGTTATAAAGTCATCAAAGTCGTGTTCATTGTTTACTAAAAAGGGTACGTCGAGTGCACAGGCATTATTTGACGATGAATGGAAAAATCTAAGTTCGTTCGTCTCCTTATGTCGTAACATCATGTGATGGCTATAATTTATCTTAAAGCGGCATGTCTGACTACTAAACACTGGTGTTAATGTCTCGATCCAGTCTATTGGTTGTGTTGAGTCGGGTCGGTGAAAAAAATTGTAGGTCGATATATGTTTGTTGATGTTCTGATGTGTCCTAAGGGCTGCCCAGTTGTCTCTATATGTCTGTTGGATGTCGTCGTCGTCGGGGAGTTTGTCTAAGGTCTTTAGTTCCTCATCTATCTCTACTTCCTCATCTATCTCTATGTCGGCTTCCTCTGCTACCACTTGCTCGTTATCGTGTTTATGGTTTTTTGATGGTTGTGTGTCTGCTGATGCTTTTCTTTTGCATGATGAGGGTATAGTATCCGTGTTTGTTGTTGAGGGTGTATTGTCCGTGTTTGCTGTTGATGGTGTAGTGTCCGTGCTTGATGAGGGTGTTGTTGTTGATGAAGTCTGATGATGTGTTTTTATATGGTGTTCTAGGTTGTCTTTTCTGTTGTATAGATTGCCACAGAGGTGGCATGAATGAGTTGTGGTTTTGTGTACGGTGTTAATGTGACGTGTAAAATTGCGGTTTTCTGTAAAGTTTTTACCACAGGTGGGACATAGATAGCTATTTTTCTGACTGGTGGCCATCATGATAGAAAAATGTAGTAGTATTTGATGATACGGTGATAAAGCAATAAGTTGGTTCCGGTAGCTGATGTGTGAGTTGTGATACTACGACAATATTATCCAACACAGTTGTCGCTTGTGGTATTAGATAACGATTCAGTGACAGCGCAATAATCTCGTGTCGCTGCAATGACTAAGGTATAGTGATCCACCACAATATGTTTTGTGTAGCTTCCTGTAGTTTTTTCACGTTTTCGCAAGTCGTTGTAAGCACTGGTCGCCAAATAGTTGTGAAGAAGTGGTAAAATCATTATATTTTACATTTTTTCACAACCATAAGACAATCATGACTATAGTATATCTACAGAAATTATTTCATATCACATAACTTTTAAGATATATTAAAAGGAATATTGTGATCTTTTGCTGTCCCTTGTAGTAAAATATTTATTTGTTTCTGTTTATCCCGTCCTTACAGTGGGTCTTCTCCGTGACTATATGCTTTTCCTCTTGTGCTAGCAGCGGCCTATTTCGTAATGCTGTTCTTTGTGTTATTTATATGGCACATCGAGGTGTACTATACTAATGAGCAAAGGCGAATACGCCCCCTAATGCCTAGGAGTGAAATATTTAGTGTTGCTCCTTTAGTGAAAAACAATGGTGAATGCCGACCAATAATTTGTGGTAGACTGTCAGAGCTTTTCTTTTTCTGGTATGTACCTCAGTAAGGTAGATTCTTCCTGGTTATGTCAGCAAATTTTCACTCTGGTGAAACGATAAAGATTTTTACACAAGGGATATCATATTGTAAGATTTACATGAATTTGACACCACATATTTGATTTTTATGTAGCTTTGGTACAATGTGAAGAGACACATTATTTTGAGACCGTGTATCTTAGTGATTTACATTGATACATTAGTGACCACAGAGAATGACTATAAGTTGTCCTGTGGCTGCAAGTTTTTCACTCAGACAGCTCATTTTGTGTCACCGCCTTTTCACACTGGAGAACCAGTGTACTTTAATGAGCGGAAATATGATCCATAAATACTGAATAGTTGAATACATGATACATCCTGTTGCATATGCATAAGTTAGTGCGCAGAAAGATGACGTCCTTGTGGCTGGCTACGTAATTAGTGACCATAGATCCTCGTCTTACATTGTTCAATACACTTAGTGGAGATAGGAGAGACAAGTAGATGACTTGATCCCCCTACTACACATACCTCTGTGAGTGACAGAATTGCGTTGCTCCACCACTGCGTGGTTGATGTGTCTCCTCTTATGTTCAAATCTGTCGAACCAGAATCAGGATACTTTTAGTGAACAGAAAACGGAAAACATAAAAAAAACATGGGTGATATACTTTAGTGAAAAACACACTTGTTCATATGTATACATTACATAGTTAGAATACACCACATCATCTACCATCACTTACCCTACATCATAGACAACATAAGGACGACCGAGAATACAGACACTCACATAGATTGACACAAAGTGGTTAGTAGGTCACTTGTGCTTTCAGTAGTCATCTACATATATTATTATTGTATAAACCCGTATTCACCACAGTACACTAGTATAGCGTTAATTTCCGTGGTAAGAGCGTCAGTTTGCCGACTACTAGCTAGTATTTATCGCCGTTGTATTATGCTGGTATGATCTTAGAGACTACTACATCGTATAGCGACTCTGTATATGACACTCTACTTACCACAGCTGTTTCTTTAGTGAGGTATTTTCGATAGCCCTTGTTGCAAACACAGTGTCCTTAGCCGACATTTGAGCTCCTTTATGATGACGTTGAGTCAAACTATACAATAACCAGTGCAATCCGGTTAGACTTATACAGTAAAACACCTAGATATTCTCATTAAAACATGTATAGTCAGCGGTTTTGTATCGTTATACCGTGGTCTTACCATGCGTTGATTTAGAGTGTTTACAGTCCCACCCCAAAAACATGTCTGGGCATGTATACCGTGGTTAGGTCACGATGAGTCATTCATGTTTTCCCCAAAACATGGCTGAATACGTTCAATCATGTTCACCGCTGACACTGCCTTGCGGTGAGTCACTCAGGAGCTCACCTTCAAGTCAGCCGACTATGAGTTCATGCTTCAGCTTTTACTATGAGCCTTAACCTCGGTTGTTCTAAAATGGCTGTCGAGTATTTATCTAGCAACCCCGCCACTCGTCTACCCCGTAACAATGCTCAGAAGTACTTATCTCATACTTTCCTCCACTCACTCACCTCTTAACAACGAATTTCACTAAGCCATACCCACTAAAACCAGAATAACCGACTATATTTACTCTTTAAGATTTTCATTTGTAACCCGTTGATGATAGTGTTAAACCCTTACAACCCTCTACATATCACTACTAACCGCTATCCATCCCTTACCAACGAATTTCACTAAGCCATATCCACTACACCCAGTATAACCGACCATCTTTACTTTTTAAGGTTTTCATTTGTAACTCGTATGATGCTAGTGAATAAACCGTTACGACTCTCTACATACCATATACCAACCCTACTTACCTTTTACTTATCACGGTTTTCCTATGACACTCGGCGCGGCTCATGGGTTCGAACCCCCTCGCCCCACTCCATGCGCCGCCCCCTTCGCACCCCACCCCTGCGTCCCCACCCTACGTTCACCCGCACCCTAGACGATCCCGCGGAGATGCATTGTACCCCTAACCCTTACACCGCACCAATGTAATGTTGATGGTGTTACGCCCGGCCCTATATAGATAAAAAAGACGAGAAAAATAAAGGGGGAAGAAACTGAGGCGGAAGAGCACTGTAACCCTAATACACCATCAATCACATGCTGTTAGTTTTTAAACCCCGCCCACTAAAACAATAATTAACAGTAATCATTACATTTTAAAAAATAAATAAATAAATAACATTCTCAACCCAAAAAAGGGGAGGTAATAACGCAAAAAAAAAACATTCGATTATGTATTCCTGAGTTATATCCCTTGCCCCGAAGGAGTCGCTTTTTGACGTCACGGCTCAGGAGCTATACTTTTTATATAAGGATTTTACTAGGTCAATCCTAAGGAGTACTCCTGAAAATATAATCAAATACCAGCTAACCTACTACTTATATATCTTTTTTTTATATCGTGAATGCCTGGTATCTTACATTTCTTCACACTTTGTTTTCTGACTTTACTTCTTATTTCAAAGGTTCTCGTTGTTTCTCTGCACTTTCATTTAATTTTTCCGAGTCCATTGCCATGTGTTTATGTCTTTCGTTTCTTGTAAAGTATTTCGATTTCCATCATTTATAACACGTAATGAAGATCTGCATTCACCTGTCGGTGTTCTGATTTCAGTAAACCATCGTTTTCCCTGCCACTGTCGGTGTTCTATCCGATTATATGTTTTCATCTGGCACTGCCACTTTTCATTTTCCAGTTGCTGTTCTGATTTACTGTGCACATTTTATTATTATTATTATTATTATTATTATTATTATATATATATATATATATATATATATATATATATATATATATATATATATATATATATATATATATATATATATATATATATATATATATATATATATATAGGAACATTGCATTCTACCCATGTTTTCTTTAGTTCTCGTCTGTCTTATATTAGCCGGTATGTTCCCTTTATGATACGTCTCTGCTTGTTAAGCATTTTTTTCAGTTAGCTTATTGTGTTCTGGTGAGATGAGAATGTCTTTAGCGTATGTGTACAATGTTGTTTTTAGGCGATATATACCTAGAACCGAATAGATCGTGCGACATGTATCATGTTTTCTTGAAATCTGCAGCACACATCTCATGATCTGTGTCGCAATCTGTTCCTGTAAATGACGTTTATCACATTTGATCACATATGATCTGGCATATTATCTTAAGAGATTAAGTTAATTTCTTAACCAATTATATGACATGGTTCTCAACATATTTTTGTACCAGGCACTACTTTCACTTTCTAGCCACGGTATACGTAGTAAACTAAAGGAGCTTTTACAGAACAAGGAAATAGATGGAAATCAAAAGAAATTAAACTAAACACAAATTTAAGACTATTCAGTTATAAAGCTAAATCAATACAACTGTATGGATTAGAACCATGAAAAACAAGGAACGATTACAAATAAACTACAAACATACGCTAATAAGTGTCTGCGCAAAATAGAAGGAATAAAATGGTATGACAAAATCACCAATGTGAGCTCATGGAGAGAACTAGGCAAATACCAATAAACCAAGATGTGAAGAAAACATGAGAATGGTATAACTAAACAGGCCTTTGTCTAGAATCTGCAGGGCAAAATAAATACAGGAAAATCTTTTAAAAAAACACAGAGAAGAGAAGCAGAAACAGAAATGATCAACATGGGAAGCACATGAACGGAATTGCATGGATAGGAAGTCGTGAACCTATTTGGTTGAGGGCCTTTGCCCCAGTAAATGATAAAGGACGAAAGCAAAAGAGGGAGAAGACATGCAAAGTAGCTGGTGGTTGATGACTTCTTTAAGTAAAACAAATGAAAGTACCCTTGTCTCGCCATGAAGCGTATTAGGCATACGGACATCATCCTCATCAAGAGCCCTGCCAGCTAGCGTAGGCGTTCATAACTCTCCACAGTTCTCGGTCTTTGGATTGTCTGGATCAACTCCGCTGTTAATAATCCTCCATGCCACTGTTTCAATCCATCCAGCATAATTTCTCTTGGTCTGCCTCTGCCTCTCTTCCCCTCGATCTTTCCAGTTGTCACGATGTTCTCCAATGTCTCTATTCTCACCATATTACCAAAGAAATAAAGCTGTTTGCCCCTTTCTTATTGTTGTATATAATGTTCTATATTCTGTAGCCTCCTTAGCATATATTGCTAGCCCTATATTTTTTTTTTTATAGATGAGTGGGTGATGTGGGCAATAACATGCCTACGCCTATACTTCCCAGGATATGTCTTGGTATCCAAGTTAGGCTGGGTCGACCTGAAAGTCTAGGTCTCCGGAATAGAACTACCTAAGTTGTGTTTTCTGTAAACAGTTGTAAATTTACCTGCAGTAAATGTTACGCTACATGTGGAAACTGTTGTCTGATCCTTGTTTACTGTTCACTGATGAAGATTGAATTAGACACCTAGTTATTTTGCAGTGCAGTTATTTTGTAGTGTTTTAATGGTTCCGTCAACTGTAATTAATTGGAGAATTAACACATGAGAAAGCGTACTAAATCCCAAGGGATGTTACGTTTGTAAACTATACTTTATACTCCATAGAATTTAGCTGCTTATTACGACCGATGCATGTTATCATCTTTTTTTTTTAATTTCTATTTTTATTTTTCTAGCGCTCACCCAGTGATTCAAACAGCGCTCTCACTACGAAATTTTGGTGCATACCATCCCACAGAACTTAGTGACTTACTTATTGACTTACCCTCATAACGTTTTCTACCCAGCTATGCACCGTTTTACGGGACAAACATCTTTCAGCATAAACAGGAAACCTACCTTGGCGGGAGACATTTCGCGAATAATGCCGAAGTTGAATGTGAAGTGAAAACGTGGTTTAGAAAACAGAGCACGCAGTTCTATGCTGTCGGTTTGTGAAGACTAATAAAACGATGGGATAAGTGCATCAATGTTGGTGGAAATTATGTTGAGAAATAAAGGGACAGTGTATCTATAAAAATAAACTGGTTTCAAGTTGTTATCATCTTTAGTTATTTTTCTACAGCCATTTGTGACTTACTTATTAACTTACCCTCGTACAACACAACCTGTTTTTTCGCACTGGTAGCATATTATGATAAATGTCTGGTCATACATTTCGTGATGTTAAAATTTGCTCGTATTGTTGCCGACTTCTTTATCGTCGACAATAGTCTCTTCTGTCTACATCGGTTTTATATGGTTTCTATGTCTTCTAGCGTATCTATTGGGGGGTACGGGGTGTCAGGCATTGGTAGCACCTTTGGTAAGGATGGCTCTCATGTCCTTTCAGGACCCATCCCCCACTGGTCCAAGTCTGACACCCAGCTCGTGCCTGTGGCTCCTAGTAGCTGTCAGCATGCGACAGCGGCCACCCCCCGGGCAACAGCTGTGAGAGGCTGGCTAAACCAGGCATGGGTATCCGATTTGGTGTTAAACCAAGAGGTAAACTAGGGTATGCCTACCCAGCATGTGAAGACAGGATTCGGCAGACTGCGCGGAAGAAATCATTCCTGATTCAACGGGCAAGACGGCGTTTACCTGCAAAGCGTTGTGGAACGTAATGAGCACGCCAAGACACGTATAGCGCCCTGGTCATCCACTGCACCTGTATTCATCTCCAATGGTCTCGACTTGTCTTGCCACTGGACTCAGATGGACTCAGGCGAGAGAGTGAGGTCGACGAATTGCGCAACTCTTCCTCACTTTAATCCAAGTCATCGCGCAAGTCATTCTTCATCCAACGTCACATATCACCTCCAAGCCCTGTGGCGATGGGCGAGCGGCAAAGCGGCAGGCGTGGGTACGCTGGCAGCCGTAGTCGCAGACCTGCACACAGGCGGCTCAGGCCATATGGTCGTCTTCTACTGACCGGAGCAGCAGTGGGATTCGGCAGCCCCCTGAGCGACTGAGCAGCCCTCTATCGGAACACACTGCTCACCTCCATAGCATGAGGAAGGGGCTAGAAAAGGTGCCCTAAACATTGTCTGCTTCATCACTACCTAACCAGCTAGCCGCGGTTGGTGGGTACCCTAACTGCGGTCGACATACAAAGAAAGATAAAACAAGCAAAGCTAAAAGAGTAAACCATATTCCCTTAACAATTGGAACTTGGAATGTACGCACCCTACTTGACAGAGACGGCGCGTCGGGTCCAGAGAGACGAACAGCACTGATTGGGAGAGAGCTGGGCAGGTACAACATCGACATTGCAGCCTTGAGCGAGACACGACTTGCAGAAGAAGGCCAAATCTGTGAAATTGGTGCCGGCTACACATTTTTCTGGAGTGGAAGGAAAAGCGAGGAAAGACGACAATCCGGTGTGGGATTTGCCATTAAGTCGGCCCTGGTCGGTAAATTAGCTGGATTTCCAAAGGCTATAAACGACAGGCTCATGACCATGAAGTTGCCTCTGCTGAATGGAAGGAAGCACGCAACCATTGTGAGTGTCTACGCACCAACTATGACCAACGAAGATGATGTCAAGAACAAATTCTATGAGGACCTGCACAATGTATTAACATCTGTTCCCAAAGGAGACAAACTTATACTCCTTGGGGATTTCAATGCCAGAGTAGGCACGGACACCACCTCTTGGAGTGGCATTATTGGAAAGCATGGAGTCGGAAATTGTAACAGCAATGGACTCCGCCTCCTTCAGACATGTGCCGAACATGATCTCCTGATTACGAACACAATTTTCCGTCTCCCCATGAGAAATAGGACATCGTGGATGCACCCTCGCTCGAAACACTGGCACCTCATTGACTATGTCATCGTCAGGAGGAGTGACAAACAAGACGTTCGAGTGACAAAATCCATGTGTGGTGCCGAATGTTGGACAGACCATCGTCTCATTGTCTCGAAAATGAACATCCACATCAGGCCACCACGGCGTCCTCAAGGGGCGAAAATGCAAACAAAGTTAAATATCACCCGCCTTAACAGCAAGAAAATGCAGCAGTCGTTTGAAAATATGCTGGAAGACCGCCTCAAGCCCAATGCTGAAGCTAAACAGGATACAGAAACAGAATGGAGAGCCCTAAAGGACACAACTTACAACACTGCTATGGAAATCCTGGGTCCAGCCCCCCGAAAGCATAAAGACTGGTTTGATGAAAATTCCGAAGACATCAACCAATTGCTGGCCGAGAAACATCTTCTCCTCAAGGCACATTTGAATGACCCAAAGTCAACATCAAAAAAAGATGCTTTCAAGAACATTCAGAGAGTAGTGCAGCAGAAACTTCGGCACATGCGGGACTCCTGGCTGAGCAGCAAAGCTGATGAAATTCAGGGCTTTGCTGACAGACATGATATGAAAAACTTCTACGACTCACTGAAAGCGGTCTATGGTCCTTCATCACCAGGCATAGTTCCCCTCCTCAGTGCAGACGGGGGAACATTGGTCACCGATAAGAAAGAAATCCTCCAACGCTGGGCAGAGCATTTCAGCAAAATCTTAAATGCAACTTCCTTCTTCGATGATGAAACCATCAACTGCCTTCCTCAAGTTCCCACCAATGAGACACTTGATGGCCTGCCAACCATAGTGGAAATAAACAAAGCCATCCAGCAACTCTCCAGCGGCAAGGCACCTGGTCCTGACTCCATCCCAGCAGAGATATACAAGGCAGGTGGGCCGGTCCTAACAGAGCAGCTTCACCAAGTCTTCACAAACATATGGATGAACGAGACCATGCCACAAGACTTTAAGGACGCGTTAATAGTCCACCTTTACAAACGTAAAGGAAACCGCCAATCCTGTGACAACCACCGAGGCATCTCCTTGCTTTCAATTGCAGGGAAGATACTCGCCAGAATTCTTCTCAATCGCCTCACAGCCCATCTCGATCAAGGTCTCCTTCCTGAGAGTCAATGTGGCTTCAGAAAAGAACGTGGAACTGTTGACATGATTTTCGCTGCAAGGCAGCTGCAAGAGAAATGTCAGGAACAGAACTGCGAAATGTTCTCCACTTTCATTGACCTTACCAAGGCTTTTGATACAGTCAGCAGAGAAGGACTGTGGAAGATTATGGCAAAATATGGCTGTCCACGAAAGTTTGTCCAAATAGTGCGGCTATTTCATGACGGCATGCAGGCAAGAGTACAGGAAAATGGTGAACTGTCTGAACCTTTCCTGTCACCAATGGAGTGAAGCAAGGATGTGTCCTGGCACCAACACTGTTCAGCCTCATGTTTTCAGCCATGTTGATGAATGCCTTCGTGAACGACGACATTGGAATAGACATCAACTACCGTATGGATGGAAAGTTATTCAATCTCAGAAGGCTGAAAGCTAAAACCAAAGTTAACAGCGGCACCGTAAGAGAGCTCCTGTTTGCTGATGATTGCGCTCTATACGCCAACTCAGAGGCGGACATGCAACATAATGTTTCAGCTTTCTCACATGCCTGTGCCAACTTTGGGCTCAATATCAACTTGGAGAAGACTGTAGTTATGTACCAGCCAGCTCCAGGGAATAATCACACTGTGCCGAATATCAAAGTGAATGATCATAGAGTAAGTGTTGTGGACAAATTCACCTATCTTGGCAGCACCGTGTCACAAGCTGCCACAATCGATGACGAAGTGAATGCAAGAATCTCCAAGGCCAGTGCAGCCTTTGGCAGACTGTACAAGAATGTATGGGACAGAACTGGAATAAGCCTGCAAACAAAGCTAAAAGTCTACAAAGCAGTTGTATTATCCACACTGTTATATGCTTGTGAAACCTGGACTGTTTATCAGCGACACGCTAGGAAATTAAACCACTTCCACACAGTCTGCCTAAGGAAGCTACTGAAGATTAAATGGCAAGACAAGATTCCAGACACTGAAGTCCTAGAAAGAGCATCCATGCCCAGTATCCACACTCTACTGATGAAGAATCAGATTCGCTGGGCTGGTCACTTGACTCGCATGCCAGATCACAGGCTCCCTAAACGAATTTTTTACAGCGAACTGCGTTGTGGTAAACGCTCCCAAGGTGGCCAGAGGAAACGTTTTAAAGACACTCTGAAAATTTCACTGAATGCTTTTGGAATTCATCATGACACCTGGGAGGCTGCAGCCAGAGACCGAAATTCGTGGCGTGCATCATTGCGCAAAGGTGCAGTCATATGTGAGGCAACCAGGACTGCAAGAGCTGTGAAGAAAAGGCAGGACAGAAAAACCACTGCAGGAAATCCTCCTCCAGAGACGTCAAGCATTCTTTGCCCACATTGTCAAAGAACATTTCGAGCCAAAATAGGCCTTATCAGCCATCTTAGAACCCACGGCTCCACACCTTCAACCCCACTGGATGAAATGAATGGTCATCATCATTCTTGATGGACAAACAACAACAACAACAACAGCGTATCTATTATATTTGACTTTCTGTTTTTGTTTCTGTCATCAGCTCCCGTCTAATTCATAGCTTCTCTGGAACATGCGTACTTGTGTTTGCTGCCATGAAATCCGAACTGTTCCTCTGCATTACCATTTTTCTACGGTCTCAAGTTTAGGTTCTAAATTTTATATCGTGTTCCATTTGGCTGTGCGATTTATTAACATACACAAACATATATGTATGCGCTCGTGTGTGTGTGTGTGTGTATATGTGTGTGTGTGTATGTGTGTGTGTGTGTGTGTGTGTGTGTGTGTGCGTGCGTGTGTGTGTGTGTGTGTGCGTGCGTGTGAGTGCTTGTGTGTGTGTTTGTCAGTATGTTTGTTTGTAAGACTGTGTCTTTGTGTTTTTTTGTGTGACATTAACATATGTTCGAAGTTGTCGAATATATTTCGACCATTCATATTCTGTTTCTTGACATTCCTACTCCGTCATTTCTTTGCTTATCAGTTATCAATATTCCGTGTCACTGAATACACACACGATAATTTACCTAAAATTGGTTTGTTCTGTTAAACATAGAATGACCATCTGTCTGGTCAGTGCGGAATCTGTTAGGTCGGAAGCATACCTTTGCATTGCTTAGATCAGGGGTGGGCAAACTACGGCCCGCGAGCCGCATGCGGCCCGCCAAGTGATTTTATGCGGCCCGCGAGGGCATTTAGAACTAAAAAAATTTAATTCGTTTTTAAGTTATTTTGTTATTTAAGTTATTTTACAGAATTTCGTGTACCGTTATGATGAGTGTCAATAACAAACATAAGATTGAAGCTGAATGTTTTTAATGATGAATGGACAACTAAGTACTGTTTTATAAAAGTTGGTAGCAAATCAGTTTGCTTGTTGTGTCGTGAGTCAGTGGCTGTCTTCAAGGAGTACAATTTAAAAAGATATTATCAAACAAAACATTCCGATTTCGGATACAATTTAACGACCGAAGAGAAGGAAAGGAAATGCCTTGAGTTGGTGAAATATTTGGAGAAACAGGAAAATCTTTTCACTAAACAGTCTTCAATTCAAGATGCTGCAACTCAAGCTAGTCTTGTACTGTCACGCAGAATTGTAAAACAGAACAAGCCATTTTCTGATGGCGAGTTCATCAAGGAATGTTTGCTAGATGCAGCAAACATTATGTGTCTTGAAAAAGAAAGAAAAAAAAGATTTGACAACATTACTTTATCAAGGAGAACTGTGGTCAGACGTGTTGACAAGATCAGTAAAAATTTGATGCATAAACTTCAAGATGCAAGTAAACAATTTTTGTGGTACTCTTGCATTGGATGAGAGTACCGATGTACTGCCCAATTATTGATATTTATACGTGGAATAAACACTTCTTTCAAACTCACTGAAGAGTTACTGAGTCACTCAAAGACACAACCACAGGCCATGGTATATTCAATGCTGTTACTAACTGTATTGAAAGAACTGGGTTGGTTTGGAACAAGATGGCAAGTGTTACAACTGACGGAGCTTGTGCTTTGACTGGAAAAAAAAATGTACGTCTGGTAAAGTTGATAAGTGATCAGATAAAAGCAGAATATCCAGACCACACATTATTACCACTTCACTGTGTGATTCATCAAGAAAGTCTGTGTAAAACTGTTTTGAATACCAAGCATGTTATTGCCCAGTTGTCAGTTTCATCAACCTCATCAGATCAAGAGGACTTAATCACAGACAGTTCGAGTCATTACTTGGAAACTGAACATTCCGATGTCCTGAACCACACCACTGTTCGATGGCTGAGTCTCGGCAAGGTGTTGAGGCGAGTGTGGGAACTCAGAGAAGAAATAGTGATGTTCATAGAGATGAAGGGCATTGCATGTGACTTTAATACTAACATTGTCAATAAAGAGTGACAGTTAGACTTTATGTTTGCCATTGAAATTATGGAAAAGTTAAATCAACTGAATGTCAAACTTCAGGGCAATGGTGTGTTTGCACATGCATTGTATGTATATGTAAAATCATTTCAGACACAACTCTCACTGTTCTCCAGACAAGCAAGTGAAAAAAGATTGTGTCACTTCCCTTTGCTGAAACAAGAAACCATTTCTGGTGAAATGACTGAAAAATACAAAGCCCAATTAGATGCATTGATTGAAGAATTTGTATGGAGATTCCAAGATTTCAAGAAATTAGAGCCATAGTTCAATATTCTCAGTTCATCTTTTAGTGCAGATGCTAATACAGCCACAGTAGGAGCTGCTTGACTTACAAGCAGATCATGATCTGAAAGAGAAATTCAAGACAGATGGTTTGCTGGATTTCTATGGATCTTTATCACAAGAATCATTTCCCAACTTGAAAAACTTTGCAGCTAAACTATTATCATTATTTGGATCAACATACATTTGCGAACAAGTATTCTCTTGCAAATCTAAGAATAGGTCTTTATTGTCGGACTGCAACTTGCATGCTGTCATGCGAATTTCAACAAGTAAACGTGCTCCAGATTTCAAGAATATTGTCAAAAATTGCAAGCAGTTACATACATCTCATTAGAAATCAACAACTGTAGTGACAATGTAGTCGCTGTGTGTCTAAATTAAAGCCATTGAGAGATAATAAAGAATATTTGTTACAATAACAAGTTGTAAAATCGTGTTAACAAATTAATAAACGTTTTTCTCCATATTGTCAAATATAATGTTTAAGTGTATAAGTAAAATAAATTGAAATAATTAGTTATTTATACTGCTTAATTAATAACCTATAAATAATCAATAATTACTTATTGTGATAGGTTGCTGTAAACAAATCAATATATATATATATATATATATATATATATATATATATATATATATATATATATATATATATATATATATATATATATATATATATATATGCGGCCCGCCAATAGCTTTACATGTGTCAATGCGGCCCTCCGCACGAAAAGTGTGCCCACCCCTGGCTTAGATGCTTGAGAATGGCATCTTTTAGTCTCACCAGGACGATCCGGCTTAATATTTTCACAGGACTGACAATAATATTGTTCCTCTATAATGTTCACACCTTCGTAGGTTTCTTTTATTTGACAGCTTCACCAGATATCATTCTTTCCAGTCTGCTGGCAGTCTTCAATCTTCCAGATTCAGCTAAGAAATATGAGCAGTAATTTTGTTGATGTGTATATGTTAGCTTTATTATCCTCTGCTGTGATACCATCTGATTCAGCAGCTTGTGCATCCTTCAGAAGTTTGAAGGCTTTAATAATTGCTTCTGAATATTGTTTCTCACAGTTGATATCCTACTCCTCCTCTGCAGATTAGATAGTTTGGGCATATTTTGGGACTGGTCTATTCGGAAGATCCTTAAAATATGCATCCTGTCTGCTTATTTTCACTTTATTTTAGTGAGAGCTTTCTCATTTCTCTCTGTTATAGGTTTGATTGTATGTGGGAGCATTTTCTTCTGTATGACCCGAGAACACTACTGCTTTACCTGTGTTTATTAAATTTTTGCGTTCTCTATTTCGTGTTTTTATTCGCGAAAACCCAAGTGCTATCCTTATATTTTGTTTCCCTTACTACTTGCGCTGTTTTTTTCCAATTTCAAATGTCAGTTCTGGAGATTTCATGTGTGAATGAAGGTAAGTAATCTATCCGGGCTTTTTATAACTTTCTCCACATTGCTTCCAACTTCTTCCAGGAGAATAGTTTCCTTTAATCTTAGTTAACTGAGTAATTATTCTGTTCTGTAGACTTGCTCGTGATGGTCTGGAATTTTCAGCTAAGGTTTTCTACAGGATGACTCAGCCAGTCTAACGCCGGCCTCTTACGCATGCATGGTGGGTTACAGTGTTGTCATTCTTTGATTTCCTTAGATTCTGATAACACAAGTGTTAGGACAGGTAGTCGGTGAGCATCGGCCTGCACTAGTCAACAATGTGCCATCAGACTTTGCAGACTTTATCCTGGAACTTCAAGACAAGCAGACTAAGGCCGCTGAAGTCAAAATGCCGTGCCTAGACTAGGCATACTCATTAAAACAGCAGCTAGACCTACAACCAACATCTGTGCCAAAACTCAGGCAGCTATCAAAAAAGTCCCAACGATGTAGAGCCGCAAATAATTCTAACCGGAGATCTGGCATTGTTGAAGCAGTCGTGATAGGAGCCAGGAAAAAAGCAAAACAAAACTGGCTACTATATGTGGGCACCAAAAGTTCTATATCATATAAGGAAAAGTAACGCATGAGGAGAGACTTGCGGTAACTGAAACACAAACAGAGAAGGGAATGATGTCTACCGATTCTTCCACAACATCGAAGACAGTAAGAATAAAACAACCCCATCCTCTTTGACGAAGCTATTGGTGACATGGCAACAACAGATTATAAGAACACTAAAACTTTCAGTGGATTCTTTGATGGTTTCAACAAACAACATCCGAGACAGAAACAAGAATGGTTACTAAAGAGCACATTAACAACTCGCACAGGACCAGAATCATATCTTGTGTTTACACTTGCTAGCTTTGAACTCAAGCCTAGTCCATACACATGCTACTACCTGTAGTGCACTCGACTGATTTTTGCGTGTGAATTAGTTTTCCCTGTTACCAGTGTCCCTCGCCATCAGCGAACACACTCCGACTTCAGACGTACTTGCAATTTACTTCCTCAAATCAAGGACGGCCGGTCTCCCTGGCCGAAGTGTTAGCAGCTTTCTCCGTAACACCGAATACTCCCGTGGTTGACGTGAGCGCACGAGAATTGGAAGCGGTTCGAGTCGTGCCAGTGACTTATGAGAGTATGGAGCCGGTCGCTCAGAAATTTGTGGCATGCTGATGAGCATAATCTAGCCTAGGAATCAACATACAGCTGAAAGATGCTGGTTTTGACCGCAATATCCTGAAACAGGATGGAAACTCGGGAAAAACAATCAAGGACGAAAAGTCGACATTTTAATTCAACTGACCGGTGTAGATGTTGATCCCGCTACCTCGGCATCAGCACACCGGCTGTTTAAAACGAGCGCCCTTATCCATTCAGCCATGATGACAGCTATCCATAAACTGGTTCCTGTAACATTGCAGTTCAAAAACCCCGACGACCTCCTGTAGTGATTGCGATGTGGTGAATGACTCAAATCACTTGCTACTAGTTTCAAACGAAGACAGTCCACATTCTATGGGCATGTCATGAGAAAGGAAAACCTGTACGGTGCTGTCATAACGGGAAAGTTGGAGAGGAGGGGAGGCAGGGGCAGACCAAAAGAGAAGACACTGGACAGTTTAACATCTCGGCATTTACGAACGTCAGTACCAGAACTGATTTTCAATACAGGAGACAGGAGGCTGTGGGAAGATGTGATCACCGATGCCATGCGGATGGCGCTCTCGCCCTCACGCAGCCGTATATCTGTGGGTGCATGTCTGTAAACAGAAAGATAGAAAGAAAGACACACAGACTTGCAGATCACTGAAACCAAACGTAAAGATAACAGCCACAAAAAGCAAATAGAAAAGTATATCATGTCCCACCATAAAGACTCGAAGTTGTCCATGACGTATACCTTTATGTTGTCACAGACAATGCATCTTCTCAAAATGTTTCCTTTAATTTGTGTGTCCGTGTTTTATAGTGGGTTTTACACGCAGTTTCACATTAGCATTGCCATGGCCAGCCTCCTGATGTCTTTCCGACATTCCACATTGTTGTAAATTATGGAGTCAAGGCAGCCACAGTTTGTTATATTGTTGGTTGTAATTTGTGGTCTTAATTGTGATGTGGACATTATTTGCTGTCACTAAAACAGAAAACAGCGTGAGAAAGCAAGAGAGTCAGATGGTCACGTGACATTCCACGTAAACAGGTGAAACTATAGAACAGTTCTCTGTCTGTACACAGCTGACCTTGCCAGGTGTGTGAGAAGTTGATAGTGATGCGGGTTCCTGTCTCTTTTCTTTACAGTTACGTGAATCGTTTTAACTATCGATTGATGATAACCTGAGGTTGACCCTCACATCTTGAACTCCGGCCTCGGACAATGGTTTTTTTTTCGCATATCCTTTACAAGACATCGCTATCAACACCAGCATTTTACCGCTGTCGTTGATTTCTTGGCAAGATTACGCTCAGTAGTTTGCCATTGTTTTCTGAGCGGCCGGCTCACTTATCCCGTAAGTTACCAACGCGAAGAGAACCGCTTCCAATTCTCGCGCGCTGCATTACCCTACGTGGATAAACGGGATTACGGAGAAAGTCGTTTAACACCTAGGCCAGGGAGACCAGCCGGACAAGGGTTAGCATGTAGAAATATTTGACTCAATAGACTATGCGGTCCCAGTCATGTCTACGTCTTCTAGTTAAATGTCTATGTCCTTTTCAGAACTTTGTAATCAACCTCAGCATTTATTGGCTGTCTGTGATTTACTTGGTAATGATAGTTTAGAAGTTTGCCACAAACATAAAATTCTAGATCGCTCACTCCACACAATATATCTTTCTCATTCTTTTCTCATTCAGTACGATTCCTTATTTATAACTTTCTAACTCGTTTTCTGTCCACGTCGTTAACAGTATTTTATTAGATAGAATAATTTCATGGGAGGGATTCCTTCTTTATACCTTCCTAAGTCATTGTCCGCGACTCATCTTTAACCTTATTTAATACATCGATGTCATCATGTCATCAGACATCATTGTCTGTGAGGTATTCTTTCAATTAACTTGCTATCTCACTATCTGTGTTATAGTATAACCTTATTATTATTTCAATGAAGTTTTTTTGAGGGATCAACCGCAGGAGAATGGGTTGTTCTTCGATCCTATTTATACACTGATCTTGTATATTTGAAGATCTAACACCTCCCACGTCAGCAGTAGAATCTGCCGTGTAACCTCCTTCACATTTTATCACAACGCTCTCTTCCTCTCTTCCATCCCTCTTTCATCCACTCTACACCTCACTCTGTTATTCTGAAACCCCATCCTCTTTGTCTATTTCCACGTTAAAAAAAAAAAAAAAATTCGGAATACTATTTACACACCGTGGGGTGTTACCATGAGAAGATGGGGGTTAGCACAGTCGATTTCACGGGTATTAATATCAGCATCATTTCTAAACAGGGCCAAGCGATAAACTTCAAACACTGTGGTAACGGCCGCGAGAATGGGAGGTTGCGCTTCTCACGTGAAATTCTCGTTTTC